>JARQOD010000006.1:321922441-321942737 GCA_033576555.1 Oophaga sylvatica
TTTCACTGTTTAGGCGCATGAGGGGCTCTCCAACGCGACATGGTGTCCAATCTCAATTCCAGCCAATTTTGGTTTGAAAAAGTCAAAACGGCGCTGCTTCCATTCCAAGCCCTGCCGTGGCGCCCAAACAGAGGTCCCCCCCATATATGGGGTATCAGCATACTCAGGACAAATTGGACAACAACTTTTGTGGTCTAATTTCTCCGGTTACCCTTGGGAAAATAAAAAATTGGGGACTAAATGATCAGATTTGTGGAAAAAATATGATTTTTTATTTTCACCCGGGCGTTATAAACTTCTGTGAAGCACTTGGGGGTTCAAAGTGCTCACCACACATCTAGATAAGTTCCTTAGGGGGTCTAGTTTCCAAAATGGGGTCTTGTGGGGGGTTTCCAATGTTTGAGACATCAGGGCCTCTACAAATGCGACAGGGGCGTCCACCAATTCTGCGTTGGAAAAGTCAAACGGAGCCTCCTTCCTTGCGACCTCTGCCGTGAGCCCAAAAAGTGGTTTTTACCCCAACATATGGGGTTTCGGCATGCTCAGGGACAAATTGCACAAAAATTTGGGGTCTTGTTACCTTGGGAAAATAAAAATTGGGGGGGAAAAGATCATTTTTGTGGAAAAAATATTGTTTTTTTTATTTTCACGGCTCTACGTTATAAATTGTGTGAATCACTTGGAGATTCAAAGTGCTCACCACACATCTAGGTAAGTTCCTTAAGGGGTCTAGTTTCCAAAATGGGGTCACTTGTTGGGGTTCCCACTGTTTAGGCACATCAGGGGCTCTCTAAAACGCGACATGGCATCCAGCCAATTCTGCGTTGAGAAAGTCAAACGGCGCTCCTTCCCTTGCGACCTCTGCCGTGCGCACCAAAAGTGGTTACCCCACATTATGGGGTATCAGCATGATCAGGACAAATGCACAAAAACTTTTGCGGGCTTGTTACCCTTGGGAAAATAAAAATTGTGGTGAAAAGATCATTTTTGTGGAAAAAAAATGATTTTTTTTTCACGGCTCTACGTTTATAAACTTGTGTGAAGCACTTGGAGGTTCAAAGTGCTCACCACACATTAGATAAGTTTCTTAGGGGTCTTGTTTCCAAAATTGGGGTCACTTGTGGGGTGTTTCCACTGTTTTAGGCACATCAGGGGCTACCAAAAAACGCGACATGGCATCCAGCCAATTCTGCGTTGAAAAAGTCAAATGGCGCTCCTTCCCTTGCGACCTCTGCCATGCGCCCAAAAAGTGGTTTACCCCCCATATGGGTATTGGCGTATTCAAGAAGAAATTGCAAAAACAAATTTTGTGGTTCATTTTTTCTTTTAACATTGTGAAAAAAAAAAAAAATTGGTTCCGAAGTAAAGCTTTTGCAAAAAAAGTTAAATGTCAATTTTTTCCTTCCACATTGCTTCAGCTCCCTGTGAAGCACCTGAAGGTTAATAAACTTATTGAATGTGGTTTTGAGCACCTTGAGGGGTGCAGTTTTAGAATGGTGTCACTTTTGGGTATTTTCTATCATATAGACCCCTCAAAGTGACTTCAAATGTGATGTGGTCCCTAAAAAAAAATGGTGTTGTAAAAATGAGAAATCGCTGGTCAACTTTTAACCCTTATAACTTTGTAAAAAAAGAAAATTTTGTTCCCAAAATTGTGCTGATGAAAGTAGACATGTGGGAAATGTTATTTATTTAAGAAATTTTGTGTGAAAATATCTCTCTGATTTAAGGGCATAAAAATTTTCGCCATATTTCCGTTTTTTTTATAAATAAACACAAGTCATTTTCAAAGAAATTTTACCACTAACGTGAAGTACAATATGTCACGAAAAAACAATCTCAGAATCAGTGGGATTTGTTAAAGCATTCCAGAGTTATAACCTCATAAGTGAGAGTGGTCAGAATTGTAAAAATTGGCCCGGTCATTAAAGCTGCAAAATGGCTCTGTCACTAAGGGGTTAAACTAATTTTGTTGATGTTTCCAGGTGTTTACATTATTTTGTCCAACCCTGTAGAGGAGGGTGTTTCAGCAATGATAACCAAAATCTTTCTGATGTCCGGCATTAAAAGCAGTTTACCTACTCCCAGTTAAGGGAGCCTTCCAGCCCTTCTTCAGCCTGAAGACTTTTTTATGATAGCACACTATTTTCAGGGCAAGCGAGCTCCTGTTTATTGTAAACATTTATTGTAAATGTTCATATATATTTGAGGAGACAGACACTGACGCTCTCAGTCTCAGTCTGGATTACACAATACTATAACAAGATAAAAAAGGGGTACTGTATCACCATATATAAGGCATAATAGTATAGTGAAAATATAATAAATCTCCATATATATTTCAGGAGGCAGACTCTGACGCTCACAGGCTCGTCTGGATTACACAAGAATATAATAAGGAAGTCAAAGGGGTACTGTATCAGCAGATACCAGGTATATATAGTAATGTCCAATATTCAAAATCTCAGTGTCTTTCAGGAGGCAGACACAGACGCTCAAAAGCTCAGTATGGATTACACAAGAATATAAAAAGCAGATCCGAAAGAAATAATCACACATGTGGGCCAAAAGTTCCCGGTGTCAATTGATGCACTTAGAGTGTTGGGTGGAGACTTAGTTTATACAAAAAGGGTACTGTATCACAAGCGTCCAGCTGTATACAGTTTGGGGTCATTGTAAATCTCCGTAATATATTCTGGAGTAACAGACAGACTATTAGAAGCTCAGTATGTATCACACCAGAATATAATATTAATAAAAAGGGGTACTGTATCACCAGATCCATGTATATATTTGTATGCTCAAAAACATTGTAAAATTTCCGTATATTTTTCAGTAGGCAGCCACTGATGCTCTCAGCTCAGTATGTATTACAAAGAGACTATTAAAAGTTGGGGGGTAGAGGAGGGGTGGTGGACAGCCCAGATAGGGATGTGTTATGAATGTGCTAGAGATGGTTTCTGAGCAGATGCTCCCTCTGGTGGTTACAGACAGTACTGAACCTTTCAGCGAGGAATGGCAATCTGGGATCACTGACTGGTCTGATATAAGGGAGGTTCCCTCCCATGATGGTTGCCAGTGATCAATTGTTGTTGTCTCAATTGTGGTTCCTGGTTCATTTGGAAGTTTGCTGAGTCTTGCCTGCATCTTCTGCTTTCAGATAAGAATTTTCTCCTTTTATTTTTGTGCTTGCTTTTTGCATAGTTCTCTGCACTTTTGTGGAGGTCAGTCGGGTCCCCTCCGGGTCCTGTGCTCCTCTCAGTTTATCTGTAGCCACTGTTATTTGTTCATTTGCTTTTTCCTGTTTTTTCAGTGGCTGCGGCTTAGTTTTGTTACACCAGAGATCTGATTTAGGTGGTGGAGATCATGTGATCTCAGGTGTTTTTGCAAACAGAAGAGTTGGTATTTTTTAGGGTTTTTGGATTACAGTAAGAATCCTTTCCTGTACTTTTCTGTCTAGACAGATTGGGCCCCAGCGTTTGCTCATTCTATTTTCTCTCTGTATCCGTGCTTCTTCTTGTCTAACCGCCATTACATGTTTGGGAGCTTCCTATATTCTTTGGGGATCTGCTCCGGGACAGATAGCTTTCCTCTTTCTGACTTTAGGTGTAGTTATTTCTCAGGCTGTGACGAGGTGTCTAGGATCAACGTAGGAACGCTCCATGGCTACCTCTAGTTGTGTGGTTAGTTCAGGTTACTGCAATCCAATAGGTTCCAGCCTCTCTGGTGTATTGCCGTTTTTGCTTTTTCTCCTCAGCTACCTAAACATAACAGGGATGTGGCAATATGTGATATCTTGAGGTGTATAATGGACGTAAAGCAGCTGCAAATGGATTAATTGGAGAAGTCTGAGAAAAGGTAGGACAAAAAAAGGGGACTGTATCACCAGATGCAAGGTACTATAGTGAAAATATTCTAAATGTCCATATATATTTCATGAGGCAGACAATGACGCTCACAGGCTCAGTATGGATTACACAAGAATATAATAAGAAGAAAAAGGGTTACTGAATCACCAGATAGCAGGTATATATAGTATAGTGAAAATCTTCTTAATCTCCATATAAGCAGTTTACCTATTCCCAGTAAAGGGAGCCTTCCAGGCCTTCTTGAGCCAGAAGACTCTTTATGATAGCACACTATTTTCAGGGCAAGCGAGCTCCTGTTTAGTGAAAATATTCTAAATCTCCGTATATATTTCAAGAGGCACTCTGAAGCTCACAGGCTCAGTCTGGCTTACACAAGAATATAATAAGAAGTAAAAGGGGTACTGTATCAGCAGATACCAGGTATATATAGTATAGTGAAAATATAATAAATCTCCGTACATATTTCAGGAGGCACACTCTGAAGCTCACAGGCTCAGTCTGGATTACACAAGAATATAATAAGAAGTAAAAGGGGTACTGTATCAGCAGATACCAGGTATATATAGTATAGTCCAAATATTCAAAATCTCAGTATGTATTTCAGGAGGCATACACTGACGTTCACAGGCTCAGTCTGGATTACACAAGAATATAATAAGAAGTAAAAGGGGTACTGTATCAGCAGATACCAGGTATATATAGTATAGTCCAATATTCAAAATCTCTGTAAATATTTCAGGAGGCAGACACTGACGCCCACAGGCTCAGTATGGATTACAGCAGAATATAAAAAGCAGATCCGCAAGAAATAATCACACTTGTGGGCCAATGTTCGAGGTGTCAATGATACACTTAGAGTGGTGGGTGGAGAAGGATTTTCTGTCAAAAAGGGTACTTTATCACCAGATTCCAGGTATATATAGTATAGTTAAATTATTGGACATTTCAGTATATATTTCAGGAGGCACACACTGACGCTCTCAGGCTCAGTATGGATTACACGAAAATATAAAAAGTAGAAAAAGGGAAATGTATCAGAAGCGTACAGCTCTATAAAGCATTGGAGTAATTTTAAATATCCGTATATGTGGTGCCCCTGAGGGTTCAGTCGTCACAGAGGTATTGCACCTCACCCAGAGGTGTGATACTCCACTCTCAGGTAAGGAGGGAGCACCACCAGGACTCAAACATCTGCACCCAACACAGACTATAGCAGCCGGGCACCCTGGACGTACCCTGCGGGAGGATGATCTCATCCCAGGCTGGGTAGTAAAGAGTTTATGGGTGAGTGGAGCTAGTAAGTAGGAGGGGGAGTGAAGCTTAGGAAGCAAGGAGAAGGGTCTACAGAGACGTGAGGAGGAACTGAAAGGAGACAGACGTGTGGCGAACCAACTCCCTGTCAGGAGGAGCTGCAGAGGAAAAGAGTCTAGAGACAAACTCAGTGGGGACCTTGAGCTGGAAGAGCTCGGTCCCAGACATGGAAAGTGAAGGAGAGAGAAGCAGAAAAAGAGAGAAGCTTTTGGAGGGAGAGTAACACGGAGAGAGCGAGATCCATTCGTGGGGCCCGATCTGTTTGCAGAGGGACCAGGTTGCAGAGGGAATTCGGCCCTTAGCCTAGTGGAGAACTTTATGACTCAGCTAGCAAGACGACTGCTGTGATAACTTTAGGGATCACAGTCAATAACCACGGAGAGGCAGCTATATAGAATCAAGGAAACGCAGAGATAAGACGTTATCCCACAGGATTTGCAGCCGCTGATCTGGGACACTGTTTGTGAAGGTGCTGGAGAGGTGGAAGGCATGGGAATCAGCACAGTGAGACGGCCAATGAAAGGAGCACATACATATATCGAAGGGAGTCCAGGAAAGGTGTACCCCAATCTACCTGGGAGTTTGCTGAGCCCCTCACCTGGAGGACACTGTACAAAGTGGGCATCTGTGCTGCAGACAGAACTGTGAGTAAAGCCTTGGAAACTGCAACTGACTGTCTCCTCAGTTTCTTCCTGCGTCTCACACTCCACTCGGCTACATCTCTCAGCACCATTATCATTTACAACATCACCCTGCCCTGAGACCATAAGCTTTACCTGTGGAAAGCTATTCCCACTCTGCTGCATCACACCATCAGTCTCAGAGGATCTGCACCGCAGCGCTGGTCACCTCTGACCAGATACCACAGGTGGCGTCACTAATTCCTTACTACAAACTCTATCATCCCCTGTAAAAATATTCCCCTTTTATTGGGGCCCAGGGCCACAGAACGGGTCACTGCTGCTGTGACACATGCTTTTAATACACAGTCCCGGTACCGAGTATCCCACTGCCCTGGCGGTCGATCCATATACATTTCCAGAGTCAGACAAAGACTCTCTCAGGCTCAGTATGGATTACACCATAATATAAAAAGTAGAAAAAGGCAAAGGTATCAGAAGCTCTATATAGTGTTGGGGTAATTTTAAATATCAGTATATATTAACAGAGTCAGACAAAGACTCTCACAGGCTCAGTATGGAGTACACCAGAATTTTAAAAGTTGACAAAGTGTACTGTATCAGAAGCGTACAGCTGTATCCAGTGTTGGGGTAATTTTAAAGGTTCGTATATATTTCAGTCTCAGTAAGCCAGTCCAGACTCTCCGCTACAGGAAACTAGATGGATACAATTACACACTGATAATACAGTGACTGCAGAAATGTGGGAATTCCTAATCACGGTAAAACCTCCCTGTACAATTCTCAGAGGCGATGCTGACCCTCAATTACTTTATCTGTGGAAAAATATTTAGAGTTGAGAGTCCTCAGTGGTTGATACCTTTTAATGGCTAACTGAAAAGATGGTAACAAATTGCAAGCTTTCGAGACTACTCAGGTCTCTTCATCAGGCTGAACTAATACAAAATCTGAAGAATCACATATTTATACACAAAAACACAGAAAAAATGCAATAGGTAAGACAAGTGACGTGAAGCAGAACAGTCACCATGGCAGAGGGACGAGCACAAACATTGGAACAATTCATAGATAAGGAGAGAAAGTTTTATTACCCTCTGATTGGGGTCTGGTAATGTTTTGTGATGTTTTCACAGGGTATTTGGAGTAAATTCCTTAATTGATGTAATAGGCCATAAAACCAGTGACAGGTTCATTCCAGCATAAGAGTGTCAAAGGTCACCATCAATTTGTATTCGCAAATTCTTCTCTGCCTCAGAGATGTGAATCTGCTTCTTAGTACCAGTATTTTCATATCTGACATGCTATGATCAGGGGAGCAAAAATGTTTTGCCACCGGTAGATCCATTCTTTTTTCTCTTATTGCGTGGCGATGAGAATTCATCCTTGTTCTCAGTTTTTGCCCGGTCTCCCCCACATACAGACCCCCAGTTGGACATTTAGTACATATAATTAGGTACACAACATTAGATGTGATGCAGCTGAAAGTACCTGGTATCTTGTAGTCCTGATGTGAGTTGGGATCTTTATCTTGTCCGTGGTCATTATAAATGGACAGGTTTTGCATTTCTTCTGATTGCAAGGCAAGGTTCCTGCAGCTGTTGGGGAGGACAGGGAACTTCTGACAATGATGCTTCTTAGATTTGGGGGCTGCCTAAAAACACAGTAGTGGGGGGTCTGGAAATATGGATTGTAACCGGGCATCTTTTTGTAGTAAAGGTTGTAGTTTCCGTGCAGCTCCCCTTAGCACCTCCAGATTTGGATTGTAGGTGACCACTAAAGGCACCCGGTTATTTTCTTCTTTAGCTTTGTAATGTAGCAGGTGATCCCTTGATATTCTGGTGGCTCTTGTAATTTGGTTTTCAATTGTTCTTGGATGGTAGCCCTGATTTAAAAAGGTCTTTCTAAGGCGACCAAGGTGTTCATCTCTATCCATGGGGTTGGAACATATACGGTTGTATCTGATGGCTTGGCTGTAGACAATAGAGTTTTTTATGTGTTTTGGATGGAAACTGTCCCATTTAAGGTATGTTGGACGGTCGATTGGCTTCTGATACAGGGATGTCTCTATTTCATTGTCCTTCAGTTTAATGATGGTGTCCAAAAAGTTAATTTCAGTGCTGGAGTAGTTAAGTGTTAAGTTGATGGTGGGATGAAATTGATTGAACTGTTCGTGGAACGTCTTTAGCTGTTGCTCAGACTCCGTCCAGATGATTAAAACTTTCTCTTCTTATCTATGAATTGTTCCAATGTTTGTGCTCGTCCCTCTGCCATGGTGACTGTTCTGCTTCACGTCACTTGTCTTACCTATTGCATTTTTTCTGTGTTTTTGTGTATAAATATGTGATTCTTCAGATTTTGTATTAGTTCAGCCTGATGAAGAGACCTGAGTAGTCTCGAAAGCTTGCAATTTGTTACCATCTTTTCAGTTAGCCATTAAAAGGTATCAACCACTGAGGACTCTCAACTCTAAATATTTTTCTATCTACTGGCTAACACGGTACGAAGATATACATCTTTACTTTATCTGTGGAGACAGCGAAAACGGTTCTTTGTGGATCCCGACTCCGTTATTCTTCTCCATCAAATTGTGATGCCAAGGAGAGATGTAGGCATGGTCCTCACAGCCTATCATGATCAGATTGGTCACTTTGGAGTGCAAAAGACAGAAGTCACAGGCCGTAGGCGATTCTATTGGATTGGCATGAGAGGAGACATAGAAGAATATTGCCAGGAATATCACACGTCTGTGACTAGTAAAACTGTGAAAGCTGATCAGAAAGCAACACTGCATCTGATTGTGCCAGTGCCGTCGCCCCAGAGTGGGACCCCCCACCTGCTCAGGGCACCGGCAATTGCCCGGGTGCGCCAGGAGGTGACCCCGGCCCTGGGGGGGACAGCCCATATAGGGAGGTGGCAAAAATGGCATATGTTAGGTGTAGGCTGGACGTTCGGCAGCTGCAAATGAAGGAATTGGAGAAGTCAGAGGAAAAGGATCCTTTGAAACCCATGCATGGTTCATTTTAATAAAGGTTAGATCATCAACATTTTGTGTCGACAGACGGGTCCTTCTTTTTGTCAGGATTGAGCTAGCAGCACTGAAGACTCTTTCTGATAGCACACTACCAGCAGGGCAAGCGAGCTCCGGTAAAGCATATTGTGCCAATTCAGGCCAGTTGTCCAGTTTACAGACCCAGTAGTCAAAGGGGAATGACGGGTGAGGGAGAACATCAATAGGGGAGGAGAAGTAATTTGTAACCATAGTTGACAACTGCTGTCTCCTGTCTGTTGCTATAGATGACTGATTACCAGGTGTGTGAGCTGTCCGGGAGAAATCAGTCCACAACATGGTCATGAAACCACTGTCTCCAACGCCACTTTGGCTGTGTGCACCACGAACACCTCTTCCATTTGGCCCAGGACGGCTCGTGTTAGAACCTTCACCGCTGCTGTTTGCTGGGAATGCCTCTAACAAACGGTTTACCAGAGTTGCTTGTTTGTTGGCCAATATTAGCTAGAGGTTCTCCTGTGGCATGATGTTCTGTAATTTGCCTTTATAGTGTGGATCGAGGATGCTGGCCAACCAGCAATCGTCATCCTTCATCATTTTGGCAATGCGGGGGTCCCTTTTTAGGATCCGCAAGGCATAATCACACATGTGGGCCAATGTTCCAGGTGTCAGTGATGCACTGCCAGCAGTGGGTGGAGGAGCACTTTCTGCCAAATCCACATCCCTCCAGTCACGCACAAACCCTGGACCTGAACTTGGCAAGTCAACATTTTCTCTTGACCCCTGAAAAGCATGCTCCTCCCCAAAATAATCATCCCTCTCCTCCTCCTCCTACTCTTCCTCTTCTTCCTCCACCTCGTCCAGGACAGTTCCCTGAGCAGACAATGGCTGAATGTCATCAAGGCTTCCCTCTTCCTCCTCTTCCTAATCCACTGCAGATGCCTGATCCTTAATGTGCGTTAAAGTTTGCATGAGCAGACGCATAAGTGGGATGCTCATGCTTATGATGGCGTCATCTGCGCTTACCAGCCGTGTGCATTCCTCAAAACACTGAAGGACTTTACAGAGGTCTTTCAGCTTTGACCACTGCACACCCGACAACTCCATCTCTGCCCTCAAACTACCTGCCTGTGTATCCTGACATAAATGCATTACAGCCTGCCTCTGTTCTCACAGCCTCTCAACCATGTGCATGGTGGAGTTCCACCTTATTGCAACATCTATGATGAGGTGGTGCTTGGGGAGGTTGAGCGATCACTGCAGCTTCTGCATGCGACTGAAGTCTACAGGCGAGCGACGGATGTGCGAGCACAGCCTTCGCACCTTATGGAGCAGGGCTGTTAACTCCGGATAATTATTTAAGAAGCACTGCACCATCAGGTTCAAGGTGTGAGCCAGGAAAGGTATAAGTCTGAGTTTTGCCAGGGCTATGGCCGCCACAAAATTACGGTCGTTATCACTGACTACCTTGCCTGGCTCAAGTTGTATACTGCCCAGCCATGTCCCAGTTTCTCGATGCAAGTATTGGGCCAGTACCTCGGCGGTGTGTCTGTTGTCGCCCAAACATACGAGAAAAGGTTGCACTCTAACATACTAAAGCATGACAATATGGAATACATGAGATTTTGAATAGCAATATGGCTTTGGAGTATAAGGAAAAATTTGAGACGCTTAGTATAACATTTGGCCAAACATTAAAAGCCCACCAACCATCATCAAGGTGATCTCAAGTCTGGTGAGTCCCTGACCTATGTGAACATACCTCTATTAGGCTGATATCTGAATTTCTGGGTGAATGTGGACACCTCTGTCAGTAATGCCTGCATATATGGGTAAGTAGAGACCTGTAATTAAAATCACCACCTGGTGGGGGCGGAGTGCTCGGTCAGTAAGCTAACATTCAAAAGACAAAAAAACCTGACTGGCACATCCAGACTTATGTGATTTAGGTGCAAACCAAGGGGTGCTACCCCCATGTAAAACATATGAGAAAAGGTTGCACTCTAACATACTAAAGCATGACAATATGGAATACATGAAATTTTGAATAGCAATATGGCTTTGGAGTATAAGGAAAAATTTGAGACGCTTAGTATAACATTTGGCCAAACATTAAAAGCCCCCCAACCATCGTCAAGGTGGTCTCAAGTCTGGTGAGCTTTCAGGAGCAACACAGACAGTCAGAGGCCCAGTCTGGCTAACACCAGAATATGAAAATCAGGAAAAGTGTACTCTATCTGTAGCGTACAGCTGTATACAATGTTGGGGGAATTTTACATCTCCGTATATATTTCAGCAGTAAGACACACAGTCACAGGCCCAGTCTGGCTAACACCAGAATATGAAAATCAGGAAAAGTTTACTCTATCTGTAGTGTACAGCTGTATACAGTGTTGTGGGAATTGTAAATCTCCGTATATATTTCCGGAGTCACACACAGATAGTCAGCATGTATTTATCCATGATACTTTGGCGAAAGTCGGTGTTTTTTTGAAAATGACCGACCTGTTTCGCTCAACCCTAATCACCATCTGTATCATCGAACCAAGTTGTTTCCTCTTCCCACAGGTATGCTTTCAATGTACTCATCTTTCCCTGGCATCTGGCTGTGTGAACTGCATACAATCTCCCTCTGTAATGCTTTCAATGTACTCAACTTTCCCTGGCATCTGACCGTGAATTGCATACAACCTCCCTCTGGTATGCTTTCAATGTACTCAACTTTCCCTGACATCTGACTGTGTGAATTGCATACAACCTCCCTCTGGTATGCTTTCAATGTAGAATCATAGAATGGTAGGGTTGGAAGGGACCTCCTGGGCCATCTGGTCCAACCCCCTGCTCAAAGCAGGATTCACTAAATCATGCCAGACAGATATCGGTCCAGCCTCTGTTTGAAGACTTCTATTGAAGGAGAACTCACGACCTCTTGTGGCAGCCTGTTCCACTCACTGATCAGCCTAACTGTCAAAAGTTTTTTCTAAAATCTAATCTGTCTCCTCCCATTTAGTTTCATACCATTGCTTCTAGTCTTTCCTTGTGCAAATGAGAATAAAGATGATCCTTCTACAATGTGACAGCCCTTGAGATATTTGTATACAGCTATTAAGTCTCCTCTCAGTCTTCTCTTTTGCAAGCTAAACATTCCCAAAATCCTGCAACCATTCCTCATAGGACATGGTTTGCAGACCGGTCACTATTCTGGTCGCTCTTCTCGAAACTTGCTCCAGTTTGTTGATGTCTTTTTCAAAATGTGGTGCCCAAAACTGGACACAGTATTCCAGATGAGGAGTAGAAGGCAATAATGACTTCACGTGATCTAGACTGTATGCTTCTGCTAATTCATCCTAGAATTGTATTTGCCTTTTTTGCTGCTGCATCACACTGTTGACTCATGTTCAGTCTGTGATCTATTAGTATACCCAAGTCTTTTTCACATGTGCTGTTGCTTAGCCCTATTCCTCCCATTCTGTATATGCTTTTTTCATTTTTATTGCCCAGAAGTAGTACTTTGCATTTTTCCTTGTTAAAAACCATTCTGTTAGTTCTGCCCACTGCTCCAGTTTATTTATATATTTTTGAATCTTCTCTCTCTCTTCTCTAGTATTAGCTATCCCTCCTAGCTTTGTGTCATCAGCAAATTTAATCAGCTTACCCTCAATTCCTTCATCTAAATCATTGATAAAGATGTTGAACAATACAGGGCCCAGGACAGAGCCCTGTGGTAACCCACTTGAGACATTCTTCCAACTGGATGTGCAGCCATTTACGATCACTCTTTGGGACCGATCACTAAGCCAGTTATGAATCCACCTAATTTTTTTAATAAGGATTGTGTGAGATACTTTGTCAAATGCGTTGCTGAAGTCAAGATACTCAGCAAGGTACTCAACTTCCCTGGCATCTGACTGTGTTAATTGCATACAATCTCCCTCTGGTATGCTTTTGCAACACCCGCTAGGACCGTGGGATACTCAGGCCGGTCTGACAGTACTTAAAGGGGATCGCCACAGCAGCGGTGACCCGGTCCGTGGCCCTGGGCATGCAAATGGCCGTGATGAGGGGTAGTTTTTAAGGGAAAGTTTCATGACTAGTGATGAGCGAACGTGTTCGCCGCTACTCGCCAGAGTATCATGGTACTCGGTGTACTTGGCGAGCACCAAGCATTTCCAGAATTACTCGGCAGGAACTCGGGTCTCCACCCAGCATTTTTGGCGGACTTTAGAGTCCCAATCACGTTGCAGGGATTGTCTGCCAGGCAATGAAATGCCGCAGCCATCTTTGTCGTGCAGTGATTAGCTGGCGGCACAGCATTATCAGGGGTATAAGAGACCGGACACCGCCCTGCTCACCGCATTCAGCTCCGGATTGAGATAGTGTAAGGAGAGCTGCTGCCGAGATATGGCCAGATTTGGCGATTTCTTAGTCAGTGTGGGGTGTACCAATCTAAACTACTCAAATCCAGGTAAACCAACAGTCCTTCTAAGGACTAATTCCGGAGTATATAGGTTCCAGCATTAGGTAGGCAGGGGAGTGTACTTCACTCTATACAAATCAGTGCAAGGCCTGCAGGCACTGTATGTGTGTATATAGATCATTGCATACATCAAGAGGGTCCATTCCCTTCCTGTGTTCTGGTGCTGCTGCTGCTGCTACCTGTATGATATATTGGCTTTATATAGCTAGCCCCAGGTGTAATTGGAATACAGGCCACACATTTTATGGTGTGGTATCTCCGTGCCAGCTCATATCTGTGTGTGCTGAAAGTTTGGCCAGTTTACGCCAGTTTTCTTTTTTTGGCCAGGGTGTGACTGTACTTATATTCACCAGTATTTAGCCAAAAAAAAAAAACAGGCCACACATGTTTTGGTGTGGTATCTGTGTGCCAGCTCATATCTGTGCGTGGTGAAATTTTGGCCAGTTTAAGTCACTTTTATTTTTTTGGCCTGGGTGTGACTGTACTTATATACAGCACTATGTTGTATTATTTTAAAAAACAGGCCACATTTTACAGTGGGGTTTATCTGTGCCACGTCTCATACATACGTGTGCCAAAAATTGAGGAATTTTAGGTCTAACTTCCCTTTTTTGGGCAGTCTGTCACTCTAGTTATATCCAGCAGTCTTTTTTTATCCAAAAAATTAAAAAAAAATTATACAGTCTGTTATCTTAGGCTGAGGCCTGGTGTATCTGTGGTGGAAAAATCTTTTCTTCCAGGCATACGTTGCATAGTTCTGTCTGCTAGCCTTGTTCTACTCATTATTTTGTTGTTTCAAAATTAACACAAAACCTAATAAAAAATTAATACAGTCTGTTATCTCAGGCTGAGGCCTGGTGTATCTGTGGTGTAAAAAATCTTTGCTTCACAGGCATACGTTGCATAGTTCAGTCTGCTAGCCTTGTTCTATTCATTATTTTGTGTTTTCAAAAATTAACACAGAATCTAAAAAAAATTAATACAGTCTGTTATCTCAGGCTGAGGCCTGGTGTATCTGTTGTGGAAAAATATTCGCTTTGCAGGTATACTGATCATATAAAATAAATCCATTTGTATTGAGCTTTTCAAATATTTCAGTAGTCCATTTAAAATGGGCAAGGCAAGGGGCAAGGGACAGGGAAGTGGACGTGATGCTGATGGTGCATGCAGAAGACGAGGCCGAGGCCAAGCTGAAAGTGGGCCACAGCAAAGACCCACATCTTCACGCTCGACCTTCCTGTCTCAGTTTCTAGGGGACCGCAGCACACCACTATTGAAGCCAGAGCAGTGTGAAATGGTTGTTGGTTGGATAGCGGATAATACTTCCAGTCACTTAGCCACCACCACCATGTTTTCCACACGTTCAAGTCTGAGTAGCCGTGAGTGTGGACCGGATATTACTCACCCTGATCCTCTTTCCTCCCACCATGTCTTGTGCACTGAGACAACTGATCCCACACTTGGACAATCCGAAGAGCTGTTCAGTTTTCCATTTGGAGATTCGTGCCTCTCGCCCGCTCCACTTGAAGCGGGGTAAGATGATATTCCATGTAGCGATGCAGAAATCTTTGAGCAGCCACGGTCACAAGAGGTGGACAATGATGGGACACAATTGCTGGAAAGTCAAGAGGAGGAGCAGGGTGTGTATGTGGAAGACGAAGTGGTGGATGACATACTGACTGACCCAACCTGGCAGGAGGACATGCAGAGTAGGAGCAGCACACATGGTTTAGGAGGCATATCACCCCAACAGGCAGAAAGAAGCAGTGTGTTGGCCGCAGACAGAAGGCATGCATCCGTTCCCCATAACACTAACAGGACGGAAGTTTGCCATTCCAACTGTTAGATCTTCCGAGTCTGGTTATTTTTTAAAGACTCTGGCGATAACCCCAAACAGGCCGTTTGCAGCACTTGCTATGCCCGCATCAGCAGGGGTAGTAAAACTACCAGCCTAACCACCACCAGCATGATTAGGCACATGGCAGCAAAGCACCCCACTTAGTGGGCCTAACCCCAGGATCCAGGAACACTGTCTGCAGGTGACAACACTGATTCTTCCACTATTTTGCGTACAAGCCAATCCCCAGTTCACCATGCCTGTGAAGATGGCTCGGGCCCTGCACCTGTTGTTGCCCACAGTCAACCAGCACCATCATCAAGCCCGTCCACGTCCTTGTACCAGCCCAGCCTTCAGTTGTCTATACCCCAGTCATTGGAATGCAAGCGGAAATACCCAGTCGATGCTCCACAGGCCACAGTACTTAATTCGCACATATCTCGTCTGCTTGCGCTCGAAATGTTGCCTTTTAGGCTCGTTGAAACGGAAGCTTTCCACAACCTGATGGCGGCGGCCTTCCCAAGGTACTCAGTCCCCAGTCGCCACTATTTCTCCCGTTGTGCCATACTGGCATTACACCAGCATGCGTCCCACAACCCGTGCCTGCAACATTGCTGTTACTGACAAAGTCCACCTAACCACGGACACATGGACAAGTGCCTGTGGGCAGGGATGGTGCATCTCACTGACAGTACAATGACATTTCCCAGTGAATGCATTTGTATTGGTTTAAAAGCAATGCTAAAGTTGCAAAACGCCTCAAAAACGCTGTGTGTGAATATAGCCCCCAAGTGGTGGAGGAACATTTTTGTTTTGGGTTAATTATTGTGGCTTAGATAAAAGTCATTAACCTGAAAAGGATGTTCCTTTACATATTTCCCAGGAAAATCCATTTTGGTTTCGTTTTTGTGGGTTATTTGCTGCGCCTGTAAAAAGGCGTGAAGCTCAGACAACATTGTTTAGAGCTGTGACATAGAAGTCAGAAATGTTTCCAGGGGCAGTTGCCATGATGTGTCACGCTGTCTAATGATATGACTACAATGTCAGTAAACTATTTATACAGGAACCACACTCTATACAACATATAGTTTAGCAATCTAAGAATGTAAGTATCAAATAGATTTACCTGACACAATATCAGCAGAACTTAGGGTTAATCTTGAGGACTAGATGTGCAGAGACGATATCAGTTGAACTCAGGGTTAATCTTGAGGACTTGATGAGCTGTAACAGGAAAGAGGAGGACCGGGGTCTAACCTGACCCTACACTGGGGTCCTAACTAATCCCTTACCTTGGAGGTACTGATAATGGTTCAGAGGTCCAAGTCTCCAGCCTAACCCTGTCTCCTATCAGACCCTGAACCCTGTAATCAGTCCTAAGAAGGATCCTGATTACCACCAAAGGGATATGGGCTGATCTCAGCTAAATACACAGATTAGACATATAAGACAGACAGGATAGCACTCTCTTGCATACACACTCAAACACCGAAGGAACATAAATGGTCTGGGAAATAAACTCTAAGCAAGTTAAGCTTAAAACAACTAAGGAGCTCTCTCAACTAGAGTCTATACAGATTCATTCCTATCTGTGGTCTGCATGAAGTGTTTCACTGGCAACTCCCAAAGCAGACAACCAGAAACTTAAAGGAAACCAATCAACAAATAATCAATTGCAGCCGGGAGAAACTGCACCCAGTCCCAGCACCGAGCACAGACAGAATTAACTCCCTAGCTGCCAAACAAAAGAAACAGCAACTCAGCTGTGAGAAGTCAAAATGTGCAACCGCGACGATCTTCGTGGCAATGCACACATGACAGTACCCCCCCTTCTACGAGGGGCCTCCGGACCCTCAGGGCCAGGCCTGCCCGAGTGAGTTCTGTGGAAGGTCCGAACCAAACGATCTGCGTTAACATCAGACGCAGGGACCCACGTCCTCTCCTCCGGACCATACCCCTTCCAATGCACCAAGTACTGAAGGGACCGGCGATTCAGGCGAGAGTCAATGATTTTTGATACTTGAAATTCCAAGTTACCATTGACCAACACTGGAGGAGGAGGTAGAGGTGACGGTATGACTGGTGCCACATACCTTTTAAGTAATGACTTGTGGAACACATTATGAATTTTAAAAGTAGAAGGGAGTTCCAGACGAAATGCCACAGGATTAATTATGGAACTGATCCTGTATGGCCCGATAAATCTGGGACCCAGTTTCCAGGAGGGCACTTTAAGTTTTATATTCCTGGTAGACAACCATACCAGATCGTTCACATTCAGATCTGGACCAGAAACTCTCCTCCTATCAGCCATACGTTTGTAACGGTTCCCCATCGTACTCAAATTATTCAATACACCTCGCCACACAGAAGCAAGTGACGACGAGAAACGCTCCTCCTCAGGAACCCCAGAAGGACCCCCCCATTGAAAGTACAAAACTGGGGATGAAAACCATATGCCCCAAAAAACGGGGACTTACCAGTGGACTCGCTCCGCCTGTTGTTAAGAGCGAACTCTGCCAGAGGCAAGAAAGATGACCAGTCCTCCTGGTTCTCCGAGACAAAACATCGGAGATATGTCTCTAAACTCTGATTCAGACGCTCTGTCTGACCATTGGTCTGTGGATGAAAAGCCGAGGAAAACGACAATTACATCCCCCGACGTAAACAAAATGCCCTCCAAAATTTGGACACAAACTGAGACCCCCTATCTGACACCACATCAGAAGGCAACCCATGAAGTCTCACGATCTCCCTAATGAACACCTGCGCCAGAGTTTTAGCATTAGGGAGTGCAGGAAGAGCAACGAAATGTGCCATCTTACTGAACCTGTCAACAACCACCAGTAAGATCCGTAAAGAAGTCCATAGATAAATGAGTCCATGGACGCTCCGGAAGTTTCAAGGGTAAAAGGGCCCCAGATGGACGGGTATGAGGAGTTTTAGAGCGAGCACAAACCCACAGGACGCGACAAAAGTTATAACATCTTTATTAGCGTTAGGCCACCAAAATCGGCGTGTAATGTATGTAGTACAGTTCATATAGCGTCTTGTGCTTGGGTGCGATGAAAACACAGGAGTCACAGGTTTGATATAGAAAAGTCCTGTATTACTTCATACAAGTTGGCAGAAATAGTCACACAGTTTGCAGACACAGAAACAGGAGACACAGCAGGCCAGAGTAATCCAAGCACAGCAATCACTCTCCAATACAGATTCAGGATCTTCTTCTCTGTTACCGTAAGTCCATGCAAACGTGGTCTTTCAAAGAGCAGGGTTCAGAGTCCACAAGTGCTTCAGAGTTCCTCAGTAGGAATAGCTGGAGTACAAGGTCCAAGGCTTACAGGAGTCAAGTCACAGGTTCACTGCAGGCTAGATTCTGAAGCACTGATTGCTCAGCTGTGGCTGCTTAAGAAGCAAAGGAGAGAATCAGGGTGGGAACATGCAAGCTGGAAACTCCATTTTGACTGAGGGCAAGATAGCTGCAGCAAGACAGAAAGTAAAATGGCTGACGAACAAACTGAGTTTCAGGAATATATACATAGAACCTTACATTACTCCCCCTTAAGGACAACCTCCGGATGACCTCAGACCAGGCTTGTGTGGGTACCTCTGATGAAACTGACGGAGCAAGCGAGGAGCATTAACGTTATTGACCGGTTCCCATGAGTTGTCCTCCACTGGGTAGCCCTGCCATTTAATCAGATATTGTAACTGATTTCTATACAACCTGGAATCTAAAATCCTTTCCACCACAAATTCTTCCTGACCATCGACTAGCACTGGGTCAGGGCAAGGAGAGGAACGTCAGGAAACGTATTGGGTGTCGCAGCCTTTAGTAGGGATACATGAAAGACAGGGTGGATTCTCATAGTTCTGGGCAGTTGAAGACGACAAGCAACGGCACTTATAATTTTACTGATTTTATAGGGTCCAATGTACTTATGTCCCAACTTAGACAATGGAATCCTTAACTTAAGATTTCTGGTTGACAGCCAGACCAAGTCTCCTACCTTGAAAGCTGGTGCAGGTTTACGAAATTTATCTGCTGCTTTCTTGTACCTTTCTTGAGCCGATTCCAGATTTTCCTTTAGAAGATCCATATTCTTCTGTAAAGACGTGATTCTTTCAGCCACTGCTGGTAAAGGCGTTTCTATGGGAAATCGTGGTAGAATGTTAGGATGATAACCTAGATTAGAGTAAAAAGGAGACTGTTTAGTGGAGGCACTCTGAGAGTTGTTATACGAGAACTCAGCTAATGGAAGTAGATCCACCCAATCATCCTGTAGGTGGCAGATAAAGCAGCGGAGATACTGCTCCAGGGTTTGATTGGTTCGTTCGGTCTGTCCATTAGTCTGGGGATGAAAAGCAGAAGAAAGGTTTACTTTAATGTCCAATGCTGCACAGAAATTTTGCCAAAACTAGAAGTGAATTGCACCCCTCGATCCGAAATAACCTCATCCGGTACTCCATGTAAGCGAAACACATCTTTAATCATCAAATCTGATGTCTGTTTTGCAGTGGGTAAGCCGACACAAGGGATAAAATGAGCTGCCTTTGTTAGACGGTCAACCACCACTAGAATGGTGTTCTTCCCCTGAGAGGTTGGTAACTCCACAATGAAGTCCATAGAAATGGATCCCCACGGGCGGGACGGGGTGGGAAGAGGCTGTAACAGACCAGTAGGTGAGGAGCGAGGTGTTTTGCATCTTGCACAGACCTCACATGAAGTGACATAATTCAAAACATCCTTCCTGCAAGTGGGCCACCAAAAGAAACGAGAAAGAAATTCCTGTGTCTTTAGAATTCCTCTATGCCCAGCTATCTTGGAATCGTGAATGAGTTGCAATACTCTTAATCTGACTGTTTCAGGAATATACAGACGTTGTCCCTGAATCCACACACCATTCTTAAAGACAAGACTTACGTCCCTTGGGGGTTGTGCCAAAAAGGAATCCGCATGGTATGCTTCCTTGATGTCCTTAAGTAGGTCTTGATTATGAATTACTCCTAGGAATCTAGAGTCAGGAAGAATAGTCTTAGGAGGAGTAATTGGACGTGTCTCTGCTGAGTAAATCCTAGAGAGTGCATCAGCCTTTCCATTGCGCGATCCTGGTCTATAAGAGATGATAAAATTAAATTGGTTTAAGAAAA
>JARQOD010000006.1:321942837-321963038 GCA_033576555.1 Oophaga sylvatica
CCAATAGATGCTTCTGTGCAGAGCCGCCGGCACCATCTTGATGAATCCCAATATAGAGCTTGCGCAGTAGCATCTATTGGAGTACCATTTTGATTAAGATAATTTTTTTCCCCTCAATACTGTATGGCGAAATCATAAATTCATATTGGCCATTGTACAGTGCAGGCACTGGCACCATTTTGATGAATGTTAATTTTTTTAATATTAATAATAATAAAAACTGGCACATCCAAGCCATTGTGAATAGGTGCTAACTTAGGAGCAGCTACCTCCAAGTTATAATTTACAAAAAAGCTGCACTCTATCGTGCTAAAGCATGTCAATGTGAAATATATGAAATATGATTAGCTGTAGGGCTTCTGAATACTAGTGGGCAAGGTGGGCAAGGTGAAACGGTGCCAGCTGCAGGAGCACAACACACACATCATGTAGGTCTAGCTTCCTGTCCCACTTTGTAGAGGGTTGTGGAACACCACTCTTGAAGCCAGACCAATGTGAAAAAGTTGTTTGATGAATAGCATACAATGCTTCCACTCTCTTTGCCAGCACCACATCCAATCTACACAGTCCAGTCTCAGTAGCCGTGATTCTGGACCACTTAATCCTCACTCTGATCCTCCTTCCTCCTAACATGCCAAGTGCCTGGAGACAATTGAACACACACTTGGACACTACGAAAGGTTGTTCACATTTCCACTTGTGAGGTGGTGGACGATGAAGTCACTGACCCAACCTGGGAAGGTGACATGCAGAGCATGGACAGTAGGGCACAGTGGATGGGATCCGCAGCACCACAATAGGCAGGAAGATGCAAAGGGGTAGCCAGAGGCACAAGGCGGGCAACTGTTCCCCAGAGCACCAACACAAGGGTTAGTTGTTCTGGAGTCTGACACTTTTTTAAAGGTAGTCCAGCTAGCCAAAAAAAAGGCCATTTGAAACATCCGCCATGCAGGATCATCATGGGCAGCACAACTACTTTCCTGACCACCACCAGCATGCTCAAGCTCAAACAAGGCAATCAATTAGCTGGACCGAACATCAGGGTTCAGAAACAGTGTCTGTGGATGACACCACTACCTCTTCCCCTGTTCTACGTGCTTGCCAATCCCATGTTCAATAAGTAGGCAAAGATGCCTCCCAACCTGCATCTGTCATTGCACATTTGCAACCAAGTCTACGTCCTTGAACCAGCACAGCGTTCAGTTGTCCCTATCACAGTCCTACCACAATATTAAATGGCTACATTTCCAGACTGGAAATGTTGCTGATTAGGTTAGATTAGGTTAGTGGAGAAGGAACCTTTCCACAACCTCATGGCGGCTGCCACTGTTTCTCCTGGTCAGCTGTCCCCACCTTACACAAGCACGTGTCCTATAACATCAGCTGTGCCTTGAACAACACTTTTACTAGAAAGGTCCACTTAATCACAGACACATGGATAAGTGCTTGTGACCAGGGATGCTACATTTCCCTGACAGCACAATGGTTGAACATTGTGGTAGCCGGGACCCAGTCAGACCCTGGGGCTAAACACGTGCTACCAACACCGAGGATTGCAGGCCCTGGTTCAGTCTGGGTTGCCACCACCTTCTACAGTAGTTTCTGCACCTCCTCCTCCTCACCATCCTGCTCAGAAACATCAACAATAGTTGCAAGCTGGAAGTACTGCAGCACTGCCTTGGTCAAGTTGCAACAAGCTCTGCTGAAGATAATCTGCTTAGATGACAAACCGCACACTGTCACGGAGTTGTTGAAAGAACAGACTGATCTGTGTTTCTCGCCCTGAACCTACAACTATGCATGGTTGAGTGTGACAATGGCCTTAACCTGGTGGCATCTCTGAAGCTTGGCAACCTCACACATGTACCATACCTGGCCCACATGCGCAACTTAGCGGTTCAGCATTGTCTCAAAATCTACCCAGATCTGCCTGAGCTACTTGTGAAAGTACCCCACATGTGTGCCCATTTCCAAAAGTCAGCTACAGCTGCCACCGCCCTGGCAGTGCTGCAGCAGCGTTTGCAACATCCAGCTCACTGACTGGTCACTAGTCAAATAAAATGTTGCAGTACCAGAAGGCCCTAGTTGAAGAAATATTAAACAAAATTCCCATCTGACAATGCTTGTGGCAGAGGTCACAGTTACATGGACAACGAAGGAGTGGAGTCTAGGGAGACACACGCCAGATGCAGTAGAAGCAGGGGAACACTCTTAAAAGTCTGGAACAGTTTTCTCAGACACTCCCATGGCCCAGGCCCTGATGCACAGGATATTCTGACAAGGAAGTAAAAGTTTTGGAAGATGCTGAAGGAGTACCCACCCGACCGTACTAGTGCCTAGGAGGTCCTGGCCTACCCTGCTGCTAGCATTTTGTCAGAGTGGAATTTTAGTGCCGATGAGGGTATTATAATCTATAGGCACATTCACCTGTCAACTGAAAATGCTGATAGGCTGACTCTTATCAAAATGACCAAGGCCTGGATTGGGCCAGACTTCTGTACACCACTGGATGACAGCAGCAGAGCATAAACTTAAATGCAGTGTTTTTTTCTGGTGTATTCCCATGCACCCCTTCCCACCTAAACATGGGTATATGGTACAGGATTTCATCTTTTTTGTGTAGTCCTCCTCTTCCTCCTCTATCACCATGTCAACAAGGTGATCAAGCTACCCTTGCTATTAACTTTTTAAGAGTGCTTATGATGCCCACATTAACAATTTGTAGAGGCCTACCTCAGACATTCTTTTACATATATGTATTCCCCCCAAGAGTAAATGATTTTCAGCCCATGCACTGTCTCGGATACCTACATCTTAATAGTGTGAAAAAAATGTTTTATAAGGCCCCCCACTACATCTTTTCAAAAGGGTATTGGAGTGCTTTCTTCTAATTTTTGGCATTCTTTGCACACAGTGCATACGCTTTACCAGTCTAGGAGACATAATCCTTAGTAATGAGAAAAATGCTTTTCTGAGGATCCACCTTCTTGTTGAGGGAAACATTTTTTAAACCAAAAGAGCAAGTGGGATCTATTAGTAAAGGATCCAGTGTCTTGTTGTGGACCGTCAGGTGGTTGTCACATCGGGAGTTCTGACAATACATACAGGATTTCACAGCCAGGACAGGAAAGTTTATACAGTAAGTAAAGAAGATCCTGGTCTTCTCCCTATCAGTAGATTTGAAATGCTCCACTATATTCCTTGGCAGGATTGATGAAATAATAGTCCTTGATGCTGCTACATTACATTAATTGCTTTTTTCAGGGCTAATTTAAATAGATTCTATTCTGTTATAGTAATACATCTCTTCTCTGCACTTCATGTACAGTGAGGTATGGCAGTAGGGATACCGTATGATAGGCATCTTGTCAGGGATTGTTGCCTTATAAATTCTAAGCATTGCTGCTGCTTTTTTCCATGGACTCAATGACCAAGTCATGTTTTTTATTTTGGTCCGTACTCAGAAATTCATCAAACCTGCCAGTGTTACTTGCATTCCTCCAGAGTTTGTTGCTGCCACGTACAACAAAAAAATCTTTTCAGAGTTGGTTCAAATCCCTTCTATATTCTACAATAATACCTCTCTTATGTGCAATTTGTCTACGGTTAGGTGTTGCAGTAGGTATAGTGTATGACAGGCATCTAGTCAGGGATTATTGCCTTAGAAATTCTAAGGCTTGCTGCTGCTTTTTTACATAAAGTCATTGACCAATTCAGTTTTCTTACAGTGCTCTGAAGAATTTTTTTTCATAATTGAAAGCAATGCAATGCAGCAAAAAATTCTACGTGTGAACATAGCCCAAGGTGTGGAACAGCATTTTTTTTCTCTAATTTATTTTTGGCTTATATACAAGTCATTATCCTGGAAATAATGTTTCTTAACATTTTTTACAGTCAAATCCATTTTAACGGCAATTTTGTATTTTTTATTGTCAGTCCATAAAAGTGGTGTAATACTCTGACAACATTGCTTGCAGTAGCGACCTGGGATTGAGATGCATCCAGGGGTCTTCCCCATGCTGTTCCCATGAAATTTCAGCACTCTTTCCATCATTTTCAGCAGTTTTTAGACCCCCGTGGGGAGGGGCACCAAAAAAATGCTTAAGTTTCCCATTAACTTAGAAATGAAAGAATTGGAGCACTCACCAGAATTTTAGTGATGTATAACTTTAATCCACAATTAGGATGACATCAAAAACTTCTTAAAGTGCAGTGTGCAGATAGCAGGGAGCTTAGCAGGTGAAACAGCCTGACGGATTACAGCGGTTTCGTGCTAGTGTTGCGCTTCTACGGGCCCATGTTCAGAAGTGCAACACTAGCACAAAATGGCCACAGTGAATGCACCGCCCTGAAAAGATCTTGAGAAGGTTTATGAGGTGTTTCAACAGACATGTGTAAGCTGCAGTAATTGGTGCCTAGCACTTCCACATGAACATTTCCCATTAACTTCCATTATACTCGTTTCACGGGTTGAGCACCCAAGCATTATGATTTGCTTGAATTGCATGATATGAGTGCATAATAACCGTCTCATATAATTGTAATATCAATAATCTTATAAGAGTGATACCAAAAGAAGTATATATCAAATAATTGTATATGAGTTTTGAAGATATACTAACCAGTATGACCCATATATTTTGAAAGGAATATCACGTTAAGGTGTCATGGGAAGCAACACACAGGTAGGGTTGTTCCCCCATTCATATCGCTGCTACGAATGTGACTTCATCAGGGGCAGGTGCAGCCAGGTGTATGTGCAGCTAGTCCTGGTTAAATGGCATAAATATTTATTTTAAATTCGTAGTATCGGAGGCGGCGGCAACACAGGTGAGTTTGGTGTCTGTTCATCGCACGCGGCCGAAAACCATAAGTGACATGAATGTCCAGCAAAAAGATCTCTGCGCTTGTGCCAGAATGCAAAGACATAAAATAACAACTGCGCATACCTCGGGGTTACAAGAAAATGGCACCGAGTACATAGTGCATGCGCCACCCACAGAATACCAGGATCTCGTATTTCATCAACAAGTGGAGATCCCAGCGCATGCATCCCAGACCACAGACACCAACCAAACACAGCACAGAGTCAAGACAAATCAGAGTGAAGTCAAACACCACAAAAACATGCATAAGCAGCGTCGGACTGGAACACCTTGGGCCCACCAGAGAAAATCATTCTTGGGGCCCACTATGTAGCTACATAGAAATAAATACAAGAACACAAATTGTGCAGTAAAACACACTAATATCAGGGTATAATATAAGGTAGTACATGTCTTAATTATGTAGCAGGAGTTGGGGTAGCCTCCCTCATAGATTATAAAGCAGCCCCCTCATAGGGGATAATGCTGCCCCCCTCATAGGGTATTGTTATGATTTGGTAGCTGAGGAAAGCAGGCAAAAAAGGCAATACACCAGAGAGGTTGGAATCTACTGGATTGCAGTACCTGACTAACCACCACAACTAAAGGCAGCCGTGGAGCGTACCTACGTTGGTCCTAGATGCCTCGTCACAGCCTGAGAAGCTAACTACACCTAAAGATAGAAAGAGGAAAACTATCTGCCCCGGAGCAGATCCCCAAAGAACATAGGAAGCCCCCAAACATGTAATGGCAGTTAGACAAGAGGAAATACAGACACAGACAGAAAATAGTATGAGCAAACGTTGGGGCCCAATCTTCCTAGAAAGAAAAGGATAGGAAGGACACTTACTGCAATCCAAAAAACCTAAAAAATACCAACTCACTAATTGCAAAAACACCTGAGATCACACGACCTCTACCACCTAAATTAGTTCTCTGGTGTAACAAAACTAAGCAGCAGCCACTGAAAAAACTGGAAAAGGCAAATGAACAAATAACAGTGGCTCAGATAAACTGAGAGGAGCACAAGCCCCCGGAGGGGACCTGGCTGACCTCCACAGAAGTGCAGGACAAAATGCAAAAAGCAAGCACAAAAATAAAAGCAGAAAATATCTTATCTGTTAGCAGAAGATGCAGGCAAGACACAGCAAGCTTCCAAGAGAACCAGGAACCAAAGTTGAGACAAGAACAATTGATCACCGGCAACCCTGATGGGAGGGAACCTCCCTTATATAAGGGTACTGCCACACTAAACGTTCCCGCTAACGATCACGATAACGACGCTATCGTTGGTGTGATTGTTTTAAGGTCGCTAGTAGCGGCCAAACTGGACGATCTCATTAACGACGCATCAGCGGTTAGCGATCTTTTTAACGACTTTGGCGGTCGTTGGGACGTGCCACACTGCATGTACTGTGAAAGATCACGACCTCGATAGGCGTGACTGAGCGCAACCTTTTGCACGCCCCTCATCACAGATTGGTGGTCACTATTTATCTCATAGATATTTATCACAGCTCTCCCGCTTTGTGATTGGATGACCGCATCATAAAAGACGACGTATCAGCACTCCTCTCCATTGCTCTCGAGCAGAAGCGGTTCTTTCAAGTCTCCAGCATCGTTCCAGTGTGTCCTGCTAGCCTTTGTAGCTACTGCGATCCATTTTGCGCCACTATTGAGGTTGCTGCGTTCCTGTCTACGGCGTTGGGTTTTTTGCGATCCAGTCTGTGGCATTATATCCTCTGCGATCCAGTTTGTGACGCATTTTGTTTCCCTATTTTCTTTTTTTTTTCAAAATCACAAACAAGTTTTGTAAGGTAGGTATTTTTTTGTCACATTTAATTTTTATTTTTCTTTAATTTTACAGATCCATTTTTAGATCTCTGCTGTTGTTAACCATTGTCGTCCATCAATTTTTTTTTTGCCATTGTTTTGTTCTGGCATTTTGTGATCCCTGCTGTTTTTTGCGTAATTGTTCATCTATGATTTTTTTTGCCATTGTTTTGTTCTGGCACGCCCACCACCATTTTATGATCCCAGCTCTGTCAATGTTTACTCCTGCTGCGCCCACAACCACCATTTTGTGATCCCTGCTGTTTTTTGCGTAATTGTTCATCTATGATTTTTTTTTTTTTTTTTGCCATTGTTTTGTTCTGGCACGCCCACCACCACCATTTTATGATCCCAGCTCTGTCAATGTTTACTCCTGCTGCGCCCACAACCACCATTTTGTGATCCCTGCTGTTTTTTGCGTAATTGTTCATCTATGACTTTTTTGCCATTGTTTTGTTCTGGCACGCCCACCACACCACCACCATTTTATGATCCCAGCTCTGTCTATGTTTACTCCAGCTGCGCCCACAAGCACCATTTTATGTTCCCTGCTGTATTCTATGTTGTAGGTTATGTAAGCATTATTTAACCATTCTGGCGTTCTCACATAATCATTTTTTTATTACAGATGGCTGATAAGCAGGAATTTTTGCGGGAGTTTATCGAGCTGTACCGCTCAATGCCGTGCCTTTGGAGAATAAAGTCGGCTGATTACTGTAACAGGTTGAAAAAGAAGGACGCATACCAAAAACTGGTGGAGCTCTGCAAGAACCGTTACCCAGATGAACCGGCGGATGAGTCATCTGTGAAAAAATTCATACAGGCCCTCCGCACTGAGTACAAAAAGTAGCTCAATAAAGTTATAAATTCTACCAAATCTGGAGTGGGGGCCGAAGATGTTTATGTCCCCCAACTGTGGTACTTTGATCTGTTCGCTTTTACAAGGGACCAAGAAGTACCCAGACAAGGGACATCCATGTCGGATCTAGACCCGTTGATCCTGCCGGACACCCCTGTCGTACATGTAAGTACCTTTGTATTACAACACATTTTAATGTACATGCCAAAGTGGACTTAAATTTAAAAAATATTATTGTGAAATGTAGATAAAATGGCAGAATATATCCATTCATGTACTGATAATTTATCTAGCTCAACGGTTGAGGCCTATCCATTTACAAGTGTCGTTTTCACATTTTTGCTGTTTTTGGGTATAGTGTGAAGATACATTTCTTTGTCTTTACAAGTGTCGTTTTCACATTTTTGCTGTATATGGGTGTTATAGTGTGAAGATTAATTGCTTTGTCTTTGTGATTTACCATTTGTTTTTTGTTCATGCAGGACACAGAAGAGGCCGTCTCCACACCTGCAACTGAACAAGACAGCATGCCGTTGATCCAAGATGAAGAAGAGCCACCATCCTCATCTGTGCGGCGCCGGCTTTCACTTTCAGGAAGGAAAAGGAAGGCTCCCACCACCTCCACCACCTCGGCTACTCCTGAATTGGTGGAAATTGCGAAAAAAGTGCTAACGGCAGAAAAGACCAAACTAAAATAACAGAGTTTGCATATTTCGCTAATAGAAAGCTGCCTACACTGGATCCTGTTCAGCGGCTTCATGCAGAGAGACTCATGTTTGAGGTACTGACTCAAGCGTCTTTTGGAAACCTGGATAACAGATATGTCGTCATGCCAAGACCGCAGTACCCGGACTACTCATGGCCCAACAATCCTGTGCCGAACCCAATTGGGCTAAATCCTGCAAACCCAAATGCTGGTGCTCCCCCTTATTTTTATACACCGCAGAGGCAGCGTGGTAATGGCAATGATCCATCTTACCAGCAGTTGTAGTTTTTAAAATGTTTTACAAAAGTTTTTTTTGTTGTTTATATATTTTTACATTGATACCTGTTTTAATAAAAAACTTATTTATCTAATGAATTGTGGTCTTTTCTTATGTGATGTCACCTATTAAAATGTTGTATTTTTATTACATCTACTTGTCACACACGGGGTCAGGGAGTACCAGCTATCATAGGTGTTCCATCATAGGGAAAAAATGAAATGAAAAAAATATCAAAAATTAACATTTCTTTTAAAGGCCCCTGGTCACACTAGCGCTAAAACCTTATATTAAAAAATAATACACCACACCTGCGTAGATTAGCGTAAAATATAAAAAATATATTAGTTTCATATACATATATTTTTTTTAACCCCTTCACCCCCAAGGGTGGTTTGCACGTTAATGACCGGGCCAATTTTACAATTCTGACCACTGTCTCTTTATGAGGTTATAACTCTGGAACGCTTCAACGGATCTTCGCGATTCTGAGACTGTTTTTCTCGTGACATATTGTACTTCATGTTAGTGGTTAAAATTTCTTCGATATAACTTGCGTTTATTTTTTGAAAAAAACGCAAATATGGCGAAAATTTTAAAATTTTGCAATTTTCAAACTTTGAATTTTTATTCCCTTAAAACAGAGAAATATATCACACAAAATAGTTAAGAAATAACATTTCCCCACAGTCTACTTACATCAGCACAATTTTGGAACCAAAATTTTTTTTGTTAGAAGTTATAAGGGTTAAAAGTTGACCACGATTTCTCATTTTTACAGCAAAATTTACAAAGCCATTTTTTTTAGGGCCACCTCACATTTGAAGTCACTTGAGGGTCTATATGGCAGAAAATACCCAAAAGTGACACCATTCTAAAACTGCAACCCCTCAAGGTACTCAAAACCACATTCAAGAAGTTTTTAACCCTTAGGTGCTTCACAGTAACTAAAGCAACGTGGAAGGAAAAAATGAATATTTTACTTTTTAGCCACAAAAATATCTTTTACAAACTTTTTTTTTATTTTCACAAGGTAAAAGGAAAAATGACAGATAAGGTTGTTATGCAATTTCTCCTGATACGCCAATACCCCATATGTGGGGGAAAACCACTGTTTGGGCACACGCAGAGCTCGTAAGGGAAGAGCGACGTTTGACTTTTTCAAACTAAAATTGGCTGGAATTGATATTGATGCCATGTCGCGTTTGGAGAGCCCCTGATCGCCTAAACAGTGGAAACCCCCCCACAAGTGACACCATTTGGAAACTAGACCCCCTAAGGTACTTATCTAGATCTGTTGTGAGCACTTGAACCCTCAAGTGTTTCACAGAAGTTTATAAAGCCTGGGTGTGAAAAAAAAAAAAAAAATTTCCACAAAAATGATTTTTTAGTCCCAAATTTTGAATTTTCCCAATGAAAATTGGACCCCCAAAAGTTGTTGTCCCATTTGTCCTGATACGCTGATACCCCATATGTGGGGGGGAAACTGTTTGGGCACACGGCAGGCTTGGAAAGGAAGTAGCAACGTTTGGAATGCAGACGTTAATGGGGTCATGTTCCGTTTGCAGTGCCCCAGATGAGCCTAAACAGTGGAAACCCCCCCCCACAATGACCCCATTTTGGAAACTAGACCCCCTAAGGAACTTATCTAGATCTTTGGTGAGCACTTTGAACCCCCAAGTGCTTCACACAAGTTTATAATGCCCGGGCATGAAAATAAAAAATCCTATTTTTTTCCCACAAAAATTATATTTTAGTCACTAATTTTTTATTTCCCAAGGGTAACAGGAGAAATTGGACCACATAATTGTTGTACAATTTGTCCTGAGTACGCTGATACCCCATATGTGGGGGGGAAACCACTGTTTGGGGGGCACGACAGAGCCGGAATGGAAGGACACCATTTGACTTTTTCCAACCAAAATTGGCTGGAATTGAGTTTGGATGCCATGTTGCATTTGGAGAGCCCCGATGTCCTAAACAGTGGAAACCCCCCACAAATGACCCCATTTGGGAAACTAGACCCCCTAAGGAACTTATCTAGATTTTTGATGAGCAATTTGAACCCCCAAGTGCTTCACACAAGTTTATAACGTAGAGCCGTAAAATTTAAAAATCATATTTTTTTCCACAAAAATGATCTTTTCACCCCAATTTTTATTTTCCAAGGGTAACAAGACTCCAAAAGTTATTGTGCAATTTGCCTGATGCGCTGATACCCCATATGTGGGGTAAACCACTGTTTGGGTGCATGGCAAGTTTTGGAAGGGAAGGAGCGCCGTCTGACTTTTTCAATGCAGAATTGGCTGGATGCCATGCGTGTTTGGAGAGCTCCCTGATCTGCCTAAACAGTGGAAACCCCCATAAATGACACCATTTTGGAAACTAGAACCCCTCAAGGAACTTATCTAATGTGTGGTGAGAACTTTGAACCCCCAGGTGTTTCACTAAAGTTTATAACGTACAGCCGTAAAAAAAAAATCTTTTTTTTTTTTTTTCAAAAATGATTTATTTCGCCCCAATATTTTATTTTAACAAGGGTAACAGAAGAAATTGGAACCCAAAAGTTGTTGTCCAATTTTGTCCTGAGTACACTGATACCCAATATGTGGCGAAAACACTGTATGGGCACACGTCGGGGCTCGGAAGGAAGTAGTGACGTTTGGATTGCAACTTTGATGGAATGGTCTGGGGGCGTCATTGTCACATTTGGAGAGCCCCTGATGCACCTAAACAGTGGAAACCCCCCACAGTGACCCCATTTTGGCAAATAGACCCCACAAGGAACTTATCTAGATGTGTGGTGAGCACTTTGAACCCCGAAGTGCTCACAGAAGTTTATAACGCACAGCCGTAAAAATAAAAAATCTTTTTTTTTTTTACAAAAATTATTTTTTTTTTCGCCCCCAATATTTATTTTCACAAGGGTAACAGGAGAAATTGGACCCCAAAAGTTGTTGTCCAATTTGCCTGATTTACGCTGATACCCAATATGTGGGAGAAAACTAACTGTATGGGCGCACGTCAGGGCTCGGAAGGGAAGTAGTGACGTTTTTGGATTGCAGACTTTGATGAATGGTCTGGGTGCGTCATGTCCGCATTTGGAGAGCCCCTGATGTCCTAAACAGTGAAACCCCCCACAAGTGACCCCATTTTGGAAAATAGACCCCACAAGGAACTTATCTAGATGTGTGGTGAGCACTTTGAACCCCGAAGTGCTTCACAGAAGTTTATAACGCACACCGTAAAAATAAAAAATCTTTTTTTTTTTTTGCAAAAATGATTTTTTTGCCCCAATATTTTATTTTTACAAGGGTATCAGGAGAAATTGGACCCCAAAAGTTGTTGCCCAATTTGTCCGATACGCTGATACCCAATATGTGGAGAAAACACTGTATGGTACACGTTGGGGCTCGGAAGGGAAGTAGTGACGTTTTGGATTGCAGACTTTGATGGAATGGTCCTGAGGGCGTCATTCGCTTTGAGAGCCCCTGATGCGCCTAAACAGTGGAAATCCCCCACAAGTGACCCCATTTGGGGAAAATAGCCCCCCCAAGGAACTTATCAGGTGGTGGTAGCGCTAGGGAACCCAAGTGCTTCACAGAATTTTATAATTTACACCTAAAAAAAAAAAAAAATTTTTTTGTACAAAAATATTTTCCCCTCAGTTTTTTTTTTCCCCCAAGGGGGAACAAAAAAGGAAAAAATTTTGCACAATAACTCTTGGGTCCGGTACGCTGACCCCCCAAGGGGAAAAAACACTGTTTGGACGCAGGCAAGCTCAGAAAAGGGACACCTTTGATTTTTTTCAACGCAAATTTGGCGGAATTGATAAACGCCAGCTTTTGAGAGCTCCTATGTGCCTAAACAGGGGAAAACCCCCCCCCCAATTCAACCCCAAACCCTACCCCAACACACCCCAACCCCCTGGCCCCAAACCCAACCACAAACCAACCCCTAACACCCCCCTAACCCAACCCTAACCCAATCCAATTTTACGCCAACCCTAACCCTAACTTTAGCCGAACCCAAACCCCTAAGGAAAATAAATAAATACTTTTTTTTTAATTTTTTAATTATTTTTCCCTAACTAAGGGGAAAAAAGGGGGTTTGTTTACTTTATAGGGGGTTTTTATTTTGGCAGCTTTAAAAACCTAAAAGACCTTTTTATTGAAAAAATATTTTTTGCATCGCCAAAAATTTAGGCTAAAATTTTTGAAATTTTTGGGCCCCACAAGCCTGGGGGTCTTATTTTTTGGGTACAGTTGACGTTTTTATTTAAAACCATTTTTAGGGGGTGACATTTTTTACGCTTTTTTTTCGATTTTTGGGGGGTTTTAAATGAACAAAAACAGCAATTAAAAATTTTTTTTTTGGGGGGGGCTTTTTTATTGTTCCGCTGTGGTGAAAGATAAAGCAGTTTTATTCTTCCAAGATTAGGGCATACCTCTTTTATATTTTTTTTTTTTTTTTTTTTTGGGGTTTTAAAAAAAAAACATTTTATATAAAAAAAAATTTTTTAGCTTTATTTCGAGCTATAACTTTTTTTTTTTTCGCGATGAGCGTATCACTCGTTTTTTTCGGAAAGATGACGTTTCAGCGTACCATTTTTTATATCATTTTTTATCGCGCGTTATTCCACTTTTTTTTTCGGGGGGTAATGATAAACATTTTTTTTTGCTTCTTTTTTTTTTTTTTTTTTAAGGGTTCACTAAAGGGGTTAACTAGTGGACATTTTTAGGGGGTCTTACGGATGCGGGATACCAAATATTTCTTTTATTGTTTTGTTTTTTTTATTTACAGGAAGAAATTAATTTATTGGGGGTAAATATATATTTTTTTTTTTTTTATTTTTTTGGATTTTTTTTTTAAAAATTTATTTTTTTTTTAACTTTTTTACTTTGTCCCAGGGTGGGGCACACGTATTTTTTTAAAAAGCTGGGGTGCAGTGTGCACACACAGTCACACCAGCATCGCTCAAGTGCAGCAGGGGTTTTCCCGTCCGCCCCCACAGCACGAGGAAGCCGCCTCCCCCAGGACCCCCGGGGCCTCTTGGTCCGGGCCTGGGGGGGGGGAACCCTCAAACAGCGCGATCACATCGCCGGCTGAGGGTCCAGGGGGCGCGCAGGGAGCCCCCACCCGCCGATCCTCCCCCGTCCCCCATAAAAAACCCGGGTATTTGACGCGGGTCTAGGGTTTAAGTGCCGGAGCGGTCCGTACCGCTCCGACACACAGTCACGGGGGTACTGTGATAAACACGCACCCCGGGGATTACTGCGCTCCCCTCGAGCGCACTGATCGCCTAACACATCCCGCCAAAGGAAATGGCACGGTTTTTTTGGCGGGTATACGTCTAATTTAAGGGGGTTAAAAAAAAACACATTTTAAAAAAAAAAAAAAACAGTAACTAAAAAAAAAATATTAACAAAAAAAAAAAAATTAACAAAAAAAAAATTAATGGGGGGCCCCCGGGGTCCGGAAATACCCCTCCAGCATCACCCCGTGTTGATGCAGAGCTCCCATGCACGTTTCAGCTCTGCCACCGCTGTCTGCGGCTCCCACCACCGCCATTGCCCCATCAAACCCCGGGGGGCGAAACAGTCCCCCCCCGGGGGGGGGGGATTTCGTGGAGGTAAAGGAACATTAACCAGGGGAAATTTTTTGAAACATCAACATGTACAGTTTTTTTTTGTTAACACTTACGGGGGTTTTTCCCAGAGGAAACCCCTGACCGCCCACCCAGAACCTTTTTTTCTCCGCCGGGAGGAAAAAAAAAAAAAAAAAATAAAAAACAACACATTACACAAAAACCTTACAAAGTTCTCAAAATTTGTCGAAGCTTATAAATTGCTTAATTCCTGAGGGGGGCCTGCATCCTGTAAAGGGATGAGCTGGAGAGAAGGCAACGGGGGGGGGAAGGGGGGAAACCCCCACCGGTCACGGGGGGGTTCTCCCGGGGAAAGGGGGGTTAAAGGGGTTTTTGGAGAGGTTGGTAAATTTTGGGGGGGGGGGGTTTTGGGGGGAAGGAGATGAGGAGGGGGGGGGTACGGGGGACGGGGGAGCCGCAGGGGGGGGTGAAGTGGTGCGAAAAAAAAATATACAATTCATCAAAAAACCCTTTACAAACCCCCTTACCCCAGTACTTCCATCTACCCTTTAAAACCCCCCCACGACGGTACTCCCTTCCCCCCTCCCCTTTCCCCGCGTACCCCCACCCACAAAGGGGCCCTCCCTTACTGCCATATTTCCCCTTTACCCTTTAAAAAACCCCCTCACGACTGGAAAACCCCCTTTATCCCCTTTCCCCTCATCCCCGGAAATCCCATCCCCCCCGGGGGCATTGAAAAGGGTTGGGAAAAAGGGAAATTTTTTTCACTTGTTTTTTTTTCCCGCAGCGCAACTTCCCCTATCACCAGGGCCCAAGTTCCCCTATTTTTTTATGGCGGGCGCGGGGTCAGCGTTCCCACGCGTTCGTTTTTTTTTCCCCCGTCGCTGCGCTTTTTCCCCGGTGTGCGCCCATCCCCCTAAAGCTACATTTTAAAATTTTTTTTTCCCCCCGGCCCCAAAAAAAAAAAAAAAGAGATGATTGAGAAGAAAAGAGGGGGACAGAAAATAACCAAGATGAGGAGACAAATGTAGAAATGTACCATAGACAACGCTGGGGCCAAAAAAAAAAACCAAACCTGCAAAAACGCATAAAATCCAGACAAACACTGCTTTTTTTTCAAACCATGCTGAGCACTAAATTTCGCAGCGTTTCCCAAGCTTTAAAGGTTTTTTTTTAAGCCTTCATGTGCCTCGAAACGCGCGCAAAAAACAAAAGGGTTAAATACCTTTCCCCAAAAAACAACCCCCAATACCCTCATAAATACCACCAAAGGCCGCGGAGCGGGGCCCGATGCGGCGACCCATCGCGTAGGGGATCGCGGTCCCCACTTCTTGCGGATTTTGGGCTCTTGTGCGCCGCACATTGAATCGCCTCTGCGGGCCCCCGGCCGGGATTCCTCGGGCATACCCTTTTGTGGCACATTGGATGCGCCTGTTTTTTGGTCTTTGCCCGAAATCGTCGGGTTGCCCCTTTTGATTTCTAAACAGGGGATTTTTTTTTTTTCTTTTTTTTGGGCCCATTTTAGGGATTAATTCTTTTCCGGGCCTTTCGGGGACGGGGTTTTTTTTTCCTCCCGGCAAAAATTTGGGGTTATTTTTTGATTTTTCCAAAAAATTTCCCGGGTTGTCTGTTTTGGGGTTCCCGTGAAACCCTTCATGCAGACCAAAAGGGGGGAAAAAGAATCTTAAGATTTAATTGAGAGCTCCTTAGCGTTTTAAAGTCAATTTTGTTTAGAGTTTTTTTCCCCAAAACCCTTTTATTTTCCTTGGGTTTTTTTGAGTGTGTATCAAGTAGTGCTATCCTGTCTGTCTTATATTTAATCGTGTATTTGGGCTGAAACCCCCCAAATTTTTTTAAATTTTTTTTTAAATTTTAAAAAAGGGGGCGGGGACTTGGGCCTGGGGAACCATTATCATACCCCCAAAAGGGAAAAGGGTTATTTTTGGACCCCATGAGGGCCCGGGGTTTGACCCCGGTCCCCTTTTCCTGTTACAGCTCATAAAATCCTCAAATTAACCCTAATTCTGCAGAAAATTTGTCAGACACGTGAAATTAAAAATTTAACCCCCTAAGTTCTGCAAAATTGTTCGGGAAAAAAAAATTAAAATTTTCATTCTAAAGTTGCAAAACATATTTTTTTTTAGTTTTGGTTTTTAAAATCTTTCGAAAAATTTTTTTTATATCTTTTAAAGGGACAGGGGCCCACGGGTGCCTCCAGGGGGAACCCCAAGGTCCTTTTTTTTAAATTTTACATAACGGACTCCTCATCAAACCTTTAGGCCCGCCTGTCCCCCCCCCGGGCCCTTCCCGGGCCAACAAACAACAACTTTTGGGGGACCCCCCAAAACCATGGCACAGCGTGCGAAACGTTACGTGCGGCCGCCCCTCGCACGCAAAACGGTTTTGCGTTTAAAAGTGACCGCAGCACCATGCGCCACCCAAAACACAATATGAAAAGCTTTGCACGCAAAACCCCAACTTTTTCCAACTAGGAAAAATTCACAATGGGGGCCAGTTTTTAGGCTGGGCTCGCAATCCCTTGCAAATCAAATCCCTTTTTTGCATTTTTAAATGCTATCGGTATCTGCATTGGGAGTATCCTTTGCAATCAAAAATGACTCGCAAACTTTTTGGCGGGCTCGCGAATCACCTTTCCCAAAAAAAAAATGGGTTTTTGCATACTTTATCATAAATGGACTGCATGTGGGAAAATCACATTGCGTTCACAATTTACGTCCAATCTTTTGGGGGGGGGCCGCAAAACCCTTGCAATCAAAAAAGGTTTTTCATATCTGTAAACATTTCTGTAATACTGGGGCTCGTAAAACAAATTTCGATCAAAATGGCGTCGTATCGGGGAATACTGGGGATCCCGGGTGAATTTTTTACCTTTTTTAAAAACCCCCAAAAAATTTTAAATAATGTATAAAAATTTTTTAAAAATTTTTATATATACTAAAAAATATATATTTTATATTTTTAAAATTTATATATGCAGCGTGGTTTATTATCGTTAAAATAATTAAATGTTTTTAACGCTAGTGAGACCCCTGGGCCCCCCTTTAAAAAAATTGTAAAAATTTGAAACTTTTTTTTTTTATTTTTTTTAAATTAACTCCTAAAACTGATGGACTCCCATGACCACTTGTGAAAAGTAGAAACAAAGTAAAAAAAAAAAAAAACAAAAAAAAAGCCTTTGAAAAGTTTTTTAAAAAAAAGCAGCTGCTGGGAACCCCTCTTTGGGCCCTCCCCATTACTTTCCCCCCCCACATCTCCCCCACATTACCCTTCCCCCCAAGGAAAAAAATTGAAAAAAAAACAAAACACAATGCTTTTTTTTAAAAAAAAAATATTTTTTAAAAAACTTTTTTTAAAAAAAGGGGAAAGTCAAACTTAAACAAAAACAAACTAACCCCGATGCTGCCAACTACTGCCCAGGCCCATTAAAGTAAAGGCAGAACTTGTCCCCGGCCCCTTCGCATTGTCCCCCTTTCCCCCTGCCTTGTTGCAGGGTTTAAGGGCCCGCAATAGGGGGAAACTTTTCACCCCATTCTCCAAGCCCACGTCCCTTTTCGTCCGGTCCATAAGCCTGGGGACGTAAGTCCCAAAACATGGGTTTTCGTAAAAAATTTTGGGGCCAAAACCCGGGCCAACCCCAAACAGAGCAAATTTTTTTCCGTTTTAAAGTTGATTGGAGTGGGAAAACCCTAAAGGGGTTTTTGGCCTTTTACCGAAGGCATTCCCAAAAACGGCCGTGCCCTAAAAGCTGATTTAAAAAAACCCCTTTTCCCCCCTTCAAACCCTTTTTGGGTACGGTTTAAACAAAATTCTAAGGGGGAAGGCTTCATCGCCCAAAACAAAAAATTTATTTTTGGGGGTGGTGTCCATTTTGGGTTTTGGGAATTTTAATTTTTTTTAAAAAAATTTTTTCCCCAAAAAATTGTGTCCCAAAAAACCCCCCTCAAAACCCTTTTTTTTATCCAACATCAACGCAATAAATTCAAAATTTGGGGTTTAAAAAGGGGGCCCTGGGGAATACGCTGAAGTAGCCCTTTTAATTATGAAAAAAGGACCGCTTTTTTGGCTGGGTTTCGGATCCGCACATTTTTCCACCCAAAAGGGGGCCCCCACAGTTTGGGGGAAATGCCAAATCCTTTCAAAAAACAAGGGAATAAATTTTCCCTTCCGCCCCTGATTTGGGAAAAGGGATTACCCCCCTAAACGCGGCCCTGGGGTTTCATGCTCCAAAATTGTTTTCCCCCAAACACGACCGAGAAATTTCAGCAAAATTGCAAATCCCCCCCATTTAAATCCGGGGGTTTTTAAAATCGCAGGGTTTGCCAAACCCTTCCTCGTGAAAAAGCGCACGCACCGGTAACCTGCCGTTCAATGAAGGGGGCCCACACTTCCAGGAGCTTTAATAACCCCACATCCAGATAATTTTCCGGGAAAACCCGCGGTTTTTCTCCTGAAAACCCCCACAAATGATGGGGAGAATTTGGGCCTCGCCCCACATTCCCCCGGGCCCCCAAAACCCTTTCCCCCCTTGGGGGCCCTCTCTTTTACCCCCCCCTTTTGTTTCCCCAAAAAAGGGGGGGAAAGAAAAAAGGGGGGGAAAGGTTTTAAATTTTTATAAAAAAGGGGGGGTTTTTTTTTTTTTTTTTTTTTTTTTTTTTTTTTTTTTTTTTTGTTTTTGGGGGGGGGGGGGAAAAAAAAAAAAAAAAGGGAAAAAAAAAAAAAAATTTTTTTTGGGGGGGGTAAAATTTTGGAAAAAAAAAAATTTGGGGGGGTTTTTAAAAAAAAAAAAAAAAAAATGGGGGGGTTTTTAAAAAAAAAAAAAAAAAAAAAAAAAAAAAAAGGTCCCGGGGGGGTTTTAAAAAAAATAAAGCAAAAAAAAAAAAAAAAAGGGTTTAAAAAACCTTTAAAAAAAAAAAAAAAATTTTTATTTTTTAAAATTTAAAAAAACAAAAAATTTTGGGGGGATTTTCCCAAGGGTCAACAGGGGAAAAAAACCCCCACCGCCCAAACGGGGCGCAAACCCCCCCCGAAAAACCCCCGCAAAACCCAAAAAAAGTTACCCAAAAGGGCCAAAAAATTTTGGGGGCCCCAATAGGGGGAGTTTTTCCAATGGGGGGGGCTTTTAAAAAAGAAAAAAAATCCCGCCTCCCGCCTAAATTTTAGCGGGGTACACATCGTTCACAAAAGGTGCCAAACAAAAACGTTGGGGGCCCCCAGGGACCCAAAAGATCAAAATACGGTCCCCCCAAAACCCAGTGAACGATCAAAAGGGCCCCACAAGGGGGCCCCGTCTTTACAGCCACAAAACAAAACGCGCAACAATTGCTAAATTGTGACATATTTTAGCGTCTCGTTAACGGGGCCCTTTTTTGTGTGGCAAACCCTTAAGACCCCTGTAACCAAAACCCCCTTTTTTAAACTTTACAAAACTTTATTGAAAGTTCCGTACTGTTTTTTAACCACCCAAAGGGGGCTTTTTGCCAGAATTCTTTTTTTAAAACATTTACAACAGGGAAAAACTGCCCCCCCCAAAGGATAAACTGCCCCCCCCCCCCAAAGGGGATAAAACTATATATATAGAAAAAGATAATAGAAGATACCAAAATATACCGAGTAAACCCCCCCCCTAATTTTGCCACAAAAAAAAAAAGGGAAAAATTATCGACCGAGTATAAGCCCCGGGGGGAAAATGAATTTTTCCCCATATGCTCCCCATTTTTATCCCCACAAGATGCCCATAATTTTCCCCATAATGCCCTAAATTTTGCCCCCAAGATCTCCATAGATTTTCCCCCCCAAATGCTCCATAGATTATGCCCCCCTAATCTCCCTAATTATTCCCCCTAGATTACCCCCCCTAGAAATTTTGCCCCCCCAAAATTTTTCCCCCCCAAAATCCCTTGATTTTGCCCCCCTAGATGCTCCTTAATTATGCCCCCCTAGAAGCTCCCAAATTGTGCCCCCCTAAAATTTCCCTTTAAATTTTGCCCCCCTAATGCCCAAAAATGCCCCCTAGAACTCCAAGATTATTTCCC
>JARQOD010000006.1:321963138-322152167 GCA_033576555.1 Oophaga sylvatica
GGCCAAATCTGAGAAAAATGGGGAAGACAACCAAAACCTTAAAAAACATGAGGATAAGGTAATTTTAAAAAGCAAAAAAAAAAATCCTAAGGCCACAGTAAAACTGAACCCCCGTCCTCATCTATTAACCCAAAATAACCCAAAAAAAAAAAATTGGCCCCCATTAACCCTTTAAAAATAACCCCCCTTGAGGGCCCCCCTTTTCCCCCAAAAATTTGGGTGGGGAAAGACCCCTTTATCTTCTTTGTTCCCCCAAAAACCCCAAAAATTTTTTCCTCCCTTCCACTTGGGCCCCCCAAAAAAACCATTTTCCCAAACATTCAAGTCCCCCCCGCCCCCACCAACACCCCCCCCCTTTATAAACCTCCCCCAAACTTTGGCCCCTTTTCTTATGTCCCACCAAGGGACCTTTTTTAAAGGGGCCCCCCTAAATGGTTTTCCCATTCTTTTGGGTTTCCCCCCCCCCAAAACCCCCCCCCCAACCATTGCCTCCCCTTATCCCTTTTCGCCTCTCCCCCCTTTCCCCCCCCAAACCCCCCCCGTCCCCCCCCCCCCCCCCCCCATTTTCCCCCCCCCAAAAAATTTTCCCCCCAACTATCCCCCCCCCCCATTAACATGCCCCCCAAACCCCCCCTTTTCAAAAAAGCCCCCCTTAATGCCTCCCCCCCTTTTTTTGCCCCCCCCCCCCTAATTTCCCGAAAACATTCCCCCCTTTAAAAAGCCCCCCCTTAAAAACAGCCCCCCCCTTTCTTGCCCCCCCTAAAATTTCCCTACAAAACACGTCCCTTAAACACCCCCCCCCTTCAAAAAAAATTGTTCCCAATTTTTAAACCATCACAATACAGAAAACCCGAAAACCGCCCCCCCAAAACCAAAAAAGGGGCCAAACCCCCACAGCAAAAACCCACAACAAACCACCTGCCGGCTGAGGGGCCCAAGCCCGCAGATCCCCCCTTTCCCCTTTCCCAGGGCCCGTAATTTGGGGGAAAAAACCGGGGGGGAAAGGAAGGGGGCCCTGATCCAATTTTCCCCCCCGGGGAAAAAGGTAAGAGGTGGGGGCCTCCGGGGGCCCGAGCAAGCGGGGGGCCGGGGGGGGGGAGACGCCCACCCTTTAAGGGGGGGGGGAAACGGGGGGGGGCCCCCCCCCCGGGCCCCCATGGGGACCCCTTCCCCCCCCCAAAAGGACTTATTGTTCAAGAAAATATCAAAATACCTCACACAAAATACAATGAGAAATGAGTAAACAAATTATTATAAGCTTTTGCATACTTTAATTTATGGTGAAATACAGTATATGCAGTAACAACTGTTGTCAAATCTTGTATAACCTCTGACACTCACATGTTAGCTGCAGTAAAATGTGCCAATATTGTATTTATACATCTTCTTTCTATGAGGCCATTATGAGCTAATTGTCATCCTCCCTGTTTCTAAGGTTACATTTTCCTGCACTGACATGTTGAAATACAAACTTCTTATTGCTATCTTACCTCCTTACTAGAGGTTAGGTTTTTCACAGTTATCGTTCAAATGTTTTTTCCTTCTCTGCAGAAGAATTATGGGATGTCATTATAAGGACAAGGTAAATATTTCCTCAAAAAATAATTTCCTTACAGAAGGATATATTTATGTAAGGAAAATGTATCCATGAAAGTACACATGCGACGTTTTTTCAGACCTTAAACTGACCAATCAGCAAGTAGTATTATTAAAAATTTCCCAACACATGTGTCATTGTATGGCAATTAAGTACTGTACATTCAAATCCAGAGAGTGGCTTAAAATTAAAGAGTAACTCATTTTAATTTTTATTTCTTAAATTAATAGTATGCATGAAGATGATCAGCTTTGCAATATATCATATCAGTGAAATCTGCTTCTTTCTTCATCGAGAATGACTATTTTCAAAACTCTCACTTTATGGGTAAAATCTATATTCAGTCAATGCACATTTTTACATTACAGAGATAGGAGATGACAATTGCTGGTGATGAGATACTGTGTAAAGGGGAAGGGGGAAGGATGAAGGAGGAGCTATAAGCACAACTTCTCCCTCTTCTTTGCCCCTCCATTCTATATCAGTAGCAACTGCCATCTCCTAGCTAAGTAATGTCTAAATTGATCTTAATTAAATATAAATTTTACCAATTTTTCCAAATTGTAGAATTTTGAAATTGAATGATCATTCCAAGAGAAGAAAGAAGATTGCTTTGACAAGATATATTAGACAGTTCTTTATTTGTAATATATAACTTAAAACAATAGTTACTCTAAGTAGAGCATAAAAATGTTCAGTTATCCATAACACCAATGCTTGAACTTCTTTTTTATCCCATCTTTTTGAATTTTTCCAGCAGTGCTCCCCACTTCAATTAGAAAGATGTCATATATACTGTATAAAACTGAGAACCAGCTATTGAGGTGCGTGTGCCTGACCTGCACTCCATTTTTGTCTATGGGATTGACTGAAATAGGGAGCTATGTACTTGGCTTTTTCCGGAAGTCCTATAGACAAAAACAATAGACAAATGCAATAGAGTTCAAGCATACTTTATTCAGGATGGTGCTCTGTGGAGCCTGGTTCTCAGGATTCAGCATTGCACCCTTAAAATTTGGATTCTGCTGCTGGGACAATAAGCTGTCCCCCACCCTGATGTTGGTAGTATCCCTTTAAATAGATCTAAATTCCAAATACCTGACACATTTATTATATTTAGATATACTTTCATTTTTAACAGTCAATTATTATAGATGTATAGCAGCTTAAGTACAGTATTTGCAACAAACTTTATTCATAGGCTTTTACGAGCTGTGTAGGAGCCAGCAGAGATTCTGTATCTTTTGTGTTTCCTGTGGGCTCGATGAAGAAAATTATTTTTGACTAATATATAGAAGCATTAATCAATAAAATATAAGACTTTAAGTACATTATACAATAAACATATCTTAGTTATCTGGATTGATATTGTGAAACATAGTACTATAATATCTTTATACAATACAGCACAGCAAAGTTCAAATTAAATAAATCTCTTTTTGTATATTCATCACCAGCAATATCACCCAGATTAATTGTATAAATTTCATAGTATAATCAGAGACAGCTCTTAAAAATGTCAACACAAATTGAAAATCACCTCAATGTGACACTAAGCATAGCCCAAGGCAACTGTTAACACCTCACTGTTACATATTATCAAGTAGTCACTGTATGTGTTAATCTGGTCTTCAAATAAGAGCTCAGTGTGCTGCCATCTATTTAGAGTATCTGCATTTTTTCTTCATAATACAGTGTAACTTATAGTAGAAGAAAGCTTCAACAGCAATATAAAAAAACAAAGATAGAGAACTAAATAGTGTCATAAAAATATCACAAACCACCAGCTTTGGTATCAACTTGAAGAAGCGGTTTCTAATTAGGCAGCCTTCATTAGGTTAGATGTTGGATTTACGGCTTTCCACTTGGAAGTTGTTTTCAACACCCAATATACTCCAAATAAACTGAATGTTTCTCTTTAAATCAAGACATAGCATAAAACTATTCACAATTTTTTTAAATTCCCAAACTAAATTTGTACACTCACAAATGAGCATAGGATAGTCAGCTGTAATGGGAGTGGTGGAACCACTGTGCCATAGTCTGAGGAGACCCTGGAGGAGCGTGACTAGGTGAACACATGACTCTTCACTAGAGCCCATGATAGTGGGATTAGACTTGGCTCCCGATGGACTCCAGGTGCTACACCAGTACAGACCTTGGATGCAAGGCTGCTCCAAGGGACAGGTAGCTGGAACGGATCGGTAGGAGAGTACAGCTGTTACAGGAAGGCACAGCACAAACACAGGAACCATAGATGCTGACAGGTATGGCTAGTATACAGATAGGCATTGGCAGGTGCAGGCTGGTATACACATGGGCAGGACAGGTGCAAGTTGGTATACAGATAAGCATGACAGGTGCAAGCTAGTATGCAGGTGGGCACGGCAGGAGCAGGCTGGTATATAGATGGGCTTGACAGGTGCAGGCTGGTATACAAGTGAGCACAGTAGATGTAGGCTGGTATATAGGTCAGCACCACATGTGCAAGCTGGTGTAAAGGTGAGCAGAGCTGTTGCAGGCTGGTACACAGGTGAGCACAGCAGGTGCAGGCTGGTATACAGGTAGGCTGATATACAGAGAGACAAGGCAAGTATTGTTGATAGATACTAGACAGGTAGACTGACAGTAATTGGAGACCTACGAAAAAATAGGAACAGCATCCAATCCAGGTGAAGTATAACAAGTCTTTATTCAGCCACCATAAAATACTATATTATTTTATGGTGGCTGAATAAAGACTTGTTATACTTCACCTGGATTGGATGCTGTTCCTATTTTTTCGTTGGACTGTTGTTCATTTGGATCCTTGAACGCCTGAACGTGCATCCGTGCTAACTCCCGAGTGCTGTCAGCTGCTTGAATACTAGTAATTGGAGACCTGACAACTAGCAAACATGCAGCAGCTGGAGAAGGAGCAGGAGGAAGTGAGGGACGGGAGGGCCGCAGCAGTTAGTGAGCCGGCATCCCTGCTGGGGAGGAGAGAAGCATGCAGGGAATCCAGCTCTACAGTATTCCTCCATCTAAGCCCCCTAGTCTTCAAGCCTGCAAGAAATCTCTCCAGGAAGAAGGGGCATGGATGTTCTCTCTGGGCTCACACAACCTCTCCTTGGGTCCGAACTCCTTCCAATCCACAAGAAAAAAGGTTTTTCTTCTTACCCTCTTGGTGGCCAGAATTTTCTCTACCTCGAAAACCTCTTCGAGGAGAGATAGGTGAAGTAAATTGGGTATCCGCAAAGAGGCCCGGAGTTTAAGCTTGTAGGCTACAGAATTTATCTGTTTGAGAACCTCGAATGTTCCAATGAAGTGAGGACACAATTTATACAAGGGTAGCTTGAGACAGACTAATTTTGATTACAGCCAAACCTTATCCCCAGGATGAAACAGAGGCAGATCCATACATCTCTTGTCTGCGTGTCTCTTCATCCATCCATTCAGAGGATTTCAATAAGGTGGTCTTAGTGTCTGCCCAAATCTTAGAAAAGCCCTTGACGAGGGATTCAACAGCAGGAATGTCAGTGATATAAGACAAAGGGAACAGAATATTGAGATGTTGATCTTAGACCACAAGAAATAGAGATTTAGTAGGGGTTTCATTCACATGGTTGTTGTATGGGAATTCAGCCAAAGGCATGAGTTCAGTCCAATCATTGTGGTGGAAGTTGACAAAGTGACAGAGGAAGTTGGTCAGTATCTGGTTGACACACTCTACCTGGCCATTAGATTGTGGATAGTAGACAGAGGAGAAATTCAAAGTGACATTAAGTTGCTTGTCGGTTGCCCTTCCGAAGCAAGACTATATGGAGAGGTAAACCATGTTGGCAGAAAATATGTAGCATGAACTTCTCTGCTAGCTCAGGATCAGACAGGAGCCCAGACAGTGAAGTGAAATTGACCATTTTAGAGAAGCAATCAACAACTACTCAGATGACGGTACACCCGGCCAATACAGGAAGATTGTTAATTAAATCCATCTCGATATGCTGCCAGGGAGCAGATGGTACGGGCAATGGAAATAACCGGCCCACTTGGAAGCTATTTTGGAGACTTGTTCTGGGTACAGGAGGCACAGGCCAAGACGGAATCCGCAATATCCTTGCTCAGGGTCGGCAACCAATAATTCATGGAAATGATGAGAGCCTTCCTGAGTGTTCCCTGTTGAGGAGAAATCACCAAGATATCATCTAGGTTAATTACCACACACGTGTAGAAGAAGTCCCGGAAGATGTAGTTCACCAATTCTTGAAAGACTGCTGGGGCATTATAGAGCCCAAATGGCATTACACGATACTCTTAATTAGAGATGAGCGAACTTGTTCAGAAAATTCAGTAACAATTCAGTAAATCATAGCATTTCTACTAATGCTTTTGTTACTTTGGCCAGGATAGTGGTGCTGTATGATGAGTTCTTCCCCTCTTTGCAAATCCCTTCACTGGCTCCCAATTTCCCAGCATATCCAGTTTAAACTACTAACACTGACCTAGAAAGCCATCCATAACCTTTGTCCTTTGTATATTTCTGAACTAATCTCTCAATATCTTCACTCACATAATCTCATGTCCTCCCAAGACTTTCTTCTCTCATCCATGCTTATTCTCTCCTCACCCAATCGCCTCCAAGATTTCTCCTGAATATCCCCCATACTCTGGAATTCTGTGCCCCAATATGTCCATTTATCCACCACATTTGGATCCTTCAGATGGAACCTGAAAACCCATCTCTTCAAAAAAGCTTACAACCTGTAATGACCACCCGGCCACCTCAACACCATCGGAGCTACTGCAACCCCCGACCTACTGTCTTCTTCCTCATAATCCTGTAGAATGTAAACCCGCAAGGGCAGGGTCCTCTTCCCTCTGTACCAGTCTGTCATCGTCAGTTTGTTTACTGTAAGTGATATTTGTATTTTGATGTAACCTTGTCTCATGTACAGCACCATGGAATTAATGGTGCTATGTAAATAAATAAATAATAATAATAATAAGTGGGGAGAACATGGAATCTTTTTTTTCCCCCTTAACTTTCCATATGTTGATTCTGGCAGCCAATCAGGGCCCAGAAACCATCCACAACGTCATGACAGAAGGTCTTGGATGATTGGATGCCAAAGCCCCATGTTCCTGGCCATATAAAAAGTGGTCATATTGTTTTGGTGGCGCCATTTTCTCAGTGTCAAAGTGCAGAGAAACTGCTCCTGCTAGTGCTGCAAGTGAACTTTCCAGTTAGCTAGATAGGATCCTGTCCTGTGTGAAATCGATCTTCCAGCATTTAACTAGATTGTGGTAAAACTGTGTTGCAGTCTCAGGAGGCCTCTTTTGCTAATCTAAATCATTTGTGATAAAACTTTGTTTCAGTGAGAAGTCAGAAGGCCAGAATGGCACTTAAAAATTGTTAGTCCTAATATTGGGGTGCAGCCAGGAGGCCCATTTAGCTGATCCAAATCATTTGTGATAAAACTGTGTTTCAGTGAGAAATCAGAAGGCCAGATTTCCATTTAAAAATCGTTAGGCCTAAAATTGGGGTTGCAGCCAGGAGGCCCAATTAGCTAATCCAAATAGTCTGTGATAAAACTGTATTTCAGTGAGAAATCAGAAGGCCAGATTTTTACTTTAAAATCGTTAGACCTAAAATTGTGGTGCAGCCAGGAGGCCCAGTTAGCTTATTAATATCGTTTGTTATAAAATAAAACTGTGTTTCAGTGACAAATCAGAAGGCCAGAGTTTCACTTAATAATCGTTAGGCCTAATATTGGGAGACCTAATTAGCTAATCCAAAGTGTTTGTGATAAAACTGTGTTTCAGTGAGAAATCGGAAGGCCACATTTCCTCTTAAAAATCGTTATCTATAGCAGTGCTGTTTAGGCACACTATTCTAAGAAAATAAATAGTAATTGTTATTTTAGTAACAGGTGACTAAAGGTACTGCCACACTAAACAATCCCGCTAGCGATCACGATAACGACGCATACTAATGCGATCGCTAGCGGGATTGTTTCTATATCGCTAAATGCGGCCACATTTAGCGATATAGTTAACGACGCTATCGCCGTTAGCGATCTTCTTAACGACTTTAGCGGTACAAAAGTACCGCTAAATCGCTAAGAAAAGGTGCCACACAGCGATAAGATACTTACCCAGCGGGAGCGCCGACGAGAAAATAGGGTCCGGAACGATTCCAGCGACGAGCGAGATCACAGCAGGAAGCTCGTCGCTGGAAGCTGCCGCACTGAACAATATCGCTAACGGGATCGCTAAATAGTGACGTTTTTTAGCGATCCCGTTAGCAATATTGTTTAGTGTGGCATACCCTTTACAGCTGTGGGCCTAAGGTTGTGAAACAGCAGGTTACAAGTGGGAAAGGCTACATACAACATGAGTGGGAAAAAGCAAGGTTGTGGTGGAAGGGGGAATATTATTATTATTATTATTATTATATTATTATTTATTTATATAATAGGCTTGGTGTTCAACGTGTACATGAGTTAGGGGTTAATTTTAATGCAAGCTCAACTGAACAAACACTATCTTGTCCTATCCAAAGACCACTGACAACATCTGTTACTGGACTGGTTAATCCACTCTATTTCTTTGGCAGCCACATAGCGGTCCACTTTGTAGATGAGGCTCAGAAAGATCATGTGCTCCAGTGGATGGCAAGTACTACATCAAGTGGCTTCTCTTCCTCCACTTTAACATCACACACAGTACAATCCTCAGAGGTGGCCCCCCAATCACCCTTGTTTCCTACCGTGTCATAAATTTCCAAACACTCTACTGACTGTGAGGAATGACAGATTCTACAGAGCTGTTCCAACAGTTGATGGCCATCATAGTCCACCAGTGTCAGTTGCCCAGTCACCATTACATCTCTAAGAAAGCTGTGCCTGTGCTACACCAGTATGTCGCAGGCAACATCTCCCATTCCCTGAAAAAATCTATGTCTGCCAGGATCCATTTCACCACTGACACCTGGATGAACAAACATGGGAGGGGTGTTACATCTCACTGTCTGGGCACTGGGTGACTCTGATGGCTGTGTGGGCAGGCGGTCAAGAGGCTGCTCCACAAGTCTTTGCAGCCCCAAGGCTTATAGGAAAAACCTCTGTATCTAACATTTCCTCCACTGTTTCTGCCTCTTCCACCTCCTCTAGGGCCTCCACATGTGCCTTCAACCTCACCCTTATTAGACATGCAATCCAACAGTGGAAATTGAATCTCCCCACCTCCATACTGCACAGCCATGGCTCACCACAATCAGGCAAAGTTCAAATTAATATGCCTTGGAGATCACAGTCACACAGCTCAAGAGTTGTCGATAGCTATATAGGGTGAGTTAGAGCAATGGCTGTCTCCACTGGACCTGGAGCCAGGGAAGGCCATGTGGAATAACGTTGCAAACCTTGTGGTGGCCGTGCGCTGGGACATCCTCATTCCCATCCTCAACCTGGTGGCACAGCAATTTCTATGCTACTCTCCCAGCCTGGATGTGCTGGTGTAGAAAGCACAGACATTGTGTGCTCATGTCCGACGATCACACCTCCTAGGTCATCGAATTGCATCGCTACAAAGGTCTTTTGGCCTACCGGTTAATTGTTTGATCACATATGTTCTGACATAGTAGAATTCTACTCTGCATATGTTGCAGCAGCTGTATCAGCAGCAATGAGTCCTGGAGCAGTATGTCCTTTTGCATAGCCTGGGCCAACATAGTACAAACGTGGCGTAAATCACACTTGCGGAGTGGGAACAGGTGAAGGACCTCTGCACCATTCTACACAATTTTGAAATGGCTACTAAGATGATTAGTGCTGATAATGCCATCATCATCAGCATCACGATTCCAGTCATCTACATGCTGGAGCACACTTTGAATAGTCTGCGTGAGGAGATGTTTGTCCCATAGGAAGAGGTGGAAGCAGAGGAGGATGTGGAAGGGATAACAATATTGCAAATTTTCAGACTATCATCGCATAGATAGGTTACATGGAAAGGTGACTTACAGAGATCGAGGGGAGCTAATAGTACTAGACAAACCATTAGTGAAGGTGGAGGAATCGAGAAACAAATGGAGTAGGATGAGGCGATGTACGTGCAGCAGTCAGGAGATGAAGAGGATAATTATAAGCTCTCTGTTGTCAGTGGTTGGCAGGAGGGGATGGAGGAAGCAACCTTGAGTGTTACCCCGCTACCAACATAGCATGGACTTGAACCTCATAGAAGAGCCCAACAAATGAGCACCTTCTTGCTGCACTATCGTCAACATGATGTCCGTATTCTTAGGGTTAGAAATAGTGCTGACTACTGGGTTGCCACTACTGGGTTGCCACGTTACAGGAGTAAATTCAGCCAGATGCTTTCCTCCCTGGAAAGGGATGCACGCATGCAGGAGTATCGAAACACGCTTGTAGACAATCTGAAGAGTGGCTTTCCCCAAGACAGCAGTGAGGCACACAGTGTGTATCCCAGTGCTAGATGGTCAACCCCGGGAACAACAAGGTATCACAACAAAAACATTAGCAGCAGCAGTATAAGTGGTATAAACAATTTCTGAGAATCATTTTACACACTGGAGAGGATGGTGCAGGAGTATCTGGAACTCAATATCAATGCCATCAAAGGGGGTTTGGACCCTTTTTCATTTTAGTCTTCAAAAATGGAAGAGTGGCCTGAGCTCACTTGTTTTACGCCTTTGAGGTTTTTCATTGCAACAAGCGTTCTCTCTGAACGTGTCTTTAGCAGTGCTGATGGTGTCCTGACAGATAAGCACATCTGGCTATCCTCTGAAAGTTTAGACTGCCTAACTTTTGTCATAATGAACAAGTCATGGATCTCCAATGACTTCTACACCCCAGGTAGACTAGGCGATGATGTAGTTTTTAGTGTCATGCATTGATCTCGCATTATTGCAGTCTGTGCCACCTTTGTGGTGGCTTCTGTGTCTGCTATTGCTATTGCTGCTAATGTTCCAAACAATTTTTTGAAATGTGGAAACTCCAAGTTGGTTCGCCATCTGGTGGGATGCCTACAGTGGAAGATGTATCAGAGGCCTGTTATACTGTTTCTACTCTGTGGAAATTCATGCCACTTTAGTGGTGTGTGACAATAATTTTTTGAATGTTGAGACTCCAATTTGTGTCTCCATCTGGTTGATTGTCTGTAGTAGAAGGTGTGTCAGAGGCCTATTATACTGCTTCTACTGTGTGGAAATTGATGTCTCTTTAGTGGTGTAGCAATAATTTTTTGAAATTTGGAGACTCCAAGTTGGGTCTCCATCTGGTGGGTTTCTTGTGTAAGTAGAGCACACAGACAGGCAGGCCTGCACTTATTTTCAGTCAACAACCTGTGTTACTATCCTTACATTTTTCTACCAATAGTACTGTATGAAATTAATGTTTGTGCTATCTGAGTGTGGCTGCAAAAAATTAGAGGTGTTGCATCAGGGCTATGAAGGCTTACACCGTTATCTTAACCACCAGGTCCTCATTGGTGGTTAATACATGTGAGGAGTGCCTGTTTGTTAGGGAATCCTCACATGTATTCAGCCTGTCTAGCAGTCACAAATCATGCCGCTGCGTCGACAGAAACTAAATCTCAGAGCACGCCAAAATACTAGGACACCTGAGCATGCTCGGGAAAACTCGTGCAACGAGTATACTCACTCATCACTAGTAGCAAAATCTAAGCCACCTTTTTGTCAAAGACGTCTGCGTATGTCCAATATGCACCAGGCAAGCCAGGTAAATTAGATGGAGAAGTCAGGGGTTGAGCAAGATGTATGGGAACTGGACATCTCCCATGCCACTCCTGTCCCCAACAGAGTACATCACAGAATTTATAATCCAAGATAGGCTTGTGTTTTCGCAGCCATGGCAGACCTAGAAGCAGAGAATGCGGAAAACCTGACAGCACATAGCGAGAAATCTTCTTTGAGTGTAGCATTTGTACCTGAATTTCCATAGGCTCGATAATGTAAAGGATGGTCTCTCGGAGATGCTTTCCATCCACCGATGAAATCACCAACTAATCTTGTAGACATTGGATCTTGATTTCATACCACTCTACAATGGCACGTTGAATGAGATTTCCTGTGGAACCAGAGTCCAGATAGGCCAACTTGATGAAATGGATATTGCCACAGGAAACTGATACTGACAGAGTCAGTGATGGAGAAGAGTGATCCCCACCCAGAGTGGCCTCTGCAAGTGACCCTAGACTCTAGCGTTTCCTGGTTTTTCTTGGCAGGAGCGGATTAAATGTTAAGGACTGCCACAGTAGAAGCACCTTCTCTCAGCGCAACGGACCTCCTAATAATGTTTGGTCATCTTCACCTGGTCAATTTGAATGGACTCTGGAGAAGGTGCCGAATCTGGTGCATGCTACATGATCGGCCTTTGAAAGGTAGGAGCCAGGGATATAGGTCTTCTCTCAGTGGTCACATCCTTGGAATGCTCTTGAAACCTGATGTCGCTCTGAGTTGTCAGGGACACCAGGTCACCCAGTGAAGTGGGTATATCACGACCGGCCAGCTCATCCTTGATTCTCCCAATAAGTCCCTCCCAGAAGGCGGTTACCAGGGCATTATTATTCCAGGCAAGCTCAGAAGGCAGGATACAGAATCGGACAGCTTACTGGCCCACTGTGAGGTTTGAAGAGAGAATATGCTGTGGAGGAAATGCAGCCGGGCTCAACAAAGACCTTCCAGAAGGCTTCTAGAAAGAACTGGAGGATCAAAACAAGAGAATCCCTTTTCTCACATAGGGGATTGAGCCACAGCTTTGGCAGTGAGTTGGGACATGATGAAAGCCAGTTTAGCCTTATCTGAAGCAAACTGTTTAGCCAAGAATTTGAAGTGCAGCATGCACTTGTTGATGAATCTCTGACATAGGGCAGGGTCACCACCATAATGTGGAGGAGCTAACAAACAGGGTCCAGAGCCGGATACATAGCTGGCAGGCTGATGGGTCACGGCCGAGATTGCTGCAGCTTGGGTAGGTGCGGATGCAGCCGGAGTTGTCAGCATATCTAGAAGGGTGGTCACTGTCCACAGGTTAGAGGATTTTATCCTTCTGGTCTTTCTAGTGGGAAACCTCTTGGTACAGGTCTGAGATAGAGGAAGCCTGAGAGCCAGAAGATTCCATTGTCTTACAAACTGTAACTGTCATGGGTGCATCGCCACAAAGATCGTCGCGATTGCACGTTCTGACTTCTCACAGTTGAGTTGCTGGTTCTTTGTTTTTTGGTAATGAGAGAGTTAATTTTACCTAGCTCTTTGCTAAGACTAGGTGCAGCCTCGCCCGGCTGCTTTTGATTATGTTCTAATTAGTTTCCTTTATATTCCTGCCAGTCTGGGTGTTAGACGCCGGTGAAAGCATTCATGTAGTCTAGCAGACTGGATCGGTTCTGAGAATACTTAAGCTAAGAGCTCCTTAGTTGTTTTTACTCTTACAGCTTATAGTTTTTCTCTGAGACCTTAGGTGTTCCTACTGTGTGTGAGTGTTGTATGTAAGACTTTATTTACTTCATTTCTGGTCTTTCTTTTATGTCTTTCTGTTCATTAACCGTTACCTGTTTATTCCCTTTGGTGGTATTCAGGGTCCTTCTTAGGACTAGAATACAGTTGGCAGGGATTGATAGGAGACAGGGTTTACGCTGGTGGCCTGGACCTCTGTACCTTTAACAGTACCTCCAGGTTGAGGGATTAGTTAGGACCCCAGTTTAGGGTCAGCTTAGACCCCGGTCACCCTCTAGCCGGAGACAGCGTATAACGGATTCCGTTTTGACCCACTGGACATTCTGTCAGGTAAATCTATGTTATCATATATCTATGCGCATGTTATATAGTATGTTGCCCTTTTGATATAGATTACTGACATCACATATATATATCTGCTATACAGCGTGACATTTTCACTGGCCCAACTAAAGATTCTCCCCAGCTGTCATGGATCCAGTAGCCCAGCTGGCCCGGCAGTTGCAGGGGTTGTCCATGGAATTTGCAGACATTAAGTCCAAGGTTTTGTCCCCCCCGGAGCAAACCAGATCTGAACCTAAGGTTGCTCTCCCGGACAGGTTCACTGGTGGGCGGGACAAATTTTTTACTTTCCGGGAGGCATGTAAATTGTACTTTCGGCTGCGGCCTCGGTCATCTGGGAGTGAAGAGCAGAGGGTGGGAATTGTTATCTCGCTCTTACAAGGGGACCCTCAATCTTGGGCGTTCTCTATTCCTCCAGGCTCCCCAGATCTCCAGTCAGTGGATCGATTTTTTACTGCCCTGGGTCTGGTATATGATGATCCGGATCGAGTCTCCCTTGCTGAAACAAGGTTACGTAAAATACGGCAAGGAAATTGTCCAGCGGAGGAATATTCTTCTGAGTTCCGTAGATGGGCAACAGATACTCAGTGGAATGACCCAGCTCTTAGGAGCCAGTTTTGTCAAGGGTTGTCTGACAAATTAAAAGATGTGTTGGCTCAGTATGATTCTCCTCCATCACTGGAGGCTGCTATGGCCCTCGCTATTCGCATTGATAGACGACTTCGGGGAAGACGCGAGGTAACTCCGCCCCCCGTGATGACTCCACCTACTACTAAAGTCCCTTATACTGAGGTTCCCCTGGTCTGTTCTGAGGAACCCATGCAGTTGGGAGGGACATCATTTTGTAGGAGGGAATCGGCGGTGCGCCGCAAGACTAGAAGGTGTTTCTTTTGCGGGAGAGAGGGACATTTTGTTGGGGGGTGTCCATCCCGGACCTCTTTGAGCCAAGGAGTTAACCTGGGAGTGTGTATTTCGTCCCCAAATCCCTCTCAGTTTCTCGTGCCTGCGGAGGTGGTGATTGGTACTAGAACTGAGAGGATTTCTGTTTTTCTTGATAGTGGGTCCGGGGCTAATCTGGTGGACGCTCGGTTTGCCCAGGTGCATGGTATGCAACTGAGTGTATTGGCCAAACCGGTCCCTATACTCTCTATTGATTCTAGACCTCTTGGTCAAGGTAGCTTGGTACAAGCTGTTCATAACATAGATCTTCGAGTAGGGGCAATACATAAAGAGCAATTGTCTTGTTATGTGTTGGAGGGTCTACCTACTCCTATTGTGTTGGGACTTCCTTGGTTGGCTAAACATAACCCAGTGATTGATTGGCAATCCAGAAAGATAAGCCAGTGGGGTGAATTTTGCAAGAATAACTGCATGAGCACGGTCATCGGTGCGGTTGTGCCTAGGACTTTGCCTCCTTTTCTGGAGGACTTTGGGGAGATGTTCTCAGAGGAGGGGTGTAAAGAGTTACCTCCTCATCGCGCATATGACTGCTCAATAAAGTTGCTTCCTGATGCCTTATCTCGTACTTTCCCAGGGATCGGGAGGATGGATGATCCGGTTCCTATTCCTCAGGAGGGAGTTGTAGTGTCAGCTGTATGCTCTGAGCTTGAGGGGGAGGTATTGGGGGCTCAGGGGGACGCCCCTGTGGGACTTCCAGGGAGACTGATAGTTCCAGATTGGTTAAGACTGAAGGTTACGGAGAACCGTTACAAATGGATGGCTGATAGGGGGAGAGTTTCTGGTCGAGATCTGAAGGTGAACGATCTGGTGTGGTTGTCTACCAGGAATATAAAACTTAAAGTTCCCTCCTGGAGGTTGGGTCCCAGATTCATCGGGCCGTACAGGATCAGTTCCATAATTAATCCTGTGGCATTTCGTCTGGACCTCCCTCCTACGTTTAAAAATCATAATGTTTTCACAAGTCATTACTTAAAAAGTATGTGGCACCAGTTATACCGTCACCTCTACCTCCTTCAGTGGTGGTCAATGATAACGTGGAAATTCATGGGTCGAAAATCATTGACTCACGTCTCAGTCGCCGATCCCTTCAGTACTTAGTTCATTGGAGGGGGTATGGTCCTGAGGAGGGGACGTGGGTCCCTGCGTCTGATGTTAACGCAGATCGATTGGTTCGGACCTTTCACACAACTCACCCGGGCAGACCTGGCCTTGAGGGTCCGGAGGCCCCTCGTAGAAGGGGGGGTACTGTCATGGGTGCATCGCCACAAAGATCGTCGCGATTGCACGTTCTGACTTCTCACAGTTGAGTTGCTGGTTCTTTGTTTTTTGGTAATGAGAGAGTTAATTTTACCTAGCTCTTTGCTAAGACTAGGTGCAGCCTCGCCCGGCTGCTTTTGATTATGTTCTAATTAGTTTCCTTTATATTCCTGCCAGTCTGGGTGTTAGACGCCGGTGAAAGCATTCATGTAGTCTAGCAGACTGGATCGGTTCTGAGAATACTTAAGCTAAGAGCTCCTTAGTTGTTTTTACTCTTACAGCTTATAGTTTTTCTCTGAGACCTTAGGTGTTCCTACTGTGTGTGAGTGTTGTATGTAAGACTTTATTTACTTCATTTCTGGTCTTTCTTTTATGTCTTTCTGTTCATTAACCGTTACCTGTTCATTCCCTTTGGTGGTATTCAGGGTCCTTCTTAGGACTAGAATACAGTTGGCAGGGATTGATAGGAGACAGGGTTTACGCTGGTGGCCTGGACCTCTGTACCTTTAACAGTACCTCCAGGTTGAGGGATTAGTTAGGACCCCAGTTTAGGGTCAGCTTAGACCCCGGTCACCCTCTAGCCGGAGACAGCGTATAACGGATTCCGTTTTGACCCACTGGACATTCTGTCAGGTAAATCTATGTTATCATATATCTATGCGCATGTTATATAGTATGTTGCCCTTTTGATATAGATTACTGACATCACATATATATATCTGCTATACAGCGTGACAGTAACGGGACTGATGGAACCACTGTGCCGAGGTCTGAGGAGAAACTGGAGAGGTGTGACTAGCTGAACACCTGACTCTTCACTAGAGCCCCTGATGGTGGGATTAGATTTGGCTTCCAATGGATACCAGGTGCTACACCAGGACAGACCTCAGATGCACGGCAGGTGACCCCGAAGGGACAGATAGCTGGAACGGCCTGGTTGAAGAGTACATCATACAGACAGGCACAGCACGAACACAGGAACCACAGATGCTGGCGGGTACATTTGGTATACAGATAGGCACTGACAGGTACAGGCTCGTATATACAGGTGCTTCTCACAAAATTAGAATATCATCAAAAAGTTAATTTATTTAATTTCAATACAAAAAGTGAAACTCATATATTATATAAAGTCATTGTTAGGGTTCGAGTTCCCCTGCTGCACAAAGGGAGTCTCGAACCAGTCCCGCTGCGGTCTCCATTCATCTCCAGCCACAGTGGAGCCTGCTCAGCAGAGACGTCAGTCCAAGCATCTTGCCCACTCCAGTACTGTGCAGTGACTTGCTGCTGCCTTTCCTGGATCTGCTATTATAGCCAGTGCTGGAGCAGACGTTTTTTGGGACAAAGTCCTGTTTTTTCCCTTCTGAGCATGCCCAGAGTGAGATATCTCATTGGAGATCAGGGGTCACATGCTCAGGTACTGCAGCAGCTCCTATTGGTCCGCCAGGAAGGCCCTGCGATTACTGATGTTCTGGAACAAGTTTCATTGGTCCTTGTTTCTGGCAGGTCCTGTAGCTGTTGCTATAAAAGGGTAGCATGGCTGGGCCGCCATGCGCTAATATCAACCATTTATGCTATGCGCCAGTGTGGTCATGCGTGTGTGTGGTTAGGGACCCGGCTGAAATAAGCCCCTAGAATGCCGACTTAATCGGTGAGGAGTTTGGTATGGTAGCTGGTCAGGGTCGGTGTCCTAGATGCCCTAGATTCCGGCATAACCGGTGAGGAGTTTTGATTGCCGTATTCAGGGTCTGGCGTTCAGACGCCATAGATTGCGGGTGACTCCCGCGAGGACATTAGCACATGATCACGCTTTATGTACGCTTAGCACTTAACTGTGTACCTGAAAGCCTGTCAGGACACAGTACTTTTTCTCAGCGGCCCTGTGACGTAACAGGGTTCGCTTTCTACGCTAGACAGCGCCCTAGCGTGTTTTCTTTGCCACTCAGTTGTGTCTAGTGAGTTCGCACACATCGCCATATAGCGCTGCAGCTCTCCTTCTAGCGGCTCTGTGGAATAACAGAGTTCGCACTTATTGCCGCAGCGCATTACGGCATTTATATTGGAGACTCTGCGGGATAACAGAGTTTGCTTCTCGCGCCATTTTTACTAGCAGCAGGCTTCGCTTGCACGGTGGACCCCGGGCTGCGAACGCACCTCTCTACTTTATATATTTGGTGCGTTCCGCAGACCCTTAACAGTCATGACAAACAGAGTGATCTATTTCAAAAGTTTATTTCTGATAATGTTGATGATTGTGGCTTAAAGCCAATGAAAACCCAAAAGTCATTATCTCAGTAAATTAGAATAATTAACAAAACACACCGGCAAAGGCTTCCTAAGCATTTAAAAAGGGCCCTTTCAGTCTGTTTCAGTAGGCTCCACAATCATTGGGAATACTGCTGATCTGACAGATGTCCAGAAGGCTGTTATTGACACACTCCACAAGGAGGCTAAGCCACAAAAGGTCATTGTTAAAGAAGCTAGCTGTTCACAGAGTGCTGTATCCAAGCATATTAATGGAAAGTTGACTGGAAGAAAAAAGTGTGATAGAAAAAGGCGCACAAGCAACCGGTATAACTGCAGCCTTGAAAGGATTATTAACCCCTTTATTCCATCTGATGTACTATTCCGTCCATGTGCCCTGGGACTTAATTCCCAAGGACCGAATAGTACGTCATATGCGATCAGCTGCGCTCCCGGGGGCTGATTATCACAGCTCTCACCGGGCACCATGTGCCAGGAGCGGTCACAGACCACTCTTGGCACAATAACCCCCAGAAGATTGTGATCAAACATGATCGCAGTGCTCCGGGGGTACAGCGAAGAATCGCGCAGGGAGGGGGCTCATTGCATGCTTCCCTGAGACCCTCAGTTCAGTGCGATGTGATCGCGCTGTTCCGATGCCCTCCTTCCTGCAGGACCCCGGATCCAAGATGGCCGCGGGGTCCTTCGGGGTTCTGCAGGGAGGCGGCTTCCTCAGTGCCTGCTGAGAAAGCCTGCTGCAGTGCCTGTCAGATCGCTGGTCTGACAGAGTGCTGTGCACAGTCCAATTTTCCTGGGAAAAATAAAAATTGGGGACTAAAAAAATCATTTTTGTGGAAATTTTTTTTCTTTGTTCACACCCAGGCATTATAAACTTTGTGCAACACTTGGGGGTTGAATAGGCTCACAACAGATCTAGATAAGTTCCTTAGGGGTTCTAGTTTCCAAAATGGTGTCACTTGTGGGGGTTTCCACTGTTTAGGCACATCAGGTGCTCTCCAAACGCGACATGGCGTACAGCCAATTCTGCGTTGTAAACATGAAACTGCGCTCCTTCCCTTCGGAGCTCTGCCATGCACCCAAACAGTGGTTTACCCCCACATATTGGGTATCAGCTTACTCAGGACAAATTGCACTATAACTTTTGCGGTACTGTTACCCTTGGGAAAATAAAAATTGTGGTGAAAAGATCATTTTTGTGGAAAAAATATGATTTTTTAATTTTACTGCTCTACGTTATAAACTTGTGTGAAGCACTTGGGGGTTCAAAGTGCTCACCACAGATCTAGATAAGTTCCTTAGGGGGTCTAGTTTCTAAAATTTGGTCACTTATTTAGGCACATCAGGGGCTATCCAAATGCAACATGGCGTCCAATCTCAATTCCAGACAATTTTGGTTTGAAAAAGTCAAATGGCCCTCCTTCCCTTCCGAGCTCTGCCGTGTGCCCAAGCAGTGGTTCCCCCCCACATATGGGGTATCAGCGTACTCAGCGTACAAATTGGACAACAACTTTTATGGTCCAATTTTTCCTGTTACCCTTGGGAAAGCAAAAAATTGGTGACTTAAATATTATTTTTGTGGGAAAAAGATAGGATTCTCTATTTTCATGCCCGGGCATTATAAACTTGTGTGAAGCACTTGGGGGGTTCAACGTGCTCACCACAGTTCTAGATAAGTTCTTTAGGGGGTCTAGTTTCCAAAATGGGGTCACTTGTGGAGGATTTCCACTGCTTAGGCACATCAGAGACTCTGCACCTGGACATGACACCCATCAAAGTCTGCATTCCAAAACGTCATTACTTCCTTTCTGAGCCCTGCCGTGTGCCAAAACAGTATCCCCCCACATATGGGGTATCAGCATACTCAGGACAAATTGGACAACTTTTGGGGTCCAATTTCCTTGGGAAAAATAAAAAATTGGGGACTGAAAAATCATTTTTGTTGAAATTTTTTTTTTTCACACCCATGCATTATAAACTTTAGTGAAACAATTGGGGGTTTAAAGTGCTCACAACAGTTGTAGATAAGTTCCTTAGGGGGTCTAGTTTCCAAAATGGTGTCACTTGTGTTTTTTTTCCCTGTTTAGGCATATCAGGGGCTCTCCAAAAGCGACATGGCGTCCAATCTCAATTCCAGCCAATTTTGTTTTGAAATATTCAAACGGCGCTCCTTCCCTTCCGAGCCCTGCTGTGTGCCAAGACAGTTTTCCCCCAGATATGTGGTATCGTCGTACTCAGGACAAATTGCACAACAACTTTTCCTGTCCATTTTATCCTTTTACCCTTGTTAAATTAAAAAAATTGTTTGTAAAATTTCATTTTTGTGACTGAAAAGTTAAATGTTCATTTTTTCCTTCCAAGTTGCTTCAGGTCCTGTGAAGCACCTGAAGGGTTAATAAACTTCTTGAATGTGGTTTTGAGTATCTTGAGGGGTGCAGTTTTTATCATGGTGTCATATTGGGGTGTTTTCTGTCATATAGACCACTCAAAGTGACTTCAAATATGAGGTGGTCCTTAAAAAAAAGGTTTTGTACATTTATTAACCCTTATAATTTCGTAACAAAAAAAAATTGTGTTTCCAAAATTGTGCTCATGTAAAGTAGACATGTGGAAAATGTTATTTAGTAACTATTTTGTGTGACATACAGTACAGACCAAAAGTTTGGACACACCTTCTCATTTTAAGATTTTTCTGTATTTTTATGACTGAAAATTGTACATTCACACTGAAGGCATCAAAACTATGAATTAACACATGTGGAATTATATACTTAACAAAAAAGTGTGTAGCAGCTGAAATTATGTCTTATATTCTAGGTTCTTCAAAGCAGCCACCTTTTGCTTTGATGACTGCTTTGCACACTCTTGGCATTCTCTTGATGAGCTTCAAGAGCTAGTCACTGGAAATGGTTTTCACTTCACAAGTGTTCTCTGTCCGGTTTATTAAGTGGGATTTCTGGCCTTATAAATGGGGTTGGGACAATCAGTTTTATTGTGCAGAAGTCTGGTGGATACACAGCTGATAGTCCTACTGAATAGACTGTTAGAATTTGTATTATGGCAAGAAAAAAGCAGCTAAGTAAAGAAAAACAAGTGGCCATCATGACTTTAAGAAATGAAGGTCAGTCCAAAAAATTGGGAAAACTTTGAAAGTGTCCTCAAATGCAGTTTTAAAAACCATCAAGCGCTACAAAGAAACTGGCTCACATGAGGACCGCCCCAGAAAAGGAAGACCAAGAGTCACCTCTGCTTCTGAGGATTAGTTTATCCGAGTCACCAGCCTCAGAAATGGCAGGTTTACAGCAGCTCAGATTAGAGACCAGGTCAATGCCACACAGAGTTCTAGCAGCAGACACATCTCTGCAACAACTGTTAAGAGGAGACTTTGTGCAGCAGGCCTTCATGGTAAAATAGCTGCTAGGAAACCACTGATAAGGACAGGCAACAAGCAGAAGAGACTTGTTTGGGCTAAAGAACACAAGGAATGGACATTAGACCAGTGGAAAACTGTGCTTTGGTCTGATGAGTCCAAATTTGAGATCTTAGGTTCCAACCACCGTGTCTTTGTGGGACGCAGAAAAGGTGAACGGATGGACTCTACATGCCTGGTTCCCACCGTGAAGCATGGAGGAGGAGGTGTGATGGTGTGGGGGTGCTTTGCTGGTGACACTGTTGGGGATTTATTCAAAATTGAAGGCATACTGAACCAGCATGGCTACCACAGCATCTTGCAGCGGCATGCTATTCCATCCGGTTTGCATTTAGTTAGACCATCATTTATTTTTCAACAGGACAATGACCCCAAACACACCTCCAGGCTGTGTAAGGGCTATTTGACCAAGAAGGAGAGTGATGGGGTGCTACGCCAGATGACCTGGCCTCCACAGTCACCAGACCTGAATCCAATTGAGATGGTTTGGGGTGAGCTGGACTGCAGAGTGAAGGCAAAAGGGCCAACAAGTGCTAAGCATCTCGGGAACTCCTTCAAGATTGTTGGAAGACCATTTCCTGTGACTACCTCTTGAAGTTCATCAAGAGAATGCCAAGAGTGTGCAAAGCAGTCGTCAAAGCAAAAGGTGGCTACTTTGAAGAACCGATAATATAAGACATATTTTTCAGTTGTTTCGCACTTTTTTTGTTAAGTGTATAATTCCACATGTGTTAAATGAGTCATGAAAATACAGAAAAATCTTTAAATGAGAAGGTGTGTCCAAACTTTTGGTCTGTACTGTATTTCTCTGTTTTAAGGGAATGAAAATTCAAAGTTTGAAAATTGCAAAATGTTAAAAATTTTCACCATATTTCCATTTTTTTCATAAATACACGCTATTTATATTGAAGAAATTTTACAACTATCATGAAGTACAATATGTCACGAGAAAACAATCTCAGAATCGCGAAGATCCGTTGAAGCGTTCCAGAGTTATAACCTCATAAAGAGACAGTGGTCAGAATTGTAAAAATTGGCCCGATCATTAACGTGCAAACCACCCTTGGGGTTAAGGGGTTAGGAAAACGCCATTCAAAAAGACTAACTATACATGTTGCTCAGGTACCTCCATTCAGCTGGAGATGCCTGAAATTATGTGTCTCCAAGTCATTGGCTGGAAACACTTTAGGACAGCTCACAAGGCCCCTTTAAAAAAGAGGAAGCGCTTATCTTCGTGCCTTAAGCATAGTGCCCAGGGATCTGCGCATCATGCTTAGTCAGACCCTGAGCACCAAACAAAGAAGGAGGAGGAGGAAGTGCGGAATGTGGGTCGCATGAGTGAGTGAGCGGAAGTCCCTGCAGGGGGAGGAGAGAAGCATGCAGGGACGCCGGTTCTACAGCAGGAAAATAAATATAATTAAATTTTGTAAAACAAACTTATACACTCAGTCAACACCTAGTGTAAAATCATTAACACCTTTTTATTCTAAAATTCAATCAGCATACTCACAAAAGAGTATAGAATAGTCAACACATCAACACATCCAATTTTTCAAAAACAAAACTTTATGCTTAGGGCGAAACCCTGAGTCGGTTAGGAATCTATCAGCTTATTCTAAGAAGAAGCAGGAAGGACCTGCTTCCTGGTACAAAACTGAAAGGGAAAAATCCTGGGTAGAGCAGGATGCTGAGTTTGCTTTACACCTTCAAGTACCTGGGTAGAGCAGGATGCTGAATTTATGGTTTTGTATTTCAAAATTGGATTACAAAGATGTGCTGACAATCTTATGTTGGGCTGTGCCATTATGTCTTAGTGAATACAAAAATTGTGGCTAGTTTTACTCAAAGCCTTGGCTACTCAGATTTATTGAGAGCAATGCTGTTTTTTTGGAAAGGAACATCTGGGGTGTTGAAAACAATTTTCAAGTGTAAAGCCGTAATCGATCATCTATCCAATGAATGTTGCTTGATAGAAGAAAGTATTGATAAAACTCTGGTAAGTCTGTGAGGGTTTTTTTTTTTACCCCATTTAGACTATGATAGCCTTAAGCAGATCTAACTTTGTTTTTTATTTTGTAAATTGAACATTTCTTTGTGGACTTTCTGCTCTAATATACGGTATGTCCAGCTTCAAAGAAAATTGATGTAGAGATTTTATATGTGCAACATAATGGACTTTATTGCAACTTTTTATTCTACTTTTGTAAGATATTTTGCAGCTCTTTTTATAGTGCTATTTTAAAGTTGTAATCTGATTCCATCAATATATATTCTACAACTTGATTTTAGTAATCTAAAGAAATCTGTTCACTATACATGATTTACATCCACTTCAAAAATTGGTCAAGCGATCATTTTAGTTTCAAGATCAGAATATATTCAGTAGGACAAAACATTAGTGATATTAGACCAAGTAATGATCAATACATCAAATCAATAGGCTTGAGAATAGAATCAATGGTAACTAGGGTTTTCAGTTTGGAATGTGGGCCCCCAGTCAAACTAAAAATAACTAAACCCTAGATCATACTGTTATAATATCCTCTCTTCCCTTTAGCCATCTTTATTCACCTCAGTGTTCATACGTCCATACTATCCTCCCTCTAGATCACTGGCTAAAGCTTCTGAGGCTCTCACATGAATTTGTGAATTCATAAGTTTGAAGGGTAAGGTTTTGTTCTGCAGTTGTTCTACTATGATTGGTAGAGTAGCTTTCCAGAATATACTCTCAAGAGTAGTAAAATCTTACACTATTGCAAATCAAGCAATCTCCTGGTTTCTAGGTAGTAGGTAAAAAATGGGATTGCTGCCCTGTGCCTTATCTACTGAAACAATCTCTGAGTAAAGAAAGAACTGTATTGAAGGTGCAAACAACAATGCGTTTTGGGGTTCAGACCATCCCTTTCATCAGGTGGATTGTGTATAAAATTTTATTGAAGGTAGATAACTATGTTTCCCTATAATATTACATGTTTATTTTGAGATCAGTATATATTCAAAAGGACAAAGCATAAGGGATATTAGACTAAAACATACATCACATCAATAGGCTTGATAACAAAATCAATGGTAACTAGGGCTTTCACTTTGGAATGTAGGCCTTTAGACGAAAACTCAAAATAATTAACCCCTAGGGCATATTCTTATTGCAACCTCTCAGCCATTCGTATTCAGATCAGCAGCCAAATGCCTGATGAAGACGATGGTTTTTGCCTGAGATTGCTGCTTTACACTTTCAATAAAGTTCTATATTAATTGTAAAACACTGGGCAAAACTGTCACTGAAAAAGACCTGGGTGTATGGGTGGACGACAAACTCACATTTAGTGGCCAATGTCAGGCAGCTGCTGCCAAGGCAAATAAAATAATGGGATGCATTAAAAGAGGCATAGAAGCTCATGAGAGAACATAATTTTACCTCTATACAAGTCACTGGTGCGACCACACTTAGAATACTGTGTGCAGTTCTGGTCTCCGGTGTATAAGAAAGACATAGCTGAATTGGAGCGGGTGCAGAGAAGAGCGACCAAGGTTATTAGAGAACTGGGGGGTCTGCAATACCAAGACAGGTTATTACACTTGGGGTTATTTAGTTTGGAAAAACGAAGGCTTAGGGGTAGTGTTGAGCGATATTGCTCGATATCTAAAAATATCGTATCGAAATTGTATCGCCGATAGCACTAAATATCGTCGATAATCGATTTCGATAGCGGAAGTCCCATGTAAGTCTATGGGAACAAAATATCGCAACAAAAAAAACCCTTTCTTACGTTGTAAACACAAAATATACACACATAGAATACATATATAATATATATATATATATACATGTCATTGTGACATATATATACATATATTTATAGTTTATACACTTCTACATAGTAAAATAGACTCTGATTCAATTGCCGGGTAAAGCCGTGACATACCCCATAGAAGTCGACGGGCTCGGTGCCGAGTACCCCCAAAACCTCTGGCTCTGTGCGCCTCAACTTGGGCGTCACGAACAGGATTCTGTAGCTCGCTATAAGCGAGTCCTGTGTGCCTGAATTGAACTGGTTTTGTGCTTGAGAATTGCTAAAATCATCAGAGAATGTATTTGCCATTTTTCCGCCATATCTGCGTCACGACGAGGCACTGGTGAAGAAGAAGGGCGTGCTCTTCATGGGTGTACTGTACACTCACTCAGTGACGCGAAAACGATGGCTCTAAATGGTACTGCAATGTAAGATCGTGCCCCACAGCTCTTCAGTTCCGCCTCCTCATCCTCCTCAGTGTGTGGAAACTAACACGAAGGTCCCGCCTCCCTACAAAAGAGGGGCCCTCTCCAGATGCTAATGACACATGTGACTTGGCAGAGATGGCTAATGGACACGAGCAGAAGTGTGAAGGGATGGAGCAGTCAGAGCTCTCCCCCCACGGAAGCGACCCGATCGCCACGGAACCACCGTTGGGCACCCGGCCTGGAAACCCTCCTACGCTGCAAGAAGCGGCGGATACCCTAAGAGGCCTGGCCCGGCACCGGGAGGAGGTCGCCAGGATGGAAGCGAGCTGGCGTGCCTAAAACTAAACTTGGAGCGGCGCCAATCCCTCTTACCTGAAGTGTCTGTACCGGAAGGTGAGGCACCCATTCTAGTAGAGGAGTCCTTGCAATGTGATCAGGTTGACGTTATCGCAGTGGAGGCACCGTTCCTGCAAAAACCGCAGCACCGTCAGCACCCCAGATCCCGCTGTCTGCCCCCGTCGCTGAGACAGAAGAAGCGACACCCGTCCTCATGGAGGAGGTCGCGCAGGCACCAGAGCACTACCTGCCTGTACCGGAGCCCCGACTGTCATCTGATTTAGAGCTGTCTGCTTCCTCCGCAGGGGAGCGCCCCAGGACTGGGGGGGCGACAGGAGAGCTGCCGCAAACCGGACACTGTAAGCTGCAGTGGAGTGGTGGAGACATGGAGCAGCTGGTGGAGGAGAATTTCAACCGGCGTCAGGAGGAAGAGTGGAGACTTTGGGAGCGGGAAGCAGAGCGACAAAGGGAGCAGCGAGAATCCCAAAAACTTCGGCAACGTAACCTAGATAAGGACCGGATGAGAAAGGATAAAGGAACCCTGTGTGAGCCGCGGCATAAGGGTGCAGTACGGAGCTTTAAATTGAAAGGTGGGTGGGGCTTCATCAAGGAGCCTGGACTTTATTTAGAAGTCTTTGTGAACCGGCGGGACGTGGAGGCTCACCTCCCAGAAGGACACCCGGGGAGGGACCTGTTGCCAGGAGACTTGGTGACTTACACCCGACACTGGGGTTACAATGGATGGTACGCCCTAAATGTTACCAGGTGCGACCCCTACTCCCCAGTGTGTCAGGAACCTGTGAGACCCTCGGAGCCTTCAGCCTCCCACATCCAGGCCTCTGCAAAAGTGCCCGCCCCACGCCGTAAATCTCCCAAGCCTCCTCAGTGGTCTCCTCAGCAGCCCCAGCTATGGACATGATAAGTATAGCTGGCCCGTACCCGGCGCCTGTTAGGCCCCCTGGGGTTCGTTCAGTCCGGGACATAGGGCTCCAGACCCGGAGGGAGATGAAAGAGGTGGCCACACAGACCCAGATAGCGGGTCACGACTTGACTGTACAGGCCACACGACGTCATCAGGTCCTGGTGGTCCTTGGTGCCTCGGATGTTTGGCAAGCATCAGAAGAGTACCAGGTGGTACCTGGAACACCCCTGCCAAAGAAGTATAAATAACCCGGACAGGGTCCCTGTATGTAAATAGTTAAATTGTTGATAAATAGTTAAATTGTTTATGTACCCGGACGGGTGAATGTTTATAAAAAAGTTTTTTAATTTAAAAAAAAAAAAACACAGTTTTCATTACTTTTATTACAGTCTCATCCTGCGACGCCATCGATCTCCTGTAAAAAAATGAAAAAAAAACCCAGCAGTATACACCTGTCCGACGCAGTCCATAGTAACGAGTGTCCCACGACGATCCAGCTCTGCTACATCAGAATCCCAGCGCAGCACAGCTGATTACCTGCTTCCCCGGCGGTGACGTCATCGGACTGGTTTACGGCCGGGATTACCCTGCAGTCACTGCAGTTATCGCGAAAAACTGCATGTGACCGCCAGGGAGAAGATAATGGCGGCCATCAAGCAGTCCAGGACGTGACCGCCGGAGATCTTCTGCCAGGTAAGTGCCGCTGACTCCTGACAGACCCGACCGACGGACACTCACAGTGACAGTGACAAATCCGATTACGGTATTCGATAAGACGAAAATATCGAAAAAGGCCGATAGAGCTAATATCGGCCGATAGCCGATATTTGCATTATCGTATCGTTCAACACTACTTAGGGGTGATCTTATTATAATGTATAAATATATGAGGGGACAGTACAAAGACCTTTTTAATGATCTTTTTACTCTTAGACCTGTGACGGGGACAAGGGGGCATCCTCTACGTCTGGAGGAAAGAAGGTTTAGCCATAATCACAGACGCAGATTCTTTACTGTAAGAGCAGTGAGACTATGGAACTCTCTGCCGTGTAATGTTGTAATAAGTGATTCCCTACTAAAATTTAAGAAGGGACTGGATGCCTTTCTTGAAAAGTATAATATTACAGGCTATATTCACTAGTTTCCTAGATACTGCGTTGATCCAGGGAGCTAGTCTGATTGCCGTATGTGAAGTCGGGAAGGAATTTTTTTCCCCAATGTGAAGCTTACTGTTTGCCACTTGGGTTTTTTTTGCCTTCCTCTGGATCAACATGTTAGGGCAGGTTAGGATAGGATATAGGTTGAGCTAGATGGACTTAAAGTCTTCCTTCAACCTTAATAACTATGTTACTATATTTTAAATAATTTCAGTGGATTATGCACAGACCAACAATTCCTTTTTTCCCCTAAATACTACCTTCCACTACAGAACCCACAGATGGATATTTGCTGAGGAGAAATTTGTCAGCCATCCATTCATCCATTCATATAAGCCATTTTGGATGTTATGCTCCTATCCTCGCATAACTGCACAAGGGGAGGGTTCTTCAGTAGTGTTGAGCGATATTGCTCGATATCTAAAAATATCGTATCGAAATTGTATCGCCGATAGCACTAAATATCGTCGATAATCGATTTCGATAGCGGAAGTCCCATGTAAGTCTATGGGAACAAAATATCGCAACAAAAAAACCCTTTCTTACGTTGTAAACACAAAATATACACACATAGAATACATATATATATATATACATGTCATTGTGACATATATATATACATATATTTATAGTTTATACACTTCTACATAGTAAAATAGACTCTGATTCAATTGCCGGGTAAAGCCGTGACATACCCCATAGAAGTCGACGGGCTCGGTGCCGAGTACCCCCAAAACCTCTGGCTCTGTGCGCCTCAACTTGGGCGTCACGAACAGGATTCTGTAGCTCGCTATAAGCGAGTCCTGTGTGCCTGAATTGAACTGGTTTTGTGCTTGAGAATTGCTAAAATCATCAGAGAATGTATTTGCCATTTTTCCGCCATATCTGCGTCACGACGAGGCACTGGTGAAGAAGAAGAAGGGCGTGCTCTTCATGGGTGTACTGTACACTCACTCAGTGACGCGAAAACGATGGCTCTAAATGGTACTGCAATGTAAGATCGTGCCCCACAGCTCTTCAGTTCCGCCTCCTCATCCTCCTCAGTGTGTGGAAACTAACACGAAGGTCCCGCCTCCCTACAAAAGAGGGGCTCTCTCCAGATGCTAATGACACATGTGACTTGGCAGAGATGGCTAATGGACAGAGCAGAAGTGTGAAGGGATGGAGCAGTCAGAGCTCTCCCCCCACGGAAGCGACCCGATCGCCACGGAACCACCGTTGGGCACCCGGCCTGGAAACCCTCCTACGCTGCAAGAAGCGGAGGATACCCTAAGAGGCCTGGCCCGGCACCGGGAGGAGGTCGCCAGGATGGAAGCGAGCTGGCGTGCCCTAAAACTAAACTTGGAGCGGCGCCAATCCCTCTTACCTGAAGTGTCTGTACCGGAAGGTGAGGCACCCGTTCTAGTAGAGGAGTCCTTGCAATGTGATCCGGTTGACGTTGTCGCAGTGGAAGCACCCGTTCCTGCAAAAACCGCAGCACCGTCAGCACCCCAGATCCTGCTGTCTGCCCCCGTCGCTGAGACAGAAGAAGCGACACCCGTCCTCATGGAGGAGGTCGCGCAGGCACCAGAGCACTACTGCCTGTACCGGAGCCCCGACTGTCATCTGATTTAGAGCCGTCTGCTTCCTCCGCAGGGGAGCGCCGCCAGGACTGGGGGGCGACAGGAGAGCTGCCGCAAACCGGACACTGTAAGCTGCAGTGGAGTGGTGGAGACATGGAGCAGCTGGTGGAGGAGAATTTCAACCGGCGTCAGGAGGAAGAGTGGAGACGTTGGGAGCGGGAAGCAGAGCGACAAAGGGAGCAGCGAGAATCCCAAAAACTTCGGCAACGTAACCTGGAGAAGGACCGGGCAGATAAGGACCGGATGAGAAAGGATAAAGGAACCCTGTGTGAGCCGCGGCGTAAGGGTGCAGTACGGAGCTTTAAATTGAAAGGTGGGTGGGGCTTCATCAAGGAGCCTGGACTTTATTTAGAAGTCTTTGTGAACTGGCGGGACGTGGAGGCTCACCTCCCAGAAGGACACCCGGGGAGGGACCTGTTGCCAGGAGACTTGGTGACTTACACCCGACACTGGGGTTACAATGGATGGTACGCCCTAAATGTTACCAGGTGCGACCCCTACTCCCCAGTGTGTCAGGAACCTGTGAGACCCTCGGAGCCTTCAGCCTCCCACAACCAGGCCTCTGCAAAAGTGCCCACCCCACGCCGTAAATCTCCCAAGCCTCCCTCAGTGGTCTCCTCAGCAGCCCCAGCTATGGACATGATAAGTATAGCTGGCCCGTACCCGGCGCCTGTTAGGCCCCTGGGGTTCGTTCAGTCCGGGACATAGGGTTCCAGACCCGGAGGGAGATGAAAGAGGTGGCCACACAGACCCAGATAGCGGGTCACGACTTGACTGTACAGGCCACATGACGTCATCAGGTCCTGGTGGTCCTTGGTGCCTCGGATGTTTGGCAAGCATCAGAAGAGTACCAGGTGGTACCTGGAACACCCCTGCCAAAGAAGTATAAATAACCCGGACAGGGTCCCTGTATGTAAATAGTTAAATTGTTGATAAATAGTTAAATTGTTTATGTACCCAGACGGGTGAATGTTTATAAAAAAGTTTTTTAATTTAATAAAAAAAACAACAACACAGTTTTCATTACTTTTATTACAGTCTCATCCTGCGACGCCATCGATCTCCTGTAAAAAAATGAAAAAAAAAAACAGCAGTATACCACCTGTCCGACGCAGTCCATAGTAACGAGTGTCCCACGACGATCCAGCTCTGCTACATCAGAATCCCGGCGCAGCACAGCTGATTACCTGCTTCCCCGGCGGTGACGTCATCGGACTGGTTTATGGCCGGGATTACCCTGCAGTCACTGCAGTTATCGCGAAAAACTGCATGTGACCGCCAGGGAGAAGATAATGGCGGCCATCAAGCAGTCCAGGACGTGACCGCCGGAGATCTTCTGCCAGGTAAGTGCCGCTGACTCCTGACAGACCCGACCGACGGACACTCACAGAGACAGTGACAAATCCGATTACGGTATTCGATAAGACGAAAATATCAAAACGAATTATCGAAAGGCCGATAGAGCTAATATCGGCCGATAGCCGATATTTGCATTATCGTATCGCTCAACACTATTCTTCAGTCTTTACCCACATCTCATTGATCCATACAAGTGGTGCTTTATGAAACATGTTGTCTCTTTTTTTTTTTTTACATTTATCGTTACCATTAAGCTATCTTGGCTCTTTAAACACCCAGCAATTTCCCAGCCTATCTCTACCCACTAAACTATATTAGCTCTTCAAACCTATCAATTTCTAATGATTGATATTAATTTCTAATATGTAATCTCTAGGTAGTTTATGAGAAACAATGGTAGAATCTTCAAAGTGGGAAAATAGGCAAAACATACAGTCAGGGCCAGAAATATTTGGACAGTGACACAATTTTCGCGAGTTGGGCTCTGCATGCCACCACATTGTATTTGAAATGAAACCTCTACAACAGAATTCAAGTGCAGATTGTAACGTTTAATTTGAAGGGTTGAACAAAAATATGTGTTAGAAAATGTAGGAATTGTACACATTTCTTTACAAACACTCCACATTTTAGGAGGTCAAAAGTAATTGGACAAATAAACATAACCCAAACAAAATATTTTTATTTTCAAAATTTTGTGGCGAATCCTTTGGAGGCAAACACTGCCTTAAGTCTGGAACCCATGGACATCACCAAACGCTGGGTTTCCTCCTTCTTAATGCTTTGCCAGGCCTTTACAGCCGCAGCCTTCAGGTCTTGCTTGTTTGTGGGTCTTTCCCTCTTAAGTCTGATTTGAGCAAGTGAAATGCATGCTCAATTGGGTTAAGATCTGGTGATTGACTTGGCCATTGAAGAATGTTCCACTTTTTTGCACTCATGAACTCCTGTGTAGCTTTGGCTGTATGCTTGGGGTCATTATCCATCTGTACTATGAGCGACGTCCAATCAAGTTTGCAGTTTTGGCTGAATCTGGGCTGAAAGTATATCCCGGTACACTTCAGAATTCATCCGGCTACTCTTGTCTGCTGTTATGTCATCAATAAACACAAGTGACCCAGTGCCATTGAAAGCCATGCATGGCCATGCCATCACGTTGCCTCCACCATGTTTTACAGAGGATGTGGTGTGCCTTGGATCATGTGCCGTTCCCTTTCTTCTCCAAACTTTTGGCTTCCCATCATTCTGGTACAGGTTGATCTTTGTCTCATCTGTCCATAGAATACTTTTCCAGAACTGAGCTGGCTTCTGGAGGTGTTTTTCAGCAAATTTAACTCTGGCCTGTCTATTTTTGGAATTGATGAATGGTTTGCATCTAGATGTGAACCCTTTGTATTTACTTTCATGGAGTGTTCTCTTTACTGTTGACTTAGAGACAGATACACCTACTTCACTGAGAGTGTTCTGGACTTCAGTTGATGTTGTGAACGGGTTCTTCTTCACCAAAGAAAGTATCATCCACCACTGTTGTCTTCCGTGGGCTCCCAGGTTTTTTTGGATTGATGAGTTCACCAGTGCTTTCTTTCTTTCTCAGGATGTACCAAATTGTAGATTTTGCCACTTTTAATGTTGTAGCAATTTCTTGGATGGGTTTTTTTCTGTTCTTGCAGCTTAAGGATGGCTTGTTTCACCTGCATGGAGAGCTCCTGTGACCACATGTTTCCTTCACAGCAAAACCTTCCAAATGCAAACACCACACCTCAAATCAACTCCGGCCCTTTCATCTGCTTAATTGAGAATGACATAACAAAGGGATTGCCCACACCTGTCCATGAAATAGCCATGGAGTCATTTGTCCAATTACTTTTGGTCCCTTTAAAAACAGGGTGGCACATGTTAAGGAGCTGAAACTCCTAAACCCTTCATCCAATTTTAATGTGGATACCCTCAAATGAAAGCTGAAAGTCTGAACTTCAACTGCATCTGATTTGTTTTGTTTCAAATTCATTGTGGTAATGTCTAGAACCAAAATTAGATAAATGTTGTCTCTGTCCAAATATTTATGGACCTAACTGTAGTAGCATATTATCAGACATAAAGTTAAAAGATCAAAGGCACAATTTCCAGTGAGTACATTTTTCACTTGACCTTGAATTATCTTGTAATATTAATGTTTCACTATCATTTTTATTGTAGTCTATGGTTCTTGTGAACTAGGATCTCTCATACCATGGTCAATGAAGCAAGAAACACATGCAGCATATAGCAGGGCACATATTATCAGACATAAGGTTAGAGGATAATTTAATGATCTAGCCACTTACAGAGATAGTGCAGGATTGTTAAAAAAGTGCTACTTACCCCCTTCATGACCCAGCCTATTTTGACCTCAATGACCTGGCCATTTTTTGCAATTCTCACCAGTGTCCCTTTATGAGGTAATAACTCAGTAACATTTCAATGGATCCTAGCGATTCTGAGATTGTTTTTTTTGTGACATATTGGGCTTCATGTTAGTGGTAAATTTAGGTCAATAATTATTGCATTTATTTGTGAAAAAATTGGAAATTTGACAAAAATTTAGAAAATTTAGCAATTTTCATATTTTGAATTTTAATTCTGTTAAACCAGAGAGTTATGTTGTTATGGTCTGCGGAACGCACCAAAATAAATATAAATAAAGGGTGCGTTCACAGCCCGCGGTCCACCGTGCAGGCAGAGCCTGCTGCTAGTAAGATGGCGGTATAGGCGAACTCTGTTACTTCACAGAGTAGCAAATATAAATACTGTGGCACTATATGGCGGTATACGCGAACTCTGTTCACACCACAGAGTCGCTGAGATAGGTACTGTGTCCTGTTAACTCCACAGGTATACACAGATAACTGCTGTGCGGATAGCAGTCCGTGATCATGCAGTCAGAAACGCAATCAAGCAATCTCCTCACCGGAGAAGCCGGTATTCTAGGGGCTTATTTCAGCCAAGCCCTAAACACATGCACACAAATCTCACCAGAGGTGCCGGTATTCTAGGGGCTTATTTCAGCCGAGCCCTAACCACATGCATGCATGATCACACTGGCGCAAAGCACATAACACAACTGACACTAGCTCATGGCCGTGCTGCTGTGCAACCCTTTTATAGCAGCAGCAACTGCAAGACCTTCCTGGAAGAACCAATGGAAGCCTGCCCCAGAACTCAAGCAGGTTCAGGACCTTCCAGGAGAACCAATGGGAGTCACTGCAGTAGCTGAGCATGTGACCCCTGATCTCCTATGAGAGATCTTACCCTGGGCATGCTCAGAAAGGAAAGCACAGGACTTAGTGACAACTGAGTCTGCTTGCCGCTGACCTGCACTAGTTACAATGGCAGGACCTGGAGTGGCAGCAGTCATCCTCTGCACAGCACTAGACTGAGCGAGACGCTGGGAACGGCGTCTCTGCTGAGAAGGTTCCACTGTGGCCGGAGACGGATGGGAGACCGCAGCGGGAATAGCTTGAGATTCCCCTTGTGCAGGAGCGGGAACTCGACCCCTAACATTACCCCCCTCCCTAGGGCCCCCTCCTTTGGGTCTCACTATGCTCAAAGGCAGCAATGAGCTGCGGAGTGTGAATGTGCTCAACAGGCTCCCAGGACCTCAGGTCCATAACCCCTCCAATCCACCAAATAAAACTTTTTGCCCCGTACCACCTTGCACCCAACAATAGCGTTCACCTCGTGATCATCCGTAGATGAACCCGATGTCCCGGCAGATGACTGACCGTAATTAAGGAGGAATGGTGTTTGTCCAGTGGAGTCAGCCACGGCGTTGTTCAACGCAAACTCTGCCCACGGTAACAAATATGCCCAGTCATCCTTCCTGGCAGAGACAAAGTGTCGCAGATATGTGACCAAGGTCTGGTTGGCCGTCTCTACCAACCCATTCGTCTCGGGATGATATGCCGAAGAGAGATTTAACTCAATACTGAGCAGACGACAAAGCTCTCTCCAGAGCCGAGACGCAAACTGGGGACCTCGGTCACTAACGATTTTGTCCAGCATGCCGTGTAGACGAAAGATATGTCTTATGAACAACGCAGCCAGGGCCCGTGCAGAAGGTAACCGTGGTAATGGTACCAGGTGCACCATTTTGGAAAAATGGTCGGTGATCACCCAAATGATGGTGCAACCCGAGACTTGGGTAAGTCCACCACAAAGTCCATTCAGACCATCTCCCAGGGCCTGTCTGCCACCGCCAAAGGGTAAAGTAAGCCAGCTGGCCATTGTCGAGGAGACTTATTTTTGGCACAGGAGACGCACGCCCAAACATAATCCCCGACATCACGGACCATATGCGGCCACCAGTACATCCTCGCCAGCAGCTCAAATGTCCTTTTGGTCTCAAAATGTCCACCCACCCTGGACGAATGAGCCCAAGAGAGAACCTACGGTCGCAAATTGGGTGGTACAAAAGTCTTGCCCGGAGGTACAGACTCTAGCGAAACCGGCGCTACAGTTCTCAGGCTCTCAGAAGGGACAATAAGCCGAGGCTCCCCCTCCTCCTCCTCAGAGGACACCACGGATCGAGAGAGCGTCAGCCCGAATGTTCTTCTCTCCCGAGAGATAATGGAGGGTAAAGTGAAATCGGGAGAAAAACAAGGACCATCTGGCCTGACGAGAATTAAGCCGCTGGGCTGTTTGTAAGTATACCAAATTCTTGTGATCCGTAAAGACTTGGAAGGGAAAGCGAGCCCCCTCCAACAGATGTCTTCACTCAGAGAAAGCCAACTTCATTGCTAGCAACTCCCTGTCCCCGATGGAATAATTCCTCTCCGTTGGTGAAAAGGTCTTGGAGAAGAAGAAGCAAGGATGCTTTCGACCTTGAGCATCCTTTTGAAAGAGGACTGCTTCAGCACCAACGGATGAGGCATCCACCTCCAATATGAATGGCTTGTCAACATCAGGGCAGCGTAGGATGGGAGCGCTAGCGAAATGAGACTTAATTGAGGTGAAAGCCTTGGAGACTTCTTCGGACCACAATTTGGGATTTGCTCCCTTCTTGGTGAGGGCTACCAAGGGAGCTACCAAAGTTGAGAAATGGGGAATGAACTGGCGATAGTAATTAATGAACCCTGTTATGATTTGGTAGCTGAGGAGAGCAGGCAAAAAAGGAAATACACCAGAGCAGTTGGAAACTATGAGATTGCAGTACCCTGACTAACCACCACAACTAGAGGCAGCCGTGGAGCGTTCCTACGTTGGTCCTAGACGCCTCGTCACAGCCTGAGAAACTAACTACACCTAAAGATAGAAAGAGGAAAGCTATCTGCCCCGGAGCAGATCCCCAAAGAACATAGAAAGCCCCCAAACATGTAATGGCGGTTAGACAAGAAGAAATACTGACACAGACAGAAAATAGTATGAGCAAACGTTGGGGCCCAAACTTACTAAACAGAAAAGGATAGGAAGGGCACTTACTGCAATCCCAAAAAACCCTGAAAAGCACCAACTCTACTAATTTCAAAAACACCTGAGATCACACGACCTCTACCACCTAAATTAGTTCTCTGGTGTAACCAAAAACAAAACAGCAGCCACTGAAAAAACTGGAAAAAGCAAATGTACAAACATCAGTGGCTGAACTGAACTGAGAGGGCAAAAGCCCCCAGAAGGGACCCTGAAGGCCCCCACAGAAGTGCAGGACAAAATGCAAAAATCAAGCACAAAAACAAAAAGAAGAAAATGTCTTATCTGTTAGCAGGAGATTCAGACACGACACAGCAGGCTACCAAGGAAACAGGAATCAAGGATTGAGACCAGAACAATTGATCACCGGCAACCCTGATGGGAAGGCAACTCCCTTATATAAGACCAGTCAGTAACACCTGATTCCTAATCCTCACAATCTTCACTGGACAGTCCAGTACCGTTTCTAACCACCAGAGGGAGCTTCTGCTCAGAACTCATTTCCAGCCTATTCACAACAGTACCCCCCCCTTGAGGAGGGGTCACCGAACCCTCATTTGAGCAACCAGGTCGGTCAGGATGAGTTCTATGATAAGCACGGATGAGTCTCCTAGCATGTCCGAAGCAAACACCCAAGAATTGTCTTCCTGACCATAACCTCTCCATTTAACCAAATACTGGAGTTTCCGTCTAGAAAAACGAGAATTCAATATTTTCTCAACCACATACTCCAGATTGCCCTCAACCAAAACAGGGTCAGGAGGCACAGTAGTAGGAACCACTGGCTCAACAAACCTCTTCAACAAGGACTTGTGGAACACGTTATGGATCTTAAATGTCCCTGGAAGAAGCAAACGAAAAGAAACAGGATTAAGAATCTCCATGATCTTATAAGGTCCAATGAACCTAGGCTTAAATTTAGGAGATGCCACTCTCATAGGAATATTTCTTGAGGACAACCAGACCAAGTCCCCCACTTTAAACCGAGGACCATCAGTCCTATGCCGGTTAGCAAACCGCTGGGCCCTCTCCTGAGAGAGGGACAACCTCTCCACTACCTGGTCCCAAATCTGTTGCATACGCTCCACAACAGAGTCAACACCTGGACAGACAGAAGCCTCCGTTTGTCCTGAAGAAAATCGAGGGTGAAACCCAGAATTACAGAAAAATGGAGACATCAAAGTGGCAGAGCTAGCCCTATTATTAAGAGCAAACTCAGCCAAAGGCAAAAAAGAGACCCAGTCATCCTGATCAGCAGACACAAAGCATCTTAGATAAGTCTCCAATGTCTGGTTTGTTCTCTCAGTTTGACCATTGGTCTGAGGATGAAACGCCGAGGAGAAAGACAATTGAACACCAATTTTAGAACAAAAGGTCCTCCAAAATCTGGAAACAAACTGGACTCCTCTGTCAGACACAATGTTCTCAGGAATGCCGTGTAAACGAACCACGTGCTGAAGGAACAAAGGCACCAATTCGGAGGAGGAAGGCAACTTAGGTAATGGCACAAGATGTATCATCTTGGAAAACCTATCACAAATCACCCAGATTCTCTGAGACACAGGGAGGTCGGAAATAAAATCCATAGAGATATGGGTCCATGGTCTCTTGGGCACAGGTAATGGCATCAACAAACCACTAGAACAAGAGCAAGGCTTGGAGCGAGAGCAAGTCCCGCAGGACTGCACAAACTCCCTGACATCACGAGACAAGGTAGACCACCAAAAGGACCGACTAACCAAGTCTCTGGTACCAAAAATTCCGGGAAGACTGGCCAACGCGGAACAATGAATCTCAGACATTACACTCTTTTTCCACTGGTCCGGGACAAACAATTTCCCAACAGGGCAGCGCTCGGGCTTATCCTCCTGACACCCCTCCAGAGCCAGTCTCAAATTGGGTGAGATGGCGGAAAGAACTACACCCTCTTTCAAAATAACAGAAGGATCAGATAACTCAGGAGAGTCCGCCAGGAAACTCCTCGAGAGGGCATCCGCCTTAACATTTTTAGTGCCAGGAAGAAATGAAACCACAAAATTAAAACGTGTGAAAAACAAGGTCCACCTGGCCTGTCTAGGTTTAAGTCGCTTGGCAGATTCCAGATAAACTAGATTCTTATGGTCCGTAAGGACCACCACCTGATGTTTGGCTCCCTCCAGCCAATGTCTCCACTCTTCAAAAGCCCACTTCATGGCTAATAACTCCCGATTACCCACGTCATAATTACGTTCAGTGGGAGAAAATTTTCGAGAGAAAAAGGCACAAGGGTTACTTTTAGAGGTCTCTGGATCTCTTTGGGACAAAACGGCACCTGCCCCAATTTCAGAGGCATCCACCTCCACCTGAAATGGCAGAGAAACATCAGGCTGCCGTAGAACAGGAGCAGAAGTGAATCTCTGCTTAAGTTCCTGAAATGCAGAGACTGCCTCAGGAGGCCAATTCACCACATCAGAACCCTTCTTGGTCAAATCAGTTAATGGTTTAACAATAACAGAGAAATTACCAATAAATTTACGATAAAAATTGGCAAAACCCAAGAATCTTTGAAGAGCCTTTAATGAAGTAGGTTGGACCCAATCACAGATGGCCTGAACTTTGACCGGGTCCATTTCAATAACAGATGGGGACAAAATGAATCCCAGAAATGAGATCCTCTGAACGCCAAAAAGACACTTTGATCCCTTCACATACAGAGCATTCTCTCTCAAAATCTGGAACACAGTCCGAACATGTTTTACATGAGAGTCCCAGTCATTGGAAAAAATCAAGATATCATCCAAATAAACAATCAGAAATTTATCCACAAAATCCCTGAAAATGTCATTCACGAAGGACTGGAAGACAGAAGGAGCATTAGTTAGCCCAAAGGGCATCACAAGGTACTCAAAATGCCCTTCAGGGGTATTAAATGCCGTCTTCCATTCATCCCCGTGCTTAATGCGAATAAGGTTATATGCCCCCCTGAGGTCAAGCTTGGTAAACCAAGTAGCGTTTTTCACCCTGGAAAACAGATCAGAGATCAAGGGTAACGGATATTGATATTTCACAGTAATATTGTTCAAGAGACGATAATCAATACACAGCCTTAATGAACCATCCTTTTTGGCCACAAAGAAAAAAACCGGCACCTAAGGGTGAAGAGGATGGTCTGATATGACCCTTCTCCAATGACTCCTTGATATAAGACCGCATAGCGTCATGTTCAGGTACAGACAAGTTAAAAAGGCGACCTTTAGGGAATTTACTACCAGGCACTAATTCAATAGCGCAGTCATAGCTCCTATGGGGAGGTAAGGATGCAGATAAACACATCAGAAAAATCAATCAAAAAGTCAGGAACATCCTGAGCCTGGGGGGAGGCAGAAAAAACAGGAGTGTTGGTATTAACACATTGGCAGCCCCAACTGGTAACAGACACAGATTTCCAATCCAAAACAATCTTCACTGGACAGTCCAGTACCGTTTGTAACCACCAGAGGGAGCTTCTGCTCAGAACTCATTTCCAGCCTATTCACAACAGAACCCCATGAAGAGCTGCACCGCTTTAAGAGAATAGGGTTCTTGCCAGTCCATCACAGCCTGTAGTTTGCCAGGGTCCATAGCCAATCTATGGGCGGAGATGATATAGCCCAGGAATGGTAAAGACTCCTGCTCAAACACACATTTCTCCAACTTTGCATAAAGGGAATTGGCCCGCAAGAGGTCGAAGACTCTGCAGACATCTCTCCGCTGGGAGTCAATATCTGGAGAGAAGATGAGAATATCAACCAGATAGACTACGACTGAGTTGGAAAGCATATCCCGGAAGATGTCATTAACAAAGTCTTGGAAAACGGCTGGGGCATTACAGAGCCCGAAGGGCATCACCAGATATTCATAGTGCCCATCCCTGGTATTAAAAGCCGTCTTCCATTCGTCTCCCTCACGGATGTGAATCAGGTTATATGCACCCCGCAGGTCTAATTTGGTAAATACCCTTGCTCCCCGGAGCCTATCAAAGAGCTCAGAAATCAGAGGCAGCGGGTATTTATTCTTAACGGTGATAGCGTTAAGACCCCTGTAATCTATGCAGGGACATAATTCTCCGTTCTTCTTCTGCACAAAGAAGAACCCTGCCCAGCAGGTGACATTGACTTCCTAATGAACCCTCTTGCCAGATTCTCCTGAATGTATTGGGACATAGCCTCCATCTTCGGGAGGGAGAGAGGATAGACCCTTCCCCGGGGAGGTTCTGCTCCAGGCAAGAGGTCAATAGGACAGTCATAGGGGCGGTGAGGCGGAAGCATCTCCGCAGCCTTTTTGGAGAACACGTCTACATAGGACCAATAACACTTAGGTAGGGAAGTGAGATCTGTGGGTATCCCTGTAGTAGCAACCTGAACACTCTCCCTCACACATCTACCTCGACAAGATTCACTCCAACCCCGTATCTTCCCAGAGGACCACTCAATATGTGAGGAGTGAAGACGAAGCCAGGGTACTCCCAGCAGAGTCTCATATATACCCTCAGGAAGGATAAGGAAATAGATTATCTCCTGTGGGAAGGAGACATAGCTAATGTGAGAGGGATTGTCTGATGTGTGATCTGTGAGGGCAGTATGGATCCATTCACCAATCGAACTGTCACCGGTTTGGCGTGCATCACCTGAGGTATTGTGTGGCAGAGAGCAAAAGCAGAGGACATAAAGTTCCCCTCTGCTTCAGAATCCACACAAAGCTCAACTGTTAGAGTGGATGGACCAAAAGAGATTGTCCCTTTAAAGGACAGCTTGGAAGCAAATGCCGCTGACTCTAGTGAACCTCTTCCCATGGTCACTAGACGAGATCGTGCTCCCGATCGCTGGGGACATCTATTGGCATAATGTCCTAACTGCTGACAATTGTTACAAACCACGGAGACTCGAGCGAGCCGAGACTTAGGTCCCACTCGAACAACCTCCATGGCCTCCGTGGAGTCGGGTTCCTGAATGGGAGATTCTGGAGGTTTGGCAAAAGTGGGAGCCAGCCGAAACCTCCGTCTACACGGGGCCCGCTCCATCCTCTGCTCATGAAAACGAAGGTCGATGCGGGTAGATATGGAGATAAGCTTCTCCAGTGAGGCAGGAATCTCCCTGGTGGCCAAGGTGTCCTTTATATGGTCAGCCAGACCCCTCCAGTATACCGGTATAAGGACCTTATCCGGCCACTCTAACTCGGAGGCCAGAGTCCGAAATTGGACTGAAAACTGACTGACCAAGCCCGAACCCTGTGACATTGCCAGCAGTTGGAGCGCCGAATCGTGGGTGACCTGAGGGCCCAAAAAGACCTTTTTAAGAGTCTCCAGAAACAGAAGGAGCACTCCGCACCAAGCGATCGTCGCGCTCCCACAGCGGCGTTGCCCATTCCAACGCTCTGCCCGACAGAAGTGACACTATGAAACTCACTTGTGCCCGCTCTGTGGGAAAACGTGCAGCCAGAAGCTCGAGCTGTAAAGAGCACTGACTCACGAATCCCCGACAATGTTTGCTGTCACCAGAAAACTTGTCTGGAAACGGGAGATGGGACAAGGTCGGAGCAGAGGTGTCGGAGGACAAACTGGCTGCCGCTGCGCTAGCAGCCTGAACAGCGACTGCGGTCACATCCACAGCTGAGGTTGTGCGCTCTAGAGCCGCCAACCTACCCTCCAGCTGCTGGATGAACTGCCGTAGATGCAGGTCGTCCGCCATTTTACTAGCCAGACCCTGGCGCTAGTGTACTGTTAGGGTCTGCGAAACGCACCAAAATAAATATAAATAAAGGGTGCGTTCACAGCCCGGGGTCCACCGTGCAGGCAGAGCCTGCTGCTAGTAAGATGGCGGTATAGGCGAACTCTGTTACTTCACAGAGTCGCAAATATAAATACTGTGGCACTATATGGCGGTATTAGTGAACTCTGTTACACCACAGAGTCGCTGAGATAGGTACTGTGTCCTGTTAACTCCACAAGGATACACAGATAACTGCTGTGCGGATAGCAGTTCGTGATCATGCAGTCAGAAAAGCAATCAAGCAATCTCCTCATCAGAGAAGTCGGTATTCTAGGTAGGGGCTTATTTCAGCCAAGCCCTAAACACGTGCACACAAATCTCACCGGAGGTGCCTGTATTCTAGGGGCTTATTTCAGCCGAGCCCTAACCACATGCATGCATGATCACACTGGCGCAAAGCACATAACACAATTGACACTAGCTCATGGCCGTGCTGCTGTGCAACCCTTTTATAGCAGCAGCAACTGCAAGACCTTCCTGGAAGAACCAATGGAAGCCTGCCCCAGAACTCAAGCAGGTTCAGGACCTTCCAGGAGAACCAATGGGAGTCACTGCAGTAGCTGAACATGTGATCCCTGATCTCCTATGAGAGATCTTACCCTGGGCATGCTCAGAAAGGAAAGCACAGGACTTAGTGCCAACTGAGTCTGCTTGCCGCTGACCTGCACTAGTTACAATTGCAGGACCTGGAGTGGCAGCAGTCATCCTCTGCACAGCACTAGACTGAGCGAGAAGTTGGGACCGACGTCTCTGCTGAGCAGGTTCCACTGTGGCCGGAGACGGATGGGAGACCGCAGTGGGGATAGCTCGAGATTCCCTTTGTGCAGGAGCGGGATCTCGACCCCTAACATATGTGACACAAAATAGTTAGTAAATAACATTTTCCACATGTCTATTTTACATCAGCACAATTTTGGAAACAAATTTTTTTTTATTAGGAAGTTATGAGTTAAAAGCTGACCAGCGATTTCTAATTTTTACAACAAAATTTACAAAACCATTTTTTTTAGGGACCACCTCACTTTTGAAGTCAGTTTGAAGGGTATATATGACTGAAAATACCCAAAAGTGACACCATTCTAAAAACTGCACCCTCAAGCTGATCAAAACCACATTCAAGATGTTTTTTAACCCTTCAGGTGCTTCACAGGAGTTGAAGCAATGTGGAAGGAAAAAATGAACATTTAACTTTTTAGTCACAAAAATGATCATTTACAAACAATTTTTTTATTTTCACAAGGGTAAAAAGAGAAAATGGACAGATAAAGTTGTTGTGCAATTTCTCCTGAGTACACCAATACCCTATATGTGTGGGAAAACCATTGTCTAGGTGCATGGTAGGGCTCGGAAGGGAAGGCGTGCCATTTGACTTTTTCAAACCAAAATTGGCTGGAATTGAGATTGGACGCCATGTTGCGTTTGGAGAGCCCCTGATGTGCCTAAACAGTGGAAACCCCCCACAAATGACACCATTTTGGAAACTAGACCCCTAAGGAACTTATATAGATCTGTTGTGAGCACTTTGAACCCCCAAGTGTTTCACTAAAGTTTATAATGCCTGAGTGTGAAAAAAAAAAAATTACACAAAAATGATTTTTTAGTCCACAATTTTTGATTTTTCCCAAGAAAATTGGACCCTTAAAGTTGTTGTCCAATTTGTCCTGAGCACGCTGATACCCAATATGTGGGGGGAACACTGTTTGGGTGCACGGCAGAGCTCGGAAGGGAAGGCGCCATTTGACTTTTTCAAACCAAAATTGGCTGGGATCGAGATTGGACGCCATGTCACGATTGGAGAGCCCCTGATGTGCCTAAACAGTGGAAACCCCCTATAAGTGACCCCAATTTAGAAACTGGACCCCCTAAGGAACTTATCTAGATCAGTGGTGAGCACTTTGAACCCCCAAGTGCTTCACACAGTTTTATAACGTAGAGCCGTAAAATTAAAAAATCATATTTTTTCCACAAAAATGATCTTTTCACCCCAATTTTTACTTTCCCAAGGGTAATAATACCCCAAAAGTTATTGTGCAATTTGTCCTGAGCACGCTGATACCTCATAAGTAGGGATAAACTACTGTTTGGGTGCATGGCAGAGCTTGGAAGGGAAGGAGCACCGTTTAACTTTTTCAACACAGAATTGGTGTAAGGTTCTATGTATATATTCCTGAAACTCAGTTTGTTCGTCAGCCATTTTACTTTCTGTCTTGCTGCAGCTATCTTGCCCTCAGTCAAAATGGAGTTTCCAGCTTGCATGTTCCCGCCCTGATTCTCTCCTTTGCTTCTTAAGCAGCCACAGCTGAGCAATCAGTGCTTCAGAATCTAGCCTGCAGTGAACCTGTGACTTGACTCCTGTAAGCCTTGGACCTTGTACTCCAGCTATTCCTACTGAGGAACTCTGAAGCACTTGTGGACTCTGAACCCTGCTCTTTGAAAGACCCACGTTTGCATGGACTTACGGTAACAGAGAAGAAGATCCTGAATCTGTATTGGAGAGTGATTGCTGAGCTTGGATTACTCTGGCCTGCTGTGTCTCCTGTTTCTGTGTCTGCAAACTGTGTGACTATTTCTGCCAACTTGTATGAAGTAATACAGGACTTTTCTATATCAAACCTGTGACTCCTGTGTTTTCATCGCACCCAAGCACAAGACGCTATATGAACTGTACTACATACATTACAAGATTCTGAAGCCAAAACGTTAGTGTCTGCTGGGTCTGGAAGGCTGTGTCTGCTGTACTGTGGATATCAGACGTCCGGTTGTACTTTCTGTGATGACAGTGGTTGTGACTCTCACAACCATTCCAGGTGAGCAATTCCCTTAAGTTTTTTCTTTTTGCAGTGTTACCACAGGTAAACACTATTGTTTTTTTTTTTTCCTTTCTTTTCTCTTTTTTGTCTGCTGTAACTCTGGATATCAGATGTCTGGTTGAAACTTTCTGTGATGATAGTGGTTGTGACTTCTCACAACCATTCCAGGTGAGCAGTTCCCTTAATTTTTTTTTCTCTCTGCAGTGTTGCCACAGGTGAACACTATTGTTTTTTTTCTCTCCTCTTCTTCCAGTAATCCTGTCTTAAAAGATCTGGAAAATGGAGGCCCGCATAAAGGAACTTTGCGGAGTGACTGATAATATCCTTGCAGATTTGCAGAATATAAAGACCCGTTTTACAAATCTACAGGACCTCAATAATCACAATTTGCAAGTGGTTGGACAGACTACCCAGGATTTGCGAGCCAGGATTGAGGTTCTAGAGGGGCGATTCCAGGCTCCTGCCGTAGCCCCGAGTGCTGGGATTCCCAAGTTGCCCCCTTTTCGTTTTGGCGGTGAACGTGAGAAATTCAGGGGATTTATTAATCAATGCAATCTTTTTTTTTCTGCACATGCTTCACAATTTCCCACTGAACGATCTAAGGTGCTTACTATAATTATGTTGCTTACCAACAAGGCTTTAATGTGGGCAAACCCTCTGATTGAGACTGAGGATGATTGTTTGAATCACCTTGATGATTTTATTTCAGCCATGGGGCAGGTGTTTGATGACCCCAATCGAGGTGCAACAGCTGAAGCAGCCATGTTAGCTTTGCGCCAAGGTAAGCACTCGGTAGCTGAATATGCCTTGGATTTCAGGAGATGGGCCCTTGATACCACCTGGGACAGTTCCGCCAAAAAATCTATTTTTCGAAAGGGGTTATCTCCACTGATTAAGGATGAACTTGCTCGTGCCGATCCTCCCACTGCGTTAGGTGACTTTATTAACTACTGCATCCGTATTGATACTCGTCTGACTGAACGCAGGCAAGAGAGATGGTTCGAAAGCAATCGTACTAACCTTTTCCTACCTTCCTCTCCAGCTAAGGAACCTTTGAGTAGGATTACACGGGAACCTGAACCTGAACCCATGCAGGTAGACTCTTTACAACGACGGGTTAGTGATGCACGCAAGGAACATCGTTTTAAGGAGAATCTATGTTTCTATTGTGGTAAGTCAGGGCACTTCATTATAAACTGCCCCAGCCATTCTCGTAAGACTACTGCAGCACTCATTCATTGTGAGTGTTGCGAGAGGGGATCTGTCAGGTCCGAGCCTCAGGCTCCAGAGAGATCTGCAGCAACAGATCTTGATTTCTCGGACTTAAACTCCGTTACCTCTGAGGACGTTGACTGTGTAAACGCTGCCATTTTTCAAGTTTCCTCAGCGGTGTCCCAGCTGAGTTGTAAGAAAAACAATTCTCATTGCTTTCTTTCCATCAAACTCTGGGTTGACTCAGCTTGGGTGTCTAGCTCTGCTATGATCGACTCAGGGGCAAGTGGAAATTTTATGGATGTCTCCTTTGCTCTGAAATAGGGAATACGTTCAGTGAAGAAGGCTACTCCAGTACAGATGGAAACTGTGGATGGCTCCCTGCTGACCTCTGGACCAGTGGATCAGGAAACAGAGCCTTTGAGGGTTCTTATGGGTAAAGATCATCAAGAGAAACTGTCCTTTATGCTTATCTCTTCTCCCCACTTTCCCATTATTCTAGGGCTACCATGGCTGCAGGCTCAGAATCCTACCATTAACTGGGAGACCAAGGAATTACACTTTCCAGAGAAACAGATGAGTCCAAAAGTTTCAGCTTGCTCTGTTCCTAAAGGAATCATGTCAGTCCCTGAACTACCAGCTGTATACCAGGACTATGTGGATTTATGTGACAAGAAGAACGCTGACCAGCTTCCTCCTCACCGTCCATATGATTGTCCAATTGAATTATTGCCTGGAGCAGAGATACCTTTTGGTAAGATCTACCCCTGGCGGGGCCCGAGCTAAAGGCTTTAAAGGATTACATAGATGAAAATCTAGCCAAGGGCTTCATACGCCCCTCTTCATCTCCTGCAGGTGCACCCATCTTCTTTGTAAAGAAGAAAGATGGATCTCTGAGACCATGCGTAGACTATAGGGAACTCAATAAGGTTACTATTAGAAACCGTTATCCATTGCCTTTAATCCCTGAGTTATTGGAGAGAGTGCGACATGCCAAAATTTTTTCTAAACTAGATCTTCGTGGGGCCTATAACTTAGTCCGTATTAGACCTGGGGATGAATGGAAGACTGCATTCAGGTCACGCTATGGACACTTTGAATATCTAGTTATGCCTTTTGGTCTGAGTACCGCCCCAGCCACTTTCCAACACTTGGTGAATGACATCTTCAGGGATCTCCTAGATACATTCGTGGTAATTTATTTGGATGATATTCTAATTTTTTCTAACTCCACAGAGGAACATCATGGACATGTGAGAATGGTCTTGGAACGTCTAAGACAAAATCATCTTTACATCAAACTTGAAAAGTGTGAATTCCATAGGACCGAAATTCAATTTCTGGGGTATGTACTGTCTACACAAGGAATTAGTATGGATGGAAGCAAAACCCAAGCCATCAAGGATTGGCCAAGTCCTAGAAATGTGAAGGAGGTACAGCGCTTCATCGGGTTTGCCAACTTCTATAGACGTTTCATTAGAAATTTCTCTGAGGTAGTGTCACCTATCACTCAACTTACCCGGAAAGAGTCTAGGTTTTCCTGGACTCCCCAAGCCAGGAAGCATTTTCCCGTCTAAAAGTAAATTTACCACTGCACCTATCCTAGTACATCCCAACCCGAGCTTGCCTTCATAATAGAGGTGGATGCTTCAGACTGTGCCGTTGGAGCTATACTCTCTCAGAGAACAGGTGAGAAGAATGTCTTGCATCCCTGTGCCTTCTTTTCCCAGCAGTTGTCTTCGGCTGAGAGGAACTACGATGTGGGCAATAGAGAGTTGTTGGCCATTATTGCCGCTTCAAAGAATGGAGACACCTTCTTCAGGGAGCTGCACAGCAAATAGTCGTCCAGACAGACCATCGTAACCTTGAGTTTATCAGGTCGGCTAAGTGCCTGACTCCTCGCCAGGCTCGCTGGAATCTTTTCTTAAACCAATTTAATTTTATCATCTCTTATAGACCAGGATCGCGCAATGGAAAGGCTGATGCACTCTCTAGGATTTACTCAGCAGAGACACGTCCAATTACTCCTCCTAAGACTATTCTTCCTGACTCTAGATTCCTAGGAGTAATTCATAATCAAGACCTACTTAAGGACATCAAGGAAGCATACCATGCGGATTCCTTTTTGGCACAACCCCCAAGGGACGTAAGTCTTGTCTTTAAGAATGGTGTGTGGATTCAGGGACAACGTCTGTATATTCCTGAAACAGTCAGATTAAGAGTATTGCAACTCATTCACGATTCCAAGATAGCTGGGCATAGAGGAATTCTAAAGACACAGGAATTTCTTTCTCGTTTCTTTTGGTGGCCCACTTGCAGGAAGGATGTTTTGAATTATGTCACTTCATGTGAGGTCTGTGCAAGATGCAAAACACCTCGCTCCTCACCAACTGGTCTGTTACAGCCTCTTCCCACCCCGTCCCGCCCGTGGGGATCCATTTCTATGGACTTCATTGTGGAGTTACCAACCTCTCAGGGGAAGAACACCATTTAGTGGTGGTTGACCGTCTAACAAAGGCAGCTCATTTTATCCCTTGTGTCGGCTTACCCACTGCAAAACAGACATCAGATTTGATGATTAAAGATGTGTTTCGCTTACATGGAGTACCGGATGAGGTTATTTCGGATCGAGGGGTGCAATTCACTTCTAGGTTTTGGCAAAATTTCTGTGCAGCATTGGACATTAAAGTAAACCTTTCTTCTGCTTTTCATCCCCAGACTAATGGACAGACCGAACGAACCAATCAAACCCTGGAGCAGTATCTCCGCTGCTTTATCTGCCACCTACAGGATGATTGGGTGGATCTACTTCCATTAGCTGAGTTCTCGTATAACAACTCTCAGAGTGCCTCCACTAAACAGTCTCCTTTTTACTCTAATCTAGGTTATCATCCTAACATTCTACCACGATTTCCCATAGAAACGCCTTTACCAGCAGTGGCTGAAAGAATCACGTCTTTACAGAAGAATATGGATCTTCTAAAGGAAAATCTGGAATCGGCTCAAGAAAGGTACAAGAAAGCAGCAGATAAATTTCGTAAACCTGCACCAGCTTTCAAGGTAGGAGACTTGGTCTGGCTGTCAACCAGAAATCTTAAGTTAAGGATTCCATCGTCTAAGTTGGGACATAAGTACATTGGACCCTATAAAATCAGTAAAATTATAAGTGCCGTTGCTTGTCGTCTTCAACTGCCCAGAACTATGAGAATCCACCCTGTCTTTCATGTATCCCTACTAAAGGCTGCGACACCCAATACGTTTCCTGGACGTTCCTCTCCTTGCCCTGACCCAGTGCTAGTCGATGGTCAGGAAGAATTTGTGGTGGAAAGGATTTTAGATTCCAGGTTGTATAGAAATCAGTTACAATATCTGATTAAATGGCAGGGCTACCCAGTGGAGGACAACTCATGGGAACGGTCAATAACGTTAATGCTCCTCGCTTGCTCCGTCAGTTTCATCAGAGGTACCCACACAAGACTGGTCTGAGGTCATCCGGAGGTTGTCCTTAAGGGGGGAGTAATGTAAGGTTCTATGTATATATTCCTGAAACTCAGTTTGTTCGTCAGCCATTTTACTTTCTGTCTTGCTGCAGCTATCTTGCCCTCAGTCAAAATGGAGTTTCCAGCTTGCATGTTCCCGCCCTGATTCTCTCCTTTGCTTCTTAAGCAGCCACAGCTGAGCAATCAGTGCTTCAGAATCTAGCCTGCAGTGAACCTGTGACTTGACTCCTGTAAGCCTTGGACCTTGTACTCCAGCTATTCCTACTGAGGAACTCTGAAGCACTTGTGGACTCTGAACCCTGCTCTTTGAAAGACCCACGTTTGCATGGACTTACGGTAAACAGAGAAGAAGATCCTGAATCTGTATTGGAGAGTGATTGCTGAGCTTGGATTACTCTGGCCTGCTGTGTCTCCTGTTTCTGTGTCTGCAAACTGTGTGACTATTTCTGCCAACTTGTATGAAGTAATACAGGACTTTTCTATATCAAACCTGTGACTCCTGTGTTTTCATCGCACCCAAGCACAAGACGCTATATGAACTGTACTACATACATTACAATTGGCTGGACGTCATGTCGCTTTTGGAGAGCCCTGATGTGCCTAAACAGTGGAAACCCCCCACAAATGACACTATTTTGGAAACTAGACCCCTCAAGGAACTTATCTAGAAGTGTGCTGAGAACTTTGAACCCCCTGGTGTTTCACTAAAGTTTATAACGCCTGAGAGTGAAAATAAAAAAATCATATTTTTTCCACAAACATGATCTTTTTTAGTCTCCAATATTTCATTTTCCCAAGGGTAACAGAAGAAATTGGACCCCAAAAGTTGTTGTCCAGTTTGTCCTGAGTATGCTGGTACCCCATATGTGGGGGGAAACACTGTTTGGGCACACGTCAGGGCTCGGAAGGGAAGTAGTGACGTTTTGAAATGCAGACTTTGATGGAATGGTCTGCGGGTGTCATGTCGCGTTTGGAGAGCCACTGATGTGCCTAAACAGTAGAAACCCCCACAAGTGACCCCGTTTTGGAAACTAAACCCCAAGGAGCTTATCTAGATGTGTGGTGAGCACTTTGAAGCTGTGAAAATAAAAAATCATTTGTTTTCCACAAAAATAATTTTTTAGCCCCCAATTTTTTATTTTCCCAAAGGTAATAGGAGAAATTAGACCCCCAAAGTTGTTGTGCAATTTTTCCTGAGTATGCTGATGCCTCATATGTTGGAGTAAACCAATGTTTGGGTACACGTCGGGGCTTGGAAGGGAGGGAGCATCGTTTGAATTTTTGAATGCAATATTGGCTGGATTCAATGGTGGCACCATGTCACGTTTGAGGAGCCCCTGATGTGCCTAAACAGTGGAAACCCCTCAATTCTAACTCCAGCCCTTACCCCAAACCAAAACCCTAACCCCAACACACCCCTAACCCTAATCCAAACCCTAACCCCAACACACTCCTAACCCTAATCCAAACCCTAATCCCAACCCTACCCCTAACCACAAGCATAACCCTAATCCCAACCCTAACCCCAACACACCCCTAACCCTAATCTTAATTGCAACCCTAACTCTAATTGCAACCCTAACCCTAATTCTAACCTCAACGATAACCCTAATTCCAACCCCAACCCTAATTCCAACCCTAATTCTAACCCTAATTCTAACCCTAACCCTAACCCTAACCCTAATGGAAAAATAAAAATAAATATATTTTCTTTATTTTATTATTTGTCCATATCTTTGGGGGTGATAAAGGGGGGGTTTATTTACTATTTTTTTTATTTTGATCAGTGTGATAGGGTCTATCACAGTGATCAAAATGTACCTGGAGTGAATGAATGAATTCAGCACTGCGCATGCGCCCGCCATTTTGGAAGATGGCGACGCCCATCACCGAAGACGGCAGGACACCTGGAGGGACATCGGGCTATCAGGCCACGGAAAGTACAAGGGGGGATAAGGTGGGGTGATCGGAAGGCGGAGTGGAGCGGAAAGAAGGTGAGGGGGAGAAGATAACGGCGGCAGATCGCCGCCATCAGTCGGTGGCGGGAGCAGATCGCCCCCGTCAGTCGGTGTGGGGGGGCATCAGATTAGTGTCTCCAGCCATGGCCGATGCTATTTCAGCATCGGCCATGGCTGGATTGTAATATTTCACCAAGTTTCATTGGTGAAATATTACTATCGCTCTGATTGGCTGTTTCACTTTCAACAGCCAATCAGAGTGATCGTAGCCATGGGGAGGTAAAACCAACCCCTGGGGTTAAGCACAAAGCCTCTTTCAGTGACCCCAGTCACCCAACCCACAGGAACGCAATCCCAGCATGACGCATACGCTGCGTCACAGGTCGGGAAGGGGTTAATGGTACACGTGATAACATTTTTAAAGTAAATAATACTCACCCAGTAAATTAATGCTCCACTTCAGGTCCATGACAGAAGCTTTGCATTGCATTGTATTGCCCATGACAGCTGAGATCAGGACAAACGATAATGGTCTCATTGTCCCTTAAACTGACCTATTCCTTAAATGCCTGAGATTGATACCGTTTTTATTATTATTATACATTTTTATAACGCCATTTATACCATGGCGCTTTACATGTGAAAAGGGGCAAATATAGACAAGTAGAATAAACATGAGCAAAACAAGGCACACACAAGTACAGAAGGAGAGAGGACCCTGCCCGCAAGGGCTCACAGTCTACAGGGATGGGTGAGGATACACTAGGAGAGGGAAGAGCTGGCCGTTTTAATATTTTACCTCTTTACCTTAAAGAAAGATATCAGTCGACACTTTTGGCTCTATCAGTATTTATTATTGTAGTTTCTGGCAGAACTACAGTACAATTATAATATGCTATAGTTTGATTTGAGGGATATGTCTTTCTTTGTACTAACCAGGTGAAAACCCATCCTTGCACCATAATATGCATTTTAACAAAATAATTTATGTGTATTTATTGTTAAGAAGTTCAAGCGTATTTGCTAGACCGGCAGTCAGACAGTGCCAGCAAGAGACCATACAAGTAAATTGATTCACTGTCTTATTATCTGATATGAAGTCACTTTGTAATTTATACAGTACTCTCAACTGCACTGCCACTTATCTCATGTATCTCCTGCTATCTCATTTTACCATTAGATCCTGCTAGGAGCATGGCACTATCTGAACTCATTCAAAAGCCCTTTTTAACCTTAACAGCAGTATATTAAGGTATTGCTGTGGTTTGCAGCTGTTGACAGACATTTTCCTTCGACCCTCCAACACTTACAGAATATATTAGGAAATATGTGCATAGCTGTCTAGGAGGAAAGGGTGTAAAATATATATTTTTTACCATAAAACCTTATTTATAAACACCCTTTTCTTCTGGCAATATGAATCTCAGCTGTTAAGCTACTTATTATCCACCACCCAGACCTTTATAGCAAAGTAGCCATAAATCCTGCCTAATGCAAAACATTTTCAATGAAAACTACGTCTTTGCTGATTGTTGTTTCACAGTTTATCCACATAAACAAGGTCATGTGTCACGGCTGCAGTCACATCACCATTATGTATTTAACACTGCTTGAAGAAAATGTTGTCATTCTAAACTTGGAAAAGCCGTTGAGATGGATTTGTACTCTTAGAAATGAATTTATATAGCATTGATTTTTTTAATATAATTTTTCTTTATAATACATAACAATTTATCGAGTTTGTAATGATTCAGCGCCAAACATCTTCAAAGAGATTTTTATATGCATTCGTAATAAGAATAAGGAATATAAGACGAAAGTACCATACTTTTCTGACTATAAGACAAACTTTTTTCCCCAAATTTTTTTGGGGAAAATGGGGGTGCGTCTTATAGTTGGAATATATTTACAAATGCTGCTGAGGCGGTGCTCTGTGCAGCGGCGATGCTCTATGCTGGGACGGCGATGCTTTGTGCTGGGGTGGCAGTGGCACGCTGTGCTGGGGCGGAGGGGCTCCGCTGGCATTTTGTCAAAGCCCGGAGGCCCCCGCAACTCCGTTGCTGCGATGCGGTGGCCGCTGGGAAAAATGGCCGCTGGGGCGGCGCATGCTCGAGATCTTGTTGCCGAGATCTGAATCTGAGCATGCACTGCCCCAGCGGTCATTTTCCTGGAGGCTACACTCACAGCAATGGAGCTGGGGGCCTCTGTGCATTGACAAATGCCGGTAGAGCCCCGCTGCCCAGCACAGCGTGCACCACTGCCCCGGCACATAGCGCACGGAGCCCCGCTGCCGCAGCACAGAGCACCGCTGCCACACCACAGAGCAACACCACCAAACCTGTCGCAAAATGCCAGACGAGCCCACCACATCACAGAGCACCACCGCCGCCCTAGCCTGGGATGGGATTTCCCAGAGTCCACCGCATCAGCCTGGACCACTGAACAACCCCTGTGACCACTTCGCTACCTGTGCCAATTCCCTCAGTAAGCTAAATTTAGACTGTAAGACGTACCCCCATTTGACACATTATTTTTTTTCCCTATTCTCCTTTTGAAAATTTGGGGTCCTGTGACCACTCCACCATCTGTGCCGATACCCCCAGTAAGCTAAATTCGGACTGTAAGATGGACCCCCATTTGACACATTATTTTTTTCCCTATTTTCCTTTTGAAAATTTGGGGTGCGTCTTATGGTCCGGCGCGTCTTATAGTCTGAAAAATACGGTAAATATCATCAGCCAAATGGTAATTAGTATGTCAGTAGTATAGTATGCTATCCTAAAGGTTCATACACATGGCTGAAGTCGTGAACTTGAAACCTGTAGTGTAGAATGATTTCTTACATGTAATGTCCGATGAAGCTTAAGAAACTTAAGTTCTTCAACATATTTGCATGGAATCCAATATAAGAAAGCCTTTATATGTCTCTGTATGCCCCATGCATCTCTTTTGGAGAATTAAAAAAGCTCTATATAAAAAACAATAAAACAAATGCATGCACTAGATATTAAATTCACTACTATAGTTAGTCAAATTTAGTAAATTGGAATTGAATTCTATTCTAATTTTATAAAATTCTCAAAAAAAGCAAAAACTAAAAAGAAACTAATATCTCACTGTTCACCTCTCAGTCTACCTCCACTGCTTGCTCTCCTATGTATGAACCTTGGTGACTCTCCATTTTTTACCAACACTGCGTCCTGAAACTTTGGGTATCTTCTCACTAGGCAGGGACTTCTGGCTATGACTAGGTCGATCCTAGCATCGTGGATGGAAGATCTGGCAGAGCCTGACAATGACTGGGGTTTCAACACGTGGCGGTGGCAAGAGGATGACCATGTGAGTGACATTGAACAGTGGAAGTGAATAGTGAGGTATTAGTTTTTTTTTCATTAATATCTTAATTTTATTATACCCTTGGATCTCTCTAGACATGAAAGCAGAATAAGGGATATTCAATTAACAGATAAAAAAGTTCCCAGTAAAATCTTCATAATTTGATGAATTTGAATGTTGTCAAATCTGCTCTTCTCTATTCACTGCCCAAGTTACATCATCACCTTATGTCTGTCTGTGCTGGACTAACGAGGAAGGTCACTCATCTTCCTCACCCCAGATCTGAAATCACAGCTACATCGCTCAGCACTGTTGTATAATATTCTCCATGTTGCTGATGCTTCAGACTGTTTGCTACAAAGAGATAGGAAATTCTTCATGTCTCTGTGTTTGGGAGGCATCCTATCAGCTAGTCTACATTCCTTAGCTCAGAGACAACTAAAAATTAGAGGTATTGCCTGTGTAAGGATAAAACAGATGATATATGCAGAACACAAGACATATAAAGATCAGAAATAGTGTTATTGCTAAGGATTCACATTCTGAAAAATCATTTCAAATAATGAGAAGGGACTTCAAATATCTGATGAGAAGGGGCTTTTAATATTTTTGGATTCTTTATCTTTTTTATTAGAATTTTCTTTACATTTTATCTATACTGGCTACAGAATACTGAATTAAAATGTAAGGAATTAATATAAGTTTTTGCACTGGGTTAACTTGGATTAGGAGATCATCAATACCCATATGCGACAGCGAGGAAAATGTACAAAATATATGTCTATGAATAATGAGATATGGAACTGGTTATTTGAGCAACTGTATGACTGGTTTCTTTTACTGATGTAACATATTACCATGGAGTTCTTTTCTTTCACTGCTCAACTCATCTTAACGGTTTCAAATATTGTAAACTTTTGATAAAATGAAAAGTTCTAGAAATATGTGGTGCATTGCAAATATTCAAGTGATATGTGCTGAATCTGTAGCTAAGATTTAAATGCTGTCAAAAGACTTGCTTTACAAGTGCTTAACCAATATTTGTATATTGCCATCAGTCAAAATACTGTCACATTTGTAGAACCCAATTTAATGGCTTTATATTACATGCGTTGAATATATTTTAAGATTGATCAAGCCACTTGTTTTCAAAACTTATCTGGAAAGTAACAGAGTCCAATGTAGGAGCAGCTTAATTGTGTGTTGTAACTGCATCAAAATCTAAAACAATGAAAAACTGATATAACTGTTCTTCATGGTACTGTTCAGGAACTTTCTCTTAAAGAGTAACTAAACTTATTTAAAATTTATTTAGCTTCCAGACATTGCAAAAGTATGGATTTTTGTAATACTTCATAAACCTTTGCTTCCACATTCTGCAGTACTGTTTCATTCACAAAGCCAATTCTTGCTCCTTTAGAAGATGCTTTCAACTGTTGTTAATTCAAGATCTGGACTCTACTTACAAACAATTCAGAGTAGAGAAATGCCCCTTCCTGAGCCTGTTTGCTCTCTACTTGTGTATTCAGGTATTACCATGTAATGTTTGTAAATTGATGCAGATCTTGGCTGAGCAGCTTATAAAAGCAGCATCTGAAGGAGGACGAACTGGACATTTGAAACAGCAGTAAAGCATGTTTTTTAGGCTAGAAGGAAGCAAAATAAAATAATGAAGAATATTAAAAAAAATTCATCAATTGACTTTGCATTGCATGCATTATACTGCTCTGTTAAATGGTCCAAAGTGGATCTTGCTGCAATTATGCCCATGCAGACTTTGTGTCTGTGAGTAAAATCAACCTCAACCATGTGCACTGGTACACTGACTAGAACGTGACTGTGTCCTCCCTGTGTGTGTTCCATGGTGCCACGGACTAATTATACACTTGTCTGAATGAGTCAAAACTTTGGACTTAATATGTAGCTTTGTGTAGTTTTGCTAATCTCAGGCTTCAGTGACTGATCCAGTTTGAAACTCAAATTATGCAAGAAGGATTTTAAGGCTGGTTTCACATTTGGGGATGGAGGTGCTGCGGAGGGCTGCGTACTTTCTCCGTGAAGCTCCGTCCACTGCCACACCTCCTCCAGTCAGCTTCGCCTATGTCTGCATACGGCCTGAGTACCTATATTTAACATTAGGTACGCAGGCCATGTAGATGTATGCGGATGCCGCCGCATGCATCATTTTGACGGTGCGGCAACCGCAACAGAATGCAACATGCAACGATGCAGGTCTTCGCACCGTCAAAACAACTCATGCGGCGGCATCCGCATACATCTGCATGGCCTGTGTACCTAATGTTAAATATAGGTACTCAGGCCGCATGCAGGCCGCATGCAGACATAGACGGAGCTGATCCGAGAAGGTGCTGCGGTGGGCAGAGCTTCATGGAGGAAGTACGCAGCCCTCCTCAGCACCTCCATCTGCAAATGTGAAACCAGCCTTAGTGAGGATAAAAAATAAACTTCTCTTATGTGTTTAATGCTATTAATTATTATTACTGCTACTTTCACTTATGCATCTACTATATAATCGTCTAATTCTGTCTGTAATGGAAATCCCGCGTCGCTGATTGGTCGCGACCTCTCTGTTCAGCTGCCTCCGGATTGGATGTGAGTGTTGTTGGGGAGTGGTGCGGGCACGCCCCTTGGATACCCGACCGTGGCCTTAGCAACGTCACAGGGACTGTCACAGAACTTGTGTTAGTGTCACGCTGTCTAATGATATGTATACAATGTCAGTAAACTATTAATACAGGAACAACACTCTATACAACAACTAGTATAGCAACATCAGCATGTAAGTATAGAATAGATTTACCTGACACGATATCTGCTGAACCAGGGTTAATCTTGAGGACTTGATGAGCTGAAACAGGAAAGAGGTGGACCGGGATCTAACCTGACCCTAAACTGGGGTCCTAACTAATCCCTCACCTTGGAGGTACTGATAATGGTTCAGAGGTCCAAGTCACCAACCTAACCCTGTCTCCTATCAGACCCTGAACCCTGTAATCAGTCCTAAGAAGGATCCTGACTACCACCAAAGGGATATGGGCTGATCCTAGCCAAATACACAGATTAGACATATAAGACAGACAGGATAACACTCGCTTGCATACACACTCAAACACCAAAGGAACATAAATGGTCTGGGAAATAAACTCTAACCAAGTTGAGCTTAGAACAACTAAGGAGCTCACAACTAAAGTCTATACAGATTCATTCCTATCTGTGGTCTGCATGAAGGTTTCACTGGCAACTCCCCAAGCAGACAACCAGGAATTTAAAGGAAACCAATCAACAAATAATCAATTGCAGCCGGGAGAAACTGCACCCAGTCCCAGCACCGAGCACAGACAGAATTAACTCCCTAGCTGCCAAACACAAAGAAACAGCAGCTCAGCTGTGAGAAGTCAAAATGTGCAACCGCGACGATCTTCGTGGCAATGCACACATGACAGTACCCCCCTTCTACGAGGGGCCTCCGGACCCTCAGGGCCAGGCCTGCCCGGTGAGTTCTGTGGAAGGTCCGAACCAAACGATCTGCGTTAACATCAGACGCAGGGACCCACGTCCTCTCCTCTGGACCATACCCCTTCCAATGCACCAAGTACTGAAGGGACCGGCGATTCAGACGTGAGTCAATGATCTTTGATACTTGAAATTCCAAGTTACCATTGACCAACACAGGAGGAGGAGGTAGAGGTGACGGTATGACTGGTGCCACATACCTTTTAAGTAATGACTTGTGGAACACATTATGAATTTTAAACGTAGGAGGGAGGTCCAGACGAAATGCCACAGGATTAATTATGGAACTGATCCTGTACGGCCCGATGAATCTGGGACCCAGTTTCCAGGAGGGCACTTTAAGTTTTATATTCCTGGTAGACAACCATACCAGATCGTTCACATTCAGATCTGGACCAGAAACTCTCCTCCTATCAGCCATACGTTTGTAACGGTTCCCCATCGCACTCAGATTATTCAATACACCTCTCCACACAGAAGCAAGTGACGACGAGAAACGCTCCTCCTCAGGAACCCCAGAAGGGCCCCCCCCATTGAAAGTACAAAACTGAGGATGAAAACCATATGCCCCAAAAAACGGGGACTTACCAGTGGACTCGCTCCGCCTGTTGTTAAGAGCGAACTCTGCCAGAGGCAAGAAAGAAGACCAGTCCTCTTGGTTCTCTGAGACAAAACACCGGAGATATGTCTCTAAGCTCTGATTCAGACGCTCTGTCTGACCATTGGTCTGCAGATGAAAAGCCGAGGAAAATGACAATTACATCCCCCGACGTAAACAAAATGCCCTCCAAAATTTGGACACAAACTGAGACCCCCTATCTGACACCACATCAGAAGGCAACCCATGAAGTCTAACGATCTCCCTAATGAACACCTGCGCCAGAGTTTTAGCATTAGGGAGTGCAGGAAGAGCAACGAAATGTGCCATCTTACTGAACCTGTCAACAACCACCAGTATGACAGTATTCCCTGACGACGGAGGAAGGTCCGTAATGAAGTCCATAGATAAATGAGTCCATGGACGCTCCGGAAGTTTCAAGGGTAAAAGGGTCCCAGACAGACGGGTATGAGGGGTTTTAGAGCGAGCACACACCCCACATGACGCGACAAAAGTTATAACATCTTTATTAGCATTAGGCCACCAAAACCGGCGAGAAAGGAGATCTAAAGTAGCCTTACTCCCTGGATGTCCTGCTAGAGCAGAATTATGATGTGCCTCAATAACCTTTTGTCTCAACAGATTTGGGACAAACAGTCTCCCTGGAGGTCCTGCAGGGGCGTCCCCCTGAGCCTCTAACACCTCCTCCTCAAGCTCAGAAAATACAGCCGACACTACCACCCCCTCCTGAAGGATAGGACTCGGGTCATCCGTTTTCCCGGCCCCTGGGAAACTGCGAGACAAGGCATCAGCCTTTACATTCTTAGACCCAGGGCGATAAGTGACGACAAAATTAAACCTGGTAAAAAACAACGACCATCGAGCTTGTCTAGAATTCAGATGCTTAGCGGATTCCAAATACAACAGGTTCTTGTGATCAGTAATAACGGTAACCGGGTGGACTGCCCCCTCCAAAAAGTGACGCCATTCTTCAAAAGCTAACTTAATGGCCAAAAGTTCCCTATTGCCGATATCATAATTCCTTTCGGCGGACGACAATTTCTTAGAAAAGAAAGCGCACGGATGCCATTTACCAGGGGACGGACCCTGGGACAATATAGCACCCACCCCTACGTCAGACGCATCCACCTCCACAATGAACGGCTGAGATGCATCTGGTTGGATGAGAACGGGTGCCGAAGCAAAACATTTCTTCAAAGAGGAAAAAGCTTGGCAAGCTTTGTCCGACCATTTAGAAAAATCCGTCCCTTTTCTTGTCATGTCAGTGAGAGGTTTGACGACAGATGAGAAATTACAAATAAATTTCCGGTAGTAGTTAGCAAACCCCAAAAAACGCTGCAGAGCCTTAAGATCCCCTGGCTGATCCCATTCAAGCACTGCTCTCACCTTTTCAGGGTCCATACGGAAACCGGAGGCTGACACCAAAAAACCCAAAAACTGAAGTTCCTGTACGGCAAATACACACTTCTCCAGTTTGGCGTATAATTTATTGTCTCGCAAGATCTGCAACACCTGTCTCACATGCTCCTGATGAGACACAAGATCTGGCGAGTAAATTAAAATGTCGTCCAAATATACAACCACAAACAGCCCCACAAGGTGACGAAAAATGTCATTAACAAAATGTTGGAATACTGCTGGTGCAGTAGTCAGACCAAAAGGCATGACTAGGTTCTCATAATGTCCCTCCGGCGTGTTAAACGCCGTTTTCCACTCATCCCCCTCTTTTATCCTAATCAGATTATACGCCCCCCTGAGATCCAATTTAGAAAACCATTTGGCGCCAACAATTTGATTGAAGAGATCAGGAATAAGAGGGAGTGGATACGGATCTCGAACAGTAATCCAATTAAGTTCGCGGAAATCCAAGCAAGGGCGTAGGCCTCCATCTTTCTTCTTCACAAAGAAGAACCCCGCGGCTACTGGGGAAGATGAAGGTCTAATATGCCCTTTGGCCAGACTTTCAGAAATATAATCTTTCATAGCCTGCCTCTCAGGACCAGAAAGATTATACAACCTAGCTTTAGGCAACTTAGCATCAGGAAGGAGATTAATAGAGCAGTCATACACGCGATGAGGAGGCAACTCCTGACACCCCTCCTCAGAGAAAACATCCCCAAAATCCTCCAAAAAAGGAGGCAATGTACTAGGCACGACCGCACTGATGACTGTGTTCATGCAGTTGCTTTTGCAAAACTCACCCCATTGGCTTATTTCTCTGGACTGCCAATTAATCACAGGGTTATGTTTAACCAACCAAGGAAGTCCCAACACAATGGGAGTAGGTAGACCCTCCAACACATAACAAGATAATTGTTCCCTATGTATTGCCCCTACCCGAAGGTCAATGTTATGAACCTCATGAACAAAGCTACCTTGGCCGAGAGGCCTGGCGTCAATGGAGAATATAGGGATCGGTTTGACCAATACACTCAGATGCATACCTTGAGCCTGAGCAAACTGAGCGTCAACCAGATTGGCCCCGGAACCACTATCAAGAAGAACAGACAATCTCTCCACTCTCGTACCAACTACCACCTCCACTGGTACAAGGAACTGAGAAGAACTGGCGGATAAAATACATACTCCCAGGTTGTCGTCCACCACACAACCTGGGATTAACAGTTTTCCGGCGACTTTTGGCTCAACAAGGCACGGGATGGACATTCTCCAACAAAATGTCCCTCTTTCCCGCAGAAAAAACATCTTCTAGTCCTGCGGCGTACCGCCAATCCCCTCCTACGAAATGATGTCCCTCCCAACTGCATAGGCTCATCCGAACAGACAAGGGGAACCTCAACATAAGGGACTTTAGTGGTAGGTGGAGAAACAACAGGGAGTTGTCACGCTGTCTAATGATATGTGTACGATGTCAGTAAACTATTCTTACAGAAACAACACTCTATACAACATATAGTTTAGCAACATCAGCATGTAAATATAGAATAGATTTACCTGACACGATATCCGTTGAACTCAGGGTTAATCTTGAGGACTTGATACGCTGTCACAGGAAAGAGGAGGACCGGGGTCTAACCTGACCCTAAAACTGGGGTCCTAACTAATCCCTCACCTTGGAGGTACTGATAATGGTTCAGAGGTCCAAGTCTCCAGCCTAACCTAGTCTCCTATCAGTCCCTGAACCCTGTAATCAGTCCTAAGAAGGACCCTGATTACCACCAAAGGGATATGGGCTGATCTCTGCTAAATACACAGATTAGACATATAGGACAGACTGGAGAAAACACAGACTCGCATACACACTCAAACACAGAAGGAACATAAATGGTCTGGGATATAAAACTCTAAGCAAGTTGAGCTTAAAACAACTAAGGAGCTCTTTAACTTAAGTCTATACAGATTCAATCCTATCTGTGGTCTGCATGAAGAATTTCACTGGCAACTCCCAAAACAGACAACCAGGGATTTAAAGGAAACCAATCAACAAATAATCAATTGCAGCCGGGATAAACTGAACCCAGTCCCAGAACCGAGCACAGACAGAATTAACTCCCTCACTGCCAAACACAAAGAAACAGCAACTCAGCTGTGAGAAGTCAGAATGTGCAACCGCGACGATCTTCGTGGCGATGCACACATGACAGTACCCCCCCTTCTACGAGGGGCCTCCGGACCCTCAGGGCCAGGTCTGCCCGGGTGAGTTCTGTGGAAGGTCCGAACCAAACGATCTGCGTTAATGTCAGACGCAGGAACCCACGTCCTCTCCTCTGGACCATACCCCTTCCAATGCACCAAGTACTGAAGGGACCGGCGATTCAGACGTGAGTCAATGATCTTTGACACTTGAAACTCCAAGTTACCATTGACCACCACTGGAGGAGGAGGTAGAGGTGACGGTATGACTGGTGCCACGTACCTCTTAAGTAATGACTTGTGGAACACATTGTGGATTTTAAACGTAGGAGGGAGGTCCAGACGAAATGCCACAGGATTAATTATGGAACTGATCCTGTACGGCCCGATGAATCTGGGACCCAGTTTCCAGGAGGGAACTTTAAGTTTAATATTCCTGGTAGACAACCATACCAGATCGTTCACATTCAGATCTGGACCAGAAACTCTCCTCCTATCAGCCATACGTTTATAACGGTTCCCCATAGCACTCAGATTATTCAATACACCTCTCCACACTGAAGCAAGTGACGACGAGAAACGCTCCTCCTCAGGAACCCCAGAAGGGCCCCCCCCATTGAAAGTACAAAACTGGGGATGAAAACCATATGCCCCAAAAAACGGGGATTTACCAGTGGACTCGCTCCGCCTGTTGTTAAGAGCGAACTCTGCCAGAGGCAAGAAAGAAGACCAGTCCTCCTGGTTCTCTGAGACAAAACACCGAAGATAAGTCTCAATTCTTTGATTCAGACGCTCTGTCTGACCATTGGTCTGCGGATGAAAAGCCGAGGAAAATGACAATTGCATCCCCCGACGTAAACAAAATGCCCTCCAAAATTTAGACACAAACTGAGACCCCCTATCTGACACCACATCAGAAGGCAACCCATGAAGTCTCACAATCTCCCCAATGAACACCTGCGCCAGAGTTTTAGCATTAGGGAGGGCAGGAAGAGCAATGAAATGTGCCATTTTACTGAACCTGTCAACAACCACCAGTATGACAGTTTTCCCTGACGACGGAGGAAGATCCTTAATGAAGTCCATAGACAAATGAGTCCATGGACGCTCCGGAAGTTTCAAGGGTAAGAGGGTCCCAGACGGACGGGTATGAGGGGTTTTAGAGCGAGCACACACCCCACATGACGCGACAAAAGTTATAACATCTTTATTAGCGTTAGGCCACCAAAACCGGCGAGAAAGGAGATCTAAAGTAGCCTTACTCCCTGGATGTCCTGCTAAAGCAGAATTATGATGTGCCTCAATAACCTTTTGTCTCAACTGATTTGGGACAAACAGTCTCCCTGAAGGTCCTGCAGGGGCGTCCCCCTGAGCCTCTAATACCTCCTCCTCAAGCTCAGAACATACAGCCGACACTACCACCCCCTCCTGAAGGATAGGAATCGGGTCATCCGTTTTCCCGGCCCCTGGGAAACTGCGAGACAAGGCATCAGCCTTAACATTCTTAGACCCAGGGCGATATGTGACGACAAAATTAAACCTGGTAAAAAACAACGACCATCGAGCTTGTCTGGAATTCAGACGCTTAGCAGATTCCAAATACAGCAGGTTTTTGTGATCAGTAATGACGGTGACCGGGTGGACTGCCCCCTCCAAAAAGTGACGCCATTCTTCAAAAGCCAACTTAATGGCCAAAAGTTCCCTATTGCCGATATCATAATTCCTTTCGGCGGACGACAACTTCTTAGAAAAGAAAGCGCACGGATGCCATTTACCAGGGGACGGACCCTGGGACAATATTGCACCCACCCCTACGTCAGACGCGTCCACCTCCACAATGAACGGCTGTGATGCATCTGGTTGGATGAGAACGGGTGCCGACGCAAAACATTTTTTCAAAGAGGAAAAAGCTTGGCAAGCTTTGTCCGACCATTTAGAAAAATCCGTCCCTTTTCTTGTCATGTCAGTGAGAGGTTTGACAACAGATGAGAAATTACAAATAAATTTCCGGTAGTAGTTAGCAAACCCCAAAAAACGCTGCAGAGCCTTAAGATCCTCTGGCTGATCCCATTCAAGCACTGCTCTCACTTTTTCAGGGTCCATACGGAAACCGGAGGCTGACACCAAGAAACCCAAAAACTGAAGTTCCTGTACAGCAAATACACACTTTTCCAGTTTGGCGTATAGTTTATTGTCTCGCAAGATCTGCAACACCTGTCTCACATGCTCCTGGTGAGACACAAGATCTGGCGAGTAAATTAAAATGTCATCCAAATATACGACCACAAACAGCCCCACAAGGTGACGAAAAATGTCATTAACAAAATGTTGGAATACTGCTGGTGCAGTAGTCAGACCAAAAGGCATGACAAGGTTCTCATAATGTCCCTCCGGTGTGTTAAACGCCGTTTTCCACTCATCCCCCTCTTTTATCCTAATCAAATTATACGCCCCCCTGAGATCCAATTTAGAGAACCATTTGGCGCCCACAATTTGATTGAAGAGATCAGGAATAAGAGGGAGAGGATACGGATCTCGAACAGTAATCCGATTAAGTTCGCGGAAATCCAAGCAAGGGCGTAGGCCTCCATCTTTTTTCTTCACAAAGAAGAACCCCGCGGCCACTGGGGAAGATGAAGGTCTAATATGCCCTTTGGCCAGACTTTCCGAAATATAGTCTTTCATAGCCTGCCTCTCAGGACCAGAAAGGTTATATAACCTAGCTTTAGGTAACTTAGCATCAGGAAGTAAATTAATAGAGCAGCCATACGCGCGATGAGGAGGCAACTCCTGACACCCCTCCTCAGAGAACACATCCCCAAAGTCCTCCAAAAAAGGAGGCAATGTACTAGGCACGACCGCACTGATGACTGTGTTCATGCAGTTACTTTTGCAAAACTCACCCCATTGGCTTATCTCTCTGGACTGCCAATTAATCACAGGGTTATGTTTAACCAACCAAGGAAGTCCCAACACAATAGGAGTAGGTAGACCCTCCAACACATAACAAGATAATTGTTCCCTATGTATCGCCCCTACCCGAATATCAATGTTATGGACCTCATGAACAAAGCTACCTTGGCCGAGAGGCCTGGCGTCAATGGAGAATATAGGGATCGGTTTGGCCAATACACTCAGAGGCATACCTTGAGCCTGAGCAAACTGAGCGTCAACCAGATTAGCCCCGGACCCACTATCAAGAAGAAAAGGAAATCTCTCCACTCTCGTACCAACCACCATCTCCACTGGTACAAGGAACTGAGAAGAACTAGCGGACGAAATACATACTCCCAGGTTGTCGTCCACCACACAACCTGGGATTAACAGTTTTCCAGGCAACTTTTTGCTCAACAAGGCACGGGATGGACATCCCCCAACAAAATGTACCTCTTTCCCGCAGAAGAAACAACTTCTAGTCCTGCTGCGTACCACCAATCCCCTCCTACGAAATATGTCCCTCCCAACTGCATAGGCTCCTCTGAACAGACAAGGGGAACCTCAACATAAGGGACTTTTGTAGTAGGTGGAAAAAACTACCGGGGGCGGAGTTACCTCACCCTCTCCCGAAGCCGTCTATCAGTACGGATAGCTAGGGCCATAGCAGCCTCCAGTGATGGAGGAGAATCATACTGAGCCAAAACGTCCTTTAATTTGTCAGAAAGCCCATGACAAAACTGACTCCTAAGAGCTGGGTCATTCCACTGAGTATCTGTGGCCCATCTACGGAACTCAGAAGCAAATTCCTCCGCCGGACGATCTCCCTGCTGTATCTTACGTAATTTTGTCTCAGCAAGAGAGACCCAATCTGGGTCATCATATACCAAACCCAGGGCAGTAAAAAATCGATCTACAGACTGTAGAGCCGGGGATCCCGGAGGAAGGGAGAATGCCCAGGATTGAGGGTCCCCTTGTAGGAGCGAGATAACAATTCCCACTCTCTGCTCTTCACTCCCTGATGATCGAGGCCGAAGCCGAAAATACAATTTACATGCTTCCCGGAATGTGAAAAATTTGTCTCGCCCACCAGTGAACCTGTCCGGGAGAGCTACTTTAGGTTCAAATCTGGTTTGCTCCAGGGGAGACAAAACTTTGGACTTAATGTCCGTCAGCTCCATGGATAATCCCTGCAACTGCAGAGCCAGCTGGGCTACTGGATCCATGGCAACTGGGGATAATTTTATTGGCCAGTGAAAATGTCACGCTGTCTAATGATATGTGTACGATGTCAGTAAACTATTCTTACAGAAACAACACTCTATACAACATATAGTTTAGCAACATCAGCATGTAAATATAGAATAGATTTACCTGACACGATATCCGTTGAACTCAGGGTTAATCTTGAGGACTTGATACGCTGTCACAGGAAAGAGGAGGACCGGGGTCTAACCTGACCCTAAAACTGGGGTCCTAACTAATCCCTCACCTTGGAGGTACTGATAATGGTTCAGAGGTCCAAGTCTCCAGCCTAACCTAGTCTCCTATCAGTCCCTGAACCCTGTAATCAGTCCTAAGAAGGACCCTGATTACCACCAAAGGGATATGGGCTGATCTCTGCTAAATACACAGATTAGACATATAGGACAGACTGGAGAAAACACAGACTCGCATACACACTCAAACACAGAAGGAACATAAATGGTCTGGGATATAAAACTCTAAGCAAGTTGAGCTTAAAACAACTAAGGAGCTCTTTAACTTAAGTCTATACAGATTCAATCCTATCTGTGGTCTGCATGAAGAATTTCACTGGCAACTCCCAAAACAGACAACCAGGGATTTAAAGGAAACCAATCAACAAATAATCAATTGCAGCCGGGAGAAACTGAACCCAGTCCCAGAACCGAGCACAGACAGAATTAACTCCCTCACTGCCAAACACAAAGAAACAGCAACTCAGCTGTGAGAAGTCAGAATGTGCAACCGCGACGATCTTCGTGGCGATGCACACATGACAGGAGTGGGGTTACCTCACCCCTCTCCCGAAGCCGTCTATCAGTACGGATAGCTAAGGCCATAGCAGCCTCCAGAGAAGGAGGAGACTCATACTGAGCCAAAACGTCTTTTAATTTATCAGAAAGCCCATGACAAAACTGGCTCCTAAGAGCTGGGTCATTCCACTGAGTATCTGTGGCCCATCTACGAAACTCAGAAGCAAATTCCTCTGCCGGACGATCTCCCTGCTGTATCTTACGTAATTTTGTCTCAGCAAGAGAGACCCGATCTGGGTCATCATATACCAATCCCAGGGCAGTAAAAAATTGATCTACAGACAGTAGAGCCGGGGATCCTGGAGGAAGGGAAAATGCCCAGGATTGAGGGTCCCCTTGCAGAAGTGAGATAACAATTCCCACTCTCTGCTCCTCACTCCCTGATGATCGAGGCCGAAGCCGAAAATACAATTTACATGCCTCCCGGAAGGTGAAAAATTTGTCTCGCCCATCAGTGAACCTGTCCGGGAGAGCAACCTTAGGTTCAACTCTGGTTTGCTCCAGGGGAGACAAAACTTTGGACTTAATGTCCGTCAGCTCCATGGATAATCCCTGCAACTGCAGAGCCAGCTGGGCTACTGGATCCATGGTAACTGGAGATAATTTTTAAGGCCAGTGAAAATGTCACGCTGTCTAATGATATGTATACAATGTCTGTAAACTATTAATACAGAAACAACACTCTATACAACAACTAGTATAGCAACATCAGCATGTAAGTATAGAATAGATTTACCTGACACGATATCTGCTGAACCAGGGTTAATCTTGAGGACTTGATGAGCTGAAACAGGAAAGAGGTGGACCGGGATCTAACCTGACCCTAAACTGGGGTCCTCACTAATCCCTCACCTTGGAGGTACTGATAATGGTTCAGAGGTCCAAGTCACCAACCTAACCCTGTCTCCTATCAGACCCTGAACCCTGTAATCAGTCCTAAGAAGGATCCTGACTACCACCAAAGGGATATGGGCTGATCCTAGCCAAATACACAGATTAGACATATAAGACAGACAGGATAACACTCGCTTGCATACACACTCAAACACCAAAGGAACATAAATGGTCTGGGAAATAAACTCTAACCAAGTTGAGCTTAGAACAACTAAGGAGCTCACAACTAAAGTCTATACAGATTCATTCCTATCTGTGGTCTGCATGAAGGTTTCACTGGCAACTCCCCAAGCAGACAACCAGGAATTTAAAGGAAACCAATCAACAAATAATCAATTGCAGCCGGGAGAAACTGCACCCAGTCCCAGCACCGAGCACAGACAGAATTAACTCCCTAGCTGCCAAACACAAAGAAACAGCAGCTCAGCTGTGAGAAGTCAAAATGTGCAACCGCGACGATCTTCGTGGCAATGCACACATGACAGTTAGAGAGCAGTTCTATGGGCAATAACATTTAATGATAATGTATATATTTTACCCGGAAAATCCTGTGTATTCATTGCATTATTCTTAAATCTTCATAAATAAACTACATACATATTCTAGAATACCCGATGCGTTAGAATCCGGCCACCATCTAGTACCGTATATCTATCCATCCTAAATTTTTATCACATTGGCATCTGTTCTTACCTGATATTTTACTGTTTAAATTAAAAGCTATGAGCACATTTACATCATCTTTTAAATTCCTGTAATAAACCTTAAATAAACAAAACATTCTACTATTCTGAGTCTACAGTTTGTGTTATGTGAACTGTATAAAAATCAACCCATTGAAGAGTCTGATCCTACTGTATTGTGTTACCGAACTTCACTTCCCTTCCTTTTAATAACCTTCAAACAGTATAAGCAGGAGCAATTAGAGAGTAGAAATGATATACAAATCTCTTAGATAGCTGTTAACTAGAGATAAGCAACTTTCCCTTTTTTAGGGTCGAGTCGGTTTTCATGAACGAAATCGGCCGACTATCGGGAAAAGTCGGGGTCCGACTGAAACATGAAACCCAATGCAAGTCAATGGGGAAGCAAAGTCGGCAGGGAGTGGAGGACAGTAAACACACCTACAGTGCCCATTTCAATGCCAACAACAATTCTTACTACTTAAGCTTGGCAACCTTAATTAACTTTATAATAATAGTTACGCATTGAAAACTGGGGGTTATTTGGCTAAACTTGTGGGGGCGGGTAGGGCTGGCTCCAGGTTTTCATGTGCCCCAGGCCAAAGAATGTCAGTGGGCCCCTTTAACACATACCACAATTCATGATGCTCCGATACGGCAGAGAAATATAGGTATAGTGCAATGCCAAATACTTCACTTCTTAAATGACATGACTGATATCTACGTTAAAATCTACAATAGCTCAAAAATCGGACAGTATATTCCTTCATACAGTATTATGGCCACCACATAGTGCGACATGCAGAATAATGAGCCCCATATATTGCTCCATACATAATTGGTCCCATATAATGTTCCATACAGTATATGATGAGCTCTACATACTGCTCCAGTATATGATAGTCCCCATATAATGTGCCATAAAGTATAGGACGGTCCCCATAGAGTAGAATGAGCGCCACATATTGCTCCATACAGTATAATGAGTCACATATAAAGCTCCATACAGTATATGATGTGCCCCATATATTGTTCCATACAGAATGGGCTCCATATAATGCTCCATACAGAATAGGCCCCATATGTGCCCCATATAATGCTCCATACCCTATATGATGCCCCATAAATAATGAACCCCATATAATTCTCCAGTATATGAAGGGCCCCATGGATGATGCTCCAGTGTCCTATGGGCCAAAATAATGCTCATATATAATGGGCCCCATTTATAATGCTCCATTGTATTATGGTCCCCGTAAATGCTGCTCCAGTGTCAGTTTTCCCCCTTTTAGAATGCTCCAGTATATGATGAGCAATAATGAAACCCATATGATTCTCCAGTATATAATGGGCCCCATGGATGATGCTCCAGTGTCTGATCTGCCCATTTAGGATGCTCCAGTAAATGATGGGCCCCATGGATGCTGCTCCAGTGTCTGATCTGCCCCATTTAGAATGCTCCAGTATATGATGGGCCCCATGGATGATGCTCCAGTGTCTTATGGGCCAAAAAAATGCTCCATATATAATGGGCCCCATTTATAATGCTCCAATGTATAATTGTCCCTGTAAATGCTGCTCCAGTGTATGTTTTCCCCCTTTTAGAATGCTCCAGTATATGATGGGCCCCATGGATGATGCTCCAGTGTCTGATCTGCCCCATTTATACTGCTCCATATATAATGGGCCCCATGTATAAAGCTCCAGTGTATAATGGGCCCCGTAAATGCTGCTCCAGTGACTGATGTCCCCCATTTAGAATGCTCCAGTATATGATGAGCCCCATGGTTGATGCTCCAGTGTCTTATGGGCCAAAATAATGCTCCATATATAATGGGCACCATTATTAATGATTCAGTGGATAATGGGCCCCGTAAATGCTGCTCCAGTGTCTGATGTTCACCATTTAGAATGCTCCAGTATATGATGAGCCCCATAGATGATGCTCCAGTGTCTTATGGGCCAAAATAATGCTCCATGTACAGTCATGGGCAAAAGTTTTGAGAATGACACAAATATTAATTTTTACAAAGTCTACTGCTTCACTTTTTCTAATGGCAATTTGCATATACTCCAGAATGTTATAAAGAGTGATCAGCTTAACAGCAATTACTTGCAAAGTCAATATTTGGCTAGAAAATTTACTTTATCCCCCAAAACACATTTCAACATCATTGCAGCCCTGCCTTAAAAGGACCAGCTAACCTCTTTTCAGTGATTGCTCCATTAACACAGGTGTGGATGTTGATGAGGACATGGCTGGAGATCAATCTGTCATGATTAAGTAAGAATGACACCACTGGACACTTTAAAAGGAGGCTGGTGCTTGGCATCATTGTTTCTCTTCTGTTAACCATGGTTATCTCTAAAGAAACACGTGCAGTCATCATTGCAATGCACAAAAATGGCCTAACAGGGAAGAGTATCGCAGCTAGAAAGATTGCACCTCAGTCAACAATCTATCGCATCATCAAGAACTTCAAGGAGAGAGGTTCCATTGTTGCAAAAAGGCTCCAGGGTGCCCAAGAAAGACCATAAGTGCCAGGACCATCTCTTAAAAGTGTTTCAGCTGCGGGATCGGGCTACCAGCAGTGCAGAGCTTGCTCAGGAATGGCAGCAGGCAGGTGTGAGTGCATCTGCACACACTGTGAGGCGGAGACTCTTGGAGAAAGGCCTGGTCTCAAGGAGGGCAGCAAAGAAGCCACTTCTCTCCAGAAAAAACATCATGGACAGACTGATATTCTGCAAACGGTACAGGCAGTGGACTGCTGAGGACTGGGGTAAAGTTATTTTCTCTGATGAATCCCCTTTTCGATTGTTTGGGACATCAGAAAAACGCCTCAATCGGAGAAGACAAGGTGAGCGCTACCACCAGTCTTGTCTCATGCCAACTGTTAAGCATCCTGAAACCATTCATGTGTGGGGTTGCTTCTCAGCCAAGGGAATCAGCTCTCTCACAGTCTTGCCTAAAAACACAGCCATGAATAAAGAATGGTACCAGAATGTCCTCCAAGAGCAACTTCTCCCAACCTTCCAAGAGCAGTTTGGCGATCAACAATGCCTTTTCCAGCATGATGGAGCACCTTGCCATAAAGCAAAGGTGATAACTAAATGGCTCAGGGAACAAAACATAGAGATTTTGGGTCCATGGCCTGGAAACTCCCCAGATCTTAATCCCATTGAGAACTTGTGGTCAATCATCAAGAGATGGGTGGACAAACAAAAACCTAAAAATTCTGACAAAATGAAAGCATTGATTGTGCAAGAATGGACTGCTATCAGTCAGGATTTGGTCCAGAAGTTGATTGAGAGCATGCCAGGGAGAATTGCAGAGGTCCTGAAGAAGAAGGGTCAACACTGCAAATATTGACTTGCTGCATGAACTCATTCTAAAGGTACTGCCACACTAAACAATCCAGCTAGCGATCACGATAACGACGCATACTAATGCGATCGCTAGTGGGATTGTTTCTATATCGCTAAATGCGGCCACATTTAGCGATATAGTTAACGACGCTATCGCCGTTAGCGATCTTCTTAACGACTTTAGCGGTACAAAAGTACCGCTAAATCGCTAAGAAAAGGTGCCACACAGCGATAAGATACTTACCCAGCGGGAGCGCCGACGAGAAAATAGGGTCCGGAACGATTCCAGCGACGAGCGAGATCACAGCAGGAAGCTCGTCGCTGGAAGCTGCCGCACTGAACAATATCACTAACGGGATCGCTAAATAGTGACGTTTTTTAGCGATCCCGTTAGCGATATTGTTTAGTGTGGCATACCCTTAACTGTCAATATAAGCTTTTGTTACTCATATGTTTGCAATTATATTTCTGTCTGTGATAAAAACCAGAGGGCAGCAGATCATGTGAAAATATAATATTTGTGTCATTCTCAAAACTTTTGGCCATGACTGTATAAAGGGCCACATGTCTAATGCTCCAGTGTATAATGAGCCCCGTAAATGCTGCTCCAGTGTCTGATGTCCCCCATTTAGAATGCTCCAGTGTATGATGGGCCCTATCTATGATGCTCAAGTGTATGATGGGCCCCATATATAATTCTCCAGCGTATAATGCTCCCCATATATTGCTCCAAATATTAAAAAAATGAAATACCTCTCCTCGCTGTGCACTGCTCTACTCTGGACTCCTCAGCGTCACCATCTTACAGCTCTCTGCACTTGGACTGTTTTGGCAGAGGGCGTACAGACGTGACGTCATCTCGCTCTCTAACCTGAATGTCACTGTCAGGAAACGTGGAAGACGTCACAGCGGTGGAGCATGGAGAGTTAAGTATTGCAAGTGCTGGGGCCCTGAGCAAGCAGGGAAGGCCGACTCGTGGTCGACGGCACTGGCACAGGGCCCCTCACAGTACGCCGGTGTGTCTGACGGCGAGTGGGCCCTCTCACCATCAGAGACACTTTTTTGTACTATAAGGGGCCCTGTGCCAGTGCCGTCACCCATGAGTCGGCCCCCCCACCTGCTCACGGAACCGGCATTTGCCCGTGTGTGCCAGGTGCTGACGCCGGCCCTGGGGGGGATTTGTAGGTTTTGTAGTCCGTCCACGCTTGCAAGTGCATGTTCATTAAATGTCTAAGCATGCAACTGGTATTCAAATTTCTGAGATTTTTCCATCGGCTTAAGGTCCTTTCGCACTTCTTACAGATAACCTTTGCCTCATCAATAGGATTTTGGTCAAAAAAGTGCCACACTGGACTCTTCCTACTATGGTATAAATTTTCAGGGCTTGCATGCTGTACTAATTTGACCGTCTGGCCACGCTGTCCTGCAACTCTTTTTGTTTTTTTAAGACCTTTTTAAACTGCTATGGGTCTGCCAGATAACCGCTGCTGCCATGTTGATGCCTGCTGCGGATCCTTCTCCTCTTCTGAGCTACTGCCAGCGACACCTTCTTCCCCCAATGGATGCCAATCCGGGTCAACAACTGGGTCATCCATCGCCTCCTCTTCAATTTCATCTGCATCTTCCTCTGTGTTACCGTGTAAGGTGGTATAGTATGTGGGAAGGGGCACCTGAATTTCATCAGGGTCACATTCTGGCTCAGTAGACTGCGAAGGAAATGTAGTGCTCTGGGTGAATGTACCAGCAGAATCATCTAGCAGTGGCTGTGCATCAGTGCACTCCATCTCTGATTCACGTTGGACTGGGGAATTCAGGATTTTACTTGATAACCCAGGCATGATATGTGAAAAGAGCTCCATGGAGTAATCTGAAGTATGGGCAGCCGCATCCTTTACTTTTGGTGGGGCTGAAGCACACAAGGAAAGGTGTTGTTCCTGACCAGGAGCCTGCACTGACTACTCAGTGCTTGCATTTTTTGAAAGTTCAGAAGAGGAGGCGATAGAGCTGGAGGCTGTTTCGGCAATGTAAGCCAAAACCTGTTACTGATGCTCCGGCTTTAAAAGCAGTTTACCTACTTCCAGTAAAGGGAGCCTTCCAGGCCTTCTTGAGCCAGACGATGACGCCGGCTCAACACCTCCTGCCTTAGGTGCTATTGTGCTTATGGCACTTCCAGCAGAAGCACCACCACCACTATCAGTACCAGCTGGCCCCCCACGCCCACGTCTGTGGCCTCTTCCACCATACTTGGTCATTTTTGTGAAAATGTACGCAAAATACCAGCAGATATATGTTACTGTATCATAAGCGTACTGCTGTATACAGTCTAGGGATAATTGTAAATCTCCGTATATATTTCAGGAGTCACACACAGACGCTCTCAGGCTCAGTATGGATTACACCAGAATATAAAAAGTAGAAAAAGGGTAATGTATTAGAAGTGTACAGCTGTATACAGTGTTGGGGTAATTGTAAATCTCCGAATATTTTGCCAGAGTCAGAAACAGGCTCTCACAGGCTCAGTATGGATCACACCAGAATATAAAAAGTAGAAAAAGGGTAATGTATCAGAAGCGTACAGCTGTATACAGTGTTGGTGTAATTTTTAAATCTCCGTATATATTTCCGGAGTCACACACAGATAGTCAGCATGTATTTGTCCATGATAACAGCCGGTACACGGTAGTGTGAGGAGCATACAGCTCTATACGGTGTGGGAAAAAATGAACGCTCGGTAACTGTGCAGAAAAAAGTATTAGTGCTGTGTAGGTGCTGTGTTAAAAAGCACTCTGCACAGCAGTGTACACACAGCAATTCAGGTAGCAGGCAGCCTAATAATCAGCTCTGCTGCTGCACACAATAAATTCCTCCCCTGTCACTGGCAGGCAGCCTAATAATCAGCTCCAGGGCTGCCATCAGGGCATGACAACCCTTACTGCGGTATGGGGCCCGGTGATTAGGGGGGCCCGCCGCCCGAGCAGGCTGGTCCGCGCTCGGGCCCGGGGGCCCCCAACATTTTAAGGCTCCACTGCACCTCAAGGGGCCCCCAGCTAGTGGCATATCACGCAGCCGCTATGGGGGCCCCTGTGTGGCAGGGGGGCCCGCCTGCCCCCAGCGCCGACTCCCCCGCCGCTGCATTGAACTATACCGGCGTCCGCCGGTACAGTTCAAAGCAATAATGGAGGAGAGAGCGTCAGCTGACGCTCCCTCACCCATCATTCCCTGCTCTGCCTCTGACACAGCGCGCTCACTGTGTGCCGGACAGAGCAGGAGACAGGAGCTGGGAGCAGCGCTGGCACGAGGATGAGGTGAGGAGTGTTTTTTTTTTATATAAATCTGTCCTGCTGTGGGGCCATTCCTGGGGGGGAGGAGAGATGAGGGCTGTAAAATGTGGGCCCTGCTGTATACTATGGGGGCCCTGCTGTCTACTATAGGGGCCCTGCTATATCCAATGTGGGCCCTGAAATATACAATGGGGGCCCTGCTGTCTACTATGGGGGCCCTGCTATATCCAATGTGGGCCCTGCAATATACAATGCGGGCCCTGCAATATACAATGGGGGACCTGCTGTATACTATGGGGGCCCTGATGTCTACTATAGGGGCCAGGCTATATCCAATGTGGGCCCTGCAATATACAATGGGGGACCTGCTGTATACTATGGGGGCCCTGCTATATACAATGTGGACCCTGCTGTATACCATGTGGGCCCTGCTGTATACTATGGGGGCCCTGCTATATTCTATGTGGGCCCTGCTGTATACTATGAGGGCCCTGCTATATACTATGTGGGCCCTGCTGTATACTATGGGGGCCCTGCTATGTACTATGGGGGCCCTGCTGTATACTATGGGGGCCCTGCTGTCTACTATAGGGGCCCTGCTATATCCAATGTGGGCCCTGCAATATACAATGTGGGCCCTGCTGTCTACTATGGGGGCCCTGCTGTCTACTATAGGGGCCCTGCTATATCCAATGTGGGCCCTGCAATATACAATTCGGGCCCTGCAATATACAATGGGGGACCTGCTGCATACTATGGGGGCCCTGCTGTCTACTATAGGGGCCCTGCTATATCCAATGTGGGCCCTGCAATATACAATGGGGGACCTGCTGTATACTATGGGGGCCCTGCTATATACAATGTGGGCCCTGCTGTATACTATGGGGGCCCTGCTGTCTACTGTAGGGGCCCTGCTATATCCAATGTGGGCCCTGCAATATACAATGGGGGACCTGCTATATACAATGTGGGCCCTACCATATACTATGTGGGCCCTGCTATATACTATAGGGGCCCTGCTATATACTATGGGGGCCCTGCTATACAATGTGGGCCCTGCTGTATACTATGGGGGCCCTGCTGTCTACTATAGGGGCCCTGCTATATCCAATGTGGGCCCTGCAATATACAATGGGGGACCTACTATATACAATGTGGGCCCTACCATATACTATGTGGGCCCTGCTGTATACTATGTGGGCCCTGCTGTATACTATGGGGGCCCTGCTGTATACTATGGGGGCCCTGCTATATTCTATGTGGGCCCTGCTGTATACTATGGGGGCCCTGCTATATACTATGTGGGCCCTGCTGTATACTATGGGGGCCCTGCTATATACTATGGGGGCCCTGCTATATACTATGGGGGCCCTGCTATATACTATGGGGGCCCTGCTATATACTATGTGAGCCCTGCTATATACTATGGGGGCCCTGCTATATACAATGTGGGCCCTGCTATATACTATGTGGGCCCTGCTGTATACTATGTGGGCCCAGCTATATACTATGGGGGCCCTGATATATACTATGTGGGCCCTGCTATATACTATGAGGGCCCTGCTGTATACTATGGGGGCCCTGCTATATACAATGGGGGCCCTGCTGTATACTATGGGGCCCTGCTATATACTATGGAGGCCCTGCTATATACTATGTGGGCCCTGCTGTATACTATGGGGGCCCTGTTATATACAATGGGGGCCCTGCTGTATACTATGGGGGCCCCGCTATATACAATGTCGGCCCTGCTGTATACTATGGGGGCCCTGCTATATACAATGGGGGCCCTGCTGTATACTATGGGGGCCCCGCTATATACAATGTGGGCCCCGCTGTATACTATGTGGGCCCTGCTATATACAATGTGGGCCCTGATATATACAATGTGGGCCCTGATATATACAATGTGGGCCCTGCTGTATACAATGGGGGCCCTGCTGTATACTATGGGGGCCCTGCTATATTCAATGTGGGCCCTACTGTATACTATGGGCCCTGCTGTATACTATGTGGGCAGCACTCTATACTATGTGGGCCCTGTTGTATACTATGTGGGCCCTGCTATATACTATGTGGGCCCTGCTTTATACTATGTGGGCCCTGCTATATACTATGTGGGCCCTGCTATATACTATGTGGGCCCTGCTGTACACTATGTGGGCCCTGCTGAACACTATGTGGGCCCTGCTGTACACTATGTGGGCCCTGCTGTATACTATGTGGGCCACGCTGTACACTATGTGGGCTGTGTTATATACTATGGGGGGATATATTATATTTTATAGGGTGGCTGTGTTATATAATATGTGGCTGTGTTATATACTTTGTGGCTGTGTTACATACTATGGGCTCTACGTTTTATTCCTTTGGGGAGGCAGGCTGTATGATATTCTATTCGGGGATACATTATATTCTATGGGGGCTGTATTATATTTATTATATTCTATGAGGGGTGATTGCATCATACTCTATGAGGTGGCTACATTGTATTCTATGGGGGCTAGATTATATTGTATGGGGGCTTCATTATACTTTGAGGGGCTACATTATATTCTATGGGGCTGCATTATACTATATGAATAGGGCTACATTGTATTTTATGGAGGGGCTACATTATACTATATAAGGGGGCTCAATTATATTCTATGGGGGTTTAGATTATACTCTGTGGGGTGGCTGCATTATACTCTGGGGTGGCTGCATTATGCTCTGTGGGGTGGCTGCATTATGCTCTATAGGGTGACTGCATTATACTATACAGTATGTGGGCTGCATTATACTGTATCGAGGACTATGGGGAATACATTATACCATATGAAGAACTATGGAGTGCATTATACTATGGGAAGTGAATTGTACTACATGGATGACTATGGCGGTGCATTATACTATATGGAGCACTATGAGGAGTGTATTATACTATATGGATGACTGAATGTATTTTAATATATTGAGGGCTATTAGGAGTGTATTATACTATATGGAGGACTATGGATACATTATATTATATGGAGGACTATGTGGTGTGCACTTTACAATATGGAGGACTGTGGTGCACATTATAATATATGGAGGACTATGGGGTGTATTATACTAAACAAGCAAAATGCTGCATATTCATCGAGTGATTGGTGTTAGGCTAAGTGCACACATTCAGGAATGTTTGCAGAATTTTCCTGAGCAAAAACTGACTTTTTCCGCGGTAAGCTTTCTAGGTCAATAATATAGTGGGAAAAACGCTAGAATTCCGCAAAATTAATGAACATGTTGTTTCTTTTTCCGAGATGCGTTTTTTTTTCGGAAAAAAACGCACAATGTGCACAAAAATTGCGGAATTCATTGTAAATGATAGGATGCTTAATTCATGCGTTTTTGATGCGTTTTTTCCCGCGAAAAAAATGCAAATAATCCTGAACGTGTGCACATAGCCTGAATGTGTCATTGGTGAGGGCATGGTGCAGAAGTGAAGTTTTTCCATGAAAGGGCAGAGGGATTTTGTAAGGTTTGCATGGTGGAGGAGGAGCTAGGGTGGATGCGGAACTGGGGGGTGGAGCCTGGGCGGAGTCTCAAGGGGGGCCCCATAAATTTTGCCAGTATGGGGCTCCGAAATTCCTAGTGGCAGCCCTGATCAGCTCTGCTGCTCCACACAAGAAATTCCTCCCCTCTCACTGGCAAGCAGCCTAATAATCAGTTCTGCTGCTGCACAAGCAATTCTTCCCCTGTCACTGGCAGGCAGCCTAAGAACCAGCGCTGCTGTACACAACAAAATCCTCCCCTGTCACAGCACACTAACTGTACAGCTAATCGCTATCAGCACAAGCACAGAATTATTGTTTTTTCCTGCCTAACGTTCTCCCTATTGAGAACCATCATCAGCAACCTCTCCCTATGCTAAGATTGGCAGAAGTAAAATGTCGGTCGGCGATGAGGGCTTTTATAGGCACTGTACACCACACAAAGCAAGCCAATCACTGCAATGCCCTTCTCTAAGATGGTGCTGGCCGCTGCCCATGTCATCGCGTTGCCCACAGTCTGCGTCCTTGCTCATTGGCTGAGAAAAGGTCCTTCAAGCATTATGGGAAAACCAACTTTGGCGCTCGGGTCCCCGAACGCATGGCCAACCTCACGCTATGGTCGAGTTTTGCGCGGCGAAACCCAACTTTGGCGAAAGTCTGTATTTTTTTAATCTGACCGAACCGGTTTCTCTCAACTCTACTGTTGACCTAATGTTTGTAGGCTGACCTATTATTACCTATTACCTGTTATTTCTCTTGACTCCCCCACAAACATGAACTCTCAGCTCAACCAAGCATGCATTTGTTCCTCAGAATAACTTGCTGCCAGAACCCTTATCTCCAATAGGAATAAGAGATTAGCATGATGAAATTTAACATCTTAAGGTACTGTCACACTAAGTGAGATCGCTAACAAGATCGCTACTGCGTCACCGATTTTATGACGCAGTAGCGATCTCGTTACCGACTTAGCTGTGTGTGACATGTAGCAGCGATGTGGCCCCTGCTGAGATGTCGTTGATCGCTTATGAACGTTCTGAGCCGTTTTTTGGTCGTTGGTGTCCCGCTGGTGAGCCTGAATCGCTGAGTGTGACACCCTTTATGAACGACTTCACCAGCGGCGCAGGCGGGACTAGGTTTTCCCAACGACCGCAGAGGTCGTTATACAGATCGCTGAAGAGATGTGTTTGGAAGCTAACTAGCGACCACATAGCAATCGCACTAGCTATCTCGCCAGGTCGTGTCGTTGTCGTGATCGCTAGTGCGATCGCTAAGTGTGACAGTGCCTTTATCCTTCTGATGGTCCACTAAATAGGAACAACAGAAAATGCATTGAATCACAAAGCAGGTTTAATGAGTATTGTCAAAGGCAAGTTTAATATTGATACACAAATTTAGTTTCTTTACCAATAACTTAAAAAAGTTGTCCACTGCTTGGATAACTTTTTGTCATACCCCTCGCTTGGCCCCGATAAAATAATAAAGCCTATACTCGCCTCCCGTGCCGGCTCCGTTCCCGTGGTGTTGAAACTCACTCTCCCCAGAGCTTGTGACACCGGAGTCCAGTCAGCGCTGGCGTCACAGTCTCCGCCTTCGTACAAATCGAACATGAAGAGGAAATCCTTTATCAGCTGAAGGCCGGACTTCCTCTTCATGTACTTTTTGTCCGAAGGTGGGGAGAGTGACATCAGCTCTGATTGGGCGCCGTGTCACGTGTCACAACATCGCATGAGAGCTCCGGGGACAACGAGTGCCGACACCATGGGAACAGCGCTGGCACGGTAGGTAAGTATAGGTTTTATTATTTTCTGGGGGCAAACATTTTAATCAAGAAGGGGTAGTCTTATTAGTGGACAACCCCTTTAAAAGGAATCTCTCATCAGGTTTTTACCACATAACCTGAGAGCAGCTTAATATAAGTTCAGATGCAATGATTTCAGTGATGTGTCACTTACTGGGCTGCTTAGTGCAGTTTAGATAAAATCACTGTTTTATCAGCAGATCATTATCACTATAGGACTGTTAAGCCCACTGCTAGGTAATCAATCATATTAATGAGCTTTGTATAACCCCCCTTAGCCCTCACCAATTAATTAATTAATTGGTAGCTTTCTGTGTACACTGTTCAAGGGCAGAAAGCTGTCAATCATTGGTGGGCTAGAGTTATACACAGCTTAGCTTTCAAAGAACTGGTAAATCTACAGTAGATACAACAGTGATTTTATTGAAACGACAGCAAGCTGCTCAGTCAGTGATACATCACTGAAATCAGGGTCTCAGCCCAACATCATGCTGCTCTCAATTTGGGCGGAAAAAGCCTAGTGACGTATTCCTTTTAAACAGTCCCTCCCATTTCATACAAGATACAGATTCCACCAATTTGACCTGTACCTATCTCAAGAATTGGACCCTCTCACGTGCTGTTTTTAAGTGAGAGGTGTAGAAACCAAAATGAAAAAAACCCTAAAAATTAAGTTTTATTAATTTATATAAAAACATCTAAAAATTAGAGGTCTAAGGGGTAAGGTTTCTCCTTGTGGAGAGTGACATACCAGCTCTGGCTTGTCAAAGTAAGGAGGCTTATTCGCCGTGCAATGCTCCTCTTGGAAATTTAATATGCAAATTGCCTCTTAAGAGGAAAAGAGGATTTGAACTCTATAGCGCCACCTATAGGAAGTAGCGATCCTACAAGTCACAATCAACCCTTTAATGTGTCTTGTAATGTGACTCAGGATACATACATATGGGTAGAATCGAGATGACATGACGGTAGAATGGAGACGTGGGTGCAAAATGGAAACGAGAAGATGGGGCAGAATGGATACAATTGGAATTTCCCCTTATTTTGGCAATTTAGGGCTCTACAAATGGTGCCCACAAACTACTCCAGGAAAATTTGCTCTCCAAAATAGAAATGGTGCTCCTCTACTGAGCTCTGTTGTATTCTGAAACAGTAAGTATGATCATATGTCTGATTTTGTCATACCTGGGAGAAATAGCATAATAAATTATGAAGTACTTTTCTTCTTACAAGTCATGGTAAAAATGAAACATTTTGAGGTAAATCTACTTATTATTGTATAAAATGTAATTTTTAGTTTTCACACAGCTCGATGGTGAACAAATCAGTGAAACACTAGTGTGTAGTGTTGAGCGATACGATACTGCAAATATCGGGTATCGGCCGATATTAGCTGTATCGGGCTTTCGATTCCGAGTACCGATATTTTCGTCATATCGGATACCGGAATCGGATTTGTCACTGTCACTGTGAGTGTCCGTCGGTCGGGTCTGTCAGGAGTCAGCGGCACTTACCTGGCAGAAGATCTCCGGCGGTCACGTCCTGGACTGCTTGATGGCCGCCATTATCTTCTCCCTGGCGGTCACATGCAGTTTTTTCGCGATAACTGCAGTGACTGCAGGGTAATCCCGGCCGTAAACCAGTCCGATGACGTCACCGCCGGGGAAGCAGGTAATCAGCTGTGCTGCGCCGGGATGACAGGCTCTGCCTGCCTGCCTCTGATGTCATTCTGATGTAGCAGAGCTGGATCATCGTGGGACACTCGTTACTATGGACTGCGTCGGACAGGTGGTATACTGCTGGTTTTTTTTTTTTCATTTTTTTACAGGAGATCGATGGCGTCGCAGGATGAGACTGTAATAAAAGTAATGAAAACTGTGTTGTTTTTTTTATTAAATTAAAAAACTTTTTTATGAACATTCACCCGTCCGGGTACATCAACAATTTAACTATTTACATACAGGGACCCTGTCCGGGTTATTTATAATTCTTTGGCAGGGGTGTTCCAGGTACCACCTGGTACTCTTCTGATGCTTGCCAAACATCCGAGGCACCAAGGACCACCAGGACCTGATGACGTCGTGTGGCCTGTACAGTCAAGTCGTGACCCGCTATCTGGGTCTGTGTGGCCACCTCTTTCATCTCCCTCCGGGTCTGGAGCCCGGGTACGGGCCAGCTATCATTATCATGTCCATAGCTGGGGCTGCTGAGGAGACCACTGAGGGAGGCTGGGGAGATTTACGGCGTGGGGTGGGCACTTGTGCAGAGGACTGGATGTGGGAGGCTGAAGGCTCCGAGGGTCTCACAGGTTCCTGACACTCTTGGGACCAGGGGTCGCACCTGGTGACATTTAGGGCATACCATCCATTGTAACCCCAGTGTCGGGTGTAAGTTACCAAGTCTCCTGGCAACAGGTCCCTCCCCGGGTGTCCTTCTGGGAGTTGAGTCTCCACGTCCCACCGGGTCACAAACACTTCTAAATAAAGTCCAGGCTCCTGGATGAAGCCCCAACCAGCTTTCAATTTAAAGCTCCGTACTGCACCCTTACGCCGCGGCTCCCTCACCGTACTTTTATCTTTTCTCATCCGGTCCTTATCTGCCCGGTCCTTTTCGATGTGACGTTGGCGAAGCTTCTGGGATTCGCGCTGCTCCCTTTGTCGCTCGGCTTCTCTCTCCCGACGTCTCCACTCTTCCTCCTGACGCCGGTTGTAATTCTCCTCCACCAGCATCTCCATGTCTCCACCATCAAACTGCAGCTTACGATGTCCGGTTTGCGGCAGCTCTCCTGGCGCCCGACAGTCCTGGCGGCGCTCACCTGCGGAGGAAGCAGCCGGCTCTGGAACAGATGACAGTCGGGGCTCCGGTACAGACAGGTAGACCTCTGGTGCCTGCGTGGCCTCCTCCATGAGGACGGGTGTTGCTTCTTCTGTCTCAGTGACGGGGGCAGACAGCGGGATCTGGGGTGCTGCCGGTGCAGCGTTTTTTGCAGGAACGGGTGCCTCCACTGCGACAACGTCAACCGGATCACATTGCAAGGGCTGGCAGCGTAGGAGGGTTTCCAGGCCGGGTGCCCAACGGTGGTTCCGTGGCGATCGGGTCGCTTCCGTGGGGGGAGAGCTCTGACTGCTCCATCCCTTCACACTTCTGCTCGTGTCTATTAGCCATCTCTGCCAAGTCACATGTGTCATTAGCATCTGGAGAGGGCCCCTCTTTTGTAGTGAGGCGGGACCTTCGTGTTAGTTTCCGCACACTGAGGAGGATGAGGAGGCGGAACTCAAGAGCTGTGGGGCACGATCTTACATTGCAGTACCATTTAGAGTGGTCGGCCATCGTTTTCGCGCCACTGAGTGAGTGTACACACCACGAAGAGAACGCCCTTCTTCTTCACCAGTGCCTCGTCGTGACGCAGATATGGCTGAAAAATGGCAAATACATTCTCTGATGATTTTAGCAATTCTCAAGCACAAAACCAGTTCAATTCAGGGACACAGGACTCGCTTATAGCGAGCTACAGAATCCTGTTCGTGACGCCCAAGTTGAGTCGCACAGAGCCAGAGGTTTTGGGGGTACTCGGCACCGAGCCCGTCGACTTCTATGGGGTATGTCACGGCTTTACCCGGCAATTGAATCAGAGTCTATTTTACTATGTAGAAGTGTATAAACTATAAATATATGTATATATATATATGTCACAATGACATGTATATATATATATATAGATATATATATATGTATTCTATGTGTGTATATTTTGTGTTTACAACGAAAGAAAGTGTTTTTTTAGTTGCGATATTTTGTTCCCATAGACTTACATGGGACTTCCGGTATCGGAATCGGATATCGACGATATTTAGTGATATCGGTGATACCATTCCGATCCGATATTTTTAGATATCGAGCAGTATCGCTCAACACTACTAGTGTGGTAAAAATCTCTTGATGAAATCTCTAAGGGGTGTAATTTTCAAAATAAGGTCACTTAAGTCTGTTTCTGCTGTTCTGGCATCTTAGGGGCTCTGCATATGGCACCTAGCAAATTCCAGCCAAACTTGCTCCCAAAAGCCAAATAGTGTTATTTCTTCCAAGTCCTGCCAAGTGTCCAAAGAGTAGTTTTTGACTACATAATCAGTATTGCTGCATTTGGGAGAAATTGGGTAGAAAATTGTGACTAAATTTAAACATCGTATCACACTCGGATCAATGTTATTTTACGGGGCCTGTGAGGAAGGAACAGCCACCATCTTGGATATGGCCTGTTCCAGCCGCCATTTTGTCTGAACTCACAGAGCCACAGGCTGTTAACTGCACCTGGCAACATGGCCTGTGGGCATATTCAATACAGGGTTTAGTGTCCACTGTGAATAACCAGGTCCTTTTAGTATGCTAAATAGGTCAGGCCAAAAACAAGACTTCAAAGGTGCAGTCTGGAGCCACATAAGCATGGGGCCTGGAGATGCCTGGGGGCCTCAATTAGATTATACCTGCCAGCTAGACACAGAAAACACCTCCATTGTATTTCCCAGACCCAAAGGCTCCGTTCTAGGATTATGAATTATGAGCACATCTTTCTAGGTACCGACTCATAAAAGATATGTGCGTGATCCTGCGGACCTCCGGCATCTGATAGTGCAACTCCCGAGTCGGTGATGGCTTGGGGGCCTGAAATATAGAGATTGGCCCTCCACAGAGACCCAATCGGGCCAGGTTTGATCTCCACGTGACAGGCAAAACATACTGCATCCGCTGGTACCTCTCGTGTCCTGATCAGATCGTCCTGGAGAAAGTTAACCCCTTTGTTAGATATTGGGAATAAATTCTGCAGGGAGCTATGGGTGGAGATTATCAGCCCACCCTCTGACACCGAGGGGAGGGACCTAGCAGGTATAAGAACTGTGAGCGGATGGCAGACTCAAGCCATTCTCACAGAAGCCAAGACGATGAAGATCTAAGAAGGAACAAGGGACAGATCTGCCAAGGGAGCAGCGGTTCACATTTTGTTGGACTGTCCAGCAACTAAGATTCTCACCTGTGGATCGCAGAGCTCCCTGCCTCCACATGCAACCTACAACCTGGTAATATTGATCTCTAGCTAATACCTCTAAGCCTTGTACCATTATTGTCGTATTTTACTCTGCCTGCAAATCCAATGTAATTCCGTTGTATAGCTTACTGTATATTTCTGTAATTATCTAGTGCGCCCTTAAGGCAATTAAACCATAAAATTAATTTTGGGCTGATGCTTTTACTCTGATCACGACTCTTAGAATACCAAGTGGGTAACAGTACACCCGCCCCGGCGGCCATTTGCTCTAGGTGCAGTTCCCTTACTGACCTGAGAGACAAATGGGGCGCCGGAGAGCTGTGCCTGTGTAGTTAAGTCACATTGGTGACATGGAAGGAAGGGGGTTTCCTTCACAGGGCCTTGCATGTGTTTTTTTTTTTCTTGGACCAAGCCAATGCGAGGAAAAAAGTCACTGCATGCGATATTCGGATCACACTCCACGAAAGTCAATAAGTCCATGTAAACCATCGGACTGCACTTGGATGAGTGCAGTACATTTCCATGGACTGACAGAATGAAAAAAATGTAGATTTTTTTCTCCATCTTCTCTGCACCCTACAGAATTGGAGCACACTAAGATCACACACTGATTAAACTCTGATCAGAATTTTAACAAAGTGGGATTTGAATAATCGACCCTATTCTCTCAGGTGAAAAAATACACTGTCGTCTCCCCCTTGACTTAAAATCACCACGATTGAAAATAGCATTTCAAAATTATTGCCACGTTAAGTGACACATGACTAATGTTAATAATGAGATTATATCAGGAAGTTCAACAGTTGCTTTGATGTTAAAGGGCTAAGCATAAGATATTTATGAGTCGAGGTGGGGAGGTTGAAACGTAGAGGGGGTCACAGTTGGAAGTTTGACTTACCTACTGTACAGCCAAGAATTGAATAAATAAAAAATAAATGTAGAGCAAGTTAATCTATCTATTAATTATCCTTAAATAGAATAATTTTTTGGGGGGTTGTCATCTGAATACAGTTACATATACAGTACAGACCAAAAGTTTGGACACATCTTCTCATTCAAATATTTTTCTGTATTTTCATGACTATGAAAATTGTAGAATCACACTGAAACTATGAATTAACACATGTGGAATTATACATTACACTTTACAAAAAAGTGTGAAAAAACTGAAAATATGTCTTATATTCTAGGTTCTTCAAAGTAGCCACCTTTTGCTTTGATTACTGCTTTGCACGCAGAAAAGGTGAACGGATGGACTCTACATGCCTAGTTCCCACCGTGAAGCATGGAGGAGGTGGTGTGATGGTGTGGGGGTGACACTTTTGGGGATTTATTCAAAATTGAAGCGGTGAGTGGTCCAGCTCACCCTAAACCATCTCGATTGAGTTCAGGTCTGGTGACTGTGGAGGCCAGGTCATCTGGCGTAGCACCCCAACACTCTCCTTCTTGGTCAAATAGCCCTTACACAGCCAGGAGGTGTGTTTGGAGTTATTGTCCTGTTGAAAAATAAATGATGGTCCAACTAAACTCAAACCGGATGGAATAACATGCTGCTGCACGTTGCTGTGGTAGCCATGTTGGTTCAGTATGCCTTCAATTTTGAATAAATCCCCAACAGTGTCACCAGCAAAGCACCCCCACATCATCACACCACCTCCTTCATGCTTCACGGTGGGAACCAGGCATGTAGAGTCCATCCGTTCACCTTTTCTGTATGCAAAGCAGTAATCAAAGCAAAAGGTGGCTACTTTGAAGAACCTAGAATATAAGACATATTTTCAGTTGTTTCACTTTTTTGTAAAGTGTAATGTATAATTCCACATGTGTTAATTCATAGTTTTGATGCCTTCAGTGTGATTCTACAATTTTCATAGTCATGAAAATACAGAAAAATCGTTGAATGAGGTGTGTCCAAACTTTTGGTCTATACTGTATAGTTAGCTGTAATCAATAAGGTGTACTAAATTACTATTCCTAATTTTACCTTGTGTTCAGTGTTATTGGGTAAATCAGTCTGTAGAAGTTTGTTAACAAAATACTATTGAAGTGGTATCAACAAACTACAGAAGTAGGTCAGTTCACCACCACCTAGGAAGTTCAAAGACACTGGGAAAACTCAGAACACTGCCAGAAGCATGTAATAGAGAACGCTAAGCCAGTCCTCGGGTACTATTATGAACTAAGCAAACGTAGAGGTTCTCCAGTGCCAGAAACTACAGAAAAAATATAAACTTTTAATATATTAATTAAAAAGTTTTGGCAGCTTTTCCTGTAACAGGGGAAATGCGTTTTGCTCTATCAAAGAGAATAGCCTTTTCATTAGGCAGTTGAACGCTCACTTATCATGACTTGATGGCACATTAATGTGATATGCTGTCATTTTCGGCAGTGAAAAATATCCTTTAATAGCTTTCTGTGCATGCAGAGGTATTTTTTACTGAGTTTTTGAAATAGAAAATGAGTGAAAACTCAAATTTTTAAAGCATTTTGAGAGTTGGAGGTGGAATTGGAAACTTTCTGATTCAAAAAACCTTCAAAAAACTTTGCACACATAGCCATGCCCTGTATAAACAAAATAACGATCAGAAAGAAGGCAAGTATTTAGTTTAAATCTTTTAGCCTATGTTTAACCCCTTAATGACCAAGCCATTTTGTAGGTTAAAGACCAGGCCAATTTTTACAATTCTGACCACTGTCTCTTTATGAGGTTATAACTCTGGAACGCTTCTACGGATCTTGGCGATTCTGAGACTGTTTTCTCGTGACATATTGTACTTCATGATAGTGGTAAAATTTCTTCAATATAACTTGCGTTTTTTTATGAAAAAAACGGAAATATGGCAAAAATTTTGAAAATTTTGCAATTTTCAAACTTTTAATTTTTATGCCATTAAATCAGAGAGATATGTCACAAAAATTAGTTAATAAATAACATTTCCCACATGTCTACTTTACATCAGCACAATTTTGGAACCAAAATTTTTTTTTTGTTACGAAGTTATAAGTGTTAAAAGTTGACCAGCAATTTCTCATTTTTCCAACAAAATTTACAAAACCATTTTTTTTAGGGACCACCTCACATTTGAAGTGAATTTGAGGGGTGAATATGACAGAAAATACCCAAAAGTGACACCATTCTAAAAACTGCACCCTTCAACGTGTTCAAAGCCACATTCAAGAAGTTTATTAACCCTTTAGGTACTTCACAAGAATTGAAGCAATGTGGAAGGAAAAAATGAACATTTAACTTTTTTTCCCAAAATTTTTCTTTCGACACAATTTTTTTTAAATTTTGTCAAGGGTATCAGGAGAAAATGAACCACAATATTTGTTGTACAATTTCTCCAGAGTACACCGATATACCATGTGTGGGGGTAAACCACTATTTGGGCGCATGGCAGAGCTCGGAAGGGAAGCAGCGCCATTTGACTTTTTTGGCTGGAATTGAGATTGGACGCCATGTCGCATTTGGAGAGTCCCTGTGTGCCTAAACAGTGGAAACCCCCCACAAGTGAGCCATTTTGGAAACTGGACCCCTCAAGGAACTCATCTAAATGTGTTGTGAGAGCTTTTAAACCCCCAAGGGCTTCACAGAAGTTTATAACGTAGAGCCGTAAAATTAAAAAATCATATTTTTTCCACAAAAATGATCTTTTCATCCCAATTATTATTTTCCAAAGGATAAAAGGACCCCAAAAGTTATTGGGCAATTAGTCCTGAGTACGCTGATACCCCATATGTGGGGGTAAACCACTATTTGGGCGCATGGCAGAGCTCGGAAGGGAAGCAGCGCCATTTGACTTTTTTGGCTGGAATTGAGATTGGACGCCATGTCGATTTGGAGAGTCCCTGTGTGCCTAAACAGTGGAAACCCCCACAAGTGACCCCATTTTGGAAACTGGACCCCTCAAGGAACTCATCTAAATGTGTTGTGAGAGTTTTTAACCCCCAAGGGCTTCACAGAAGGTTATAACGTAGAGCCGTAAAATTAAAATATATTTTTTCCACAAAAATGATCTTTTCATCCCAATTATTATTTTCCAAAGGATAAAAGGACCCCAAAAGTTATTGGGCAATTAGTCCTGAGTACGCTGATACCCCATATGTGGGGGTAAACCACTATTTGGGCGCATGGCAGAGCTCGGAAGGGAAGCAGCGCCATTTGACTTTTTTGGCTGGAATTGAGATTGGATGCCATGTCGCATTTGGAGAGTCCCTGTGTGCCTAAACAGTGGAAACCCCCCACAAGTGACCCCATTTTGGAAACTAGACCCCCCAAGGAACTTATCTAAATGTGTTGTGAGAGCTTTTAACCCCCAAGTGCTTCACAGAAGGTTATAACGTATAGCCGTAAATTAAAAAATCATATTTTTTCCACAAAAATGATCTTTTCATCCCAATTTTTATTTTCCAAAGGATAAAAGGACCCCAAAATTTATTGTGCAATTAGTCCTGAGTACGCTGATACCCCATAGCTGGGGGTAAACCACTATTTGGGCGCATGGCAGAGCTCGGAAGGGAAGCAGCGCCATTTGACTTTTTTGGCTGGAATTGAGATTGGACGCCATGTCGTATTTGGAGAGTCCCTGTGTGCCTAAACAGTGGAAACCCCCCCACAAGTGACCCCATTTTGGAAACTAGACCCCCCAAGGAACTTATCTAGATGTGTGGTGAGAGCTTTTAACCCCCAAGGGCTTCACAGAAGGTTCTAACGTAGAGCAGTAAAATTAAAAAATCATATCTTTTCCACAAAAATGATCTTTCCACCCCCAATTGTTATTTTCCAAAGGGTAACAGGACCCCAAAAGTTATTGTGCAATTTGTCCTGAGTACGCTGATACCCCATATGTGGGGGTAAACCACTATTTTTACGCATGGCAGAGCTCGAAAGGGAAGGAGCGCCTTTTTCAAATGCAGACTTTGATGGAATGGTCTGTGGGTGTCATGTCACGTTTGGATAGCCCCTGATGTGCCTAAACAGTAGAAACCCCCCACAAGTGACTCCATTTTGGAAACTAGACCCCCCAAGGAACTTTTCTAGATGTGTGGTGAGCACTTTGAACCCCCAAGTGCTTCACAGAAGTTTATAACGTAGAGCCGTGAAAATAAAAAAATCATATTTTTTTCCACAAAAATAATCTTTTTGCCCCAAATTTTTATTTTTATAAGGGTAACAGGAGAAATAGGACCCCAAAAGCTATTGTGCAATTTGTCCTGAGTACGCTGATATCCCATATGTGGAGGGGAACCACTATTTTGACGCATGGCAGAGATCGGAAGGGAAGGAGCACCGTTTTTAAATGCAGACTTTGATGGAATGGTCTGCGGGTGTCATGTCGCGCTTGGAGAGCCCCTGATGGCCTAAACAGTAGAAACCCCCCACAAATGACCCCATTTTGCAAACTAGACCCCCCAAGGAACTTATCTAGATGTGTGATCAGCACTTTGAACCCCCAAGGGCTTCACAGAAGTTTATAACGTAGAGCTGTGAAAATAAAAAAATCATATTTTTTTCCACAAAAATGACCTTTTTGCCCCCAAATTTTTATTTTTATAAGGGTAACAGGAGAAATAGGACCCCAAAAGCTATTGTGCATTTTGTCCTGAGTACGCTGATACCCCATATGCGGGGGGGAACCACTGTGATCGCCTTACTGCGATCTTTGGGAGGCACAATGAACAAATCTACAAAAGATGAAGAATTGGTTTTCTTTTTTACGCCGTTCCTCGTGCGGTATTAGTGATTAGGCGACTTTATTCCTCGGATCGGTGCGATTACAGCGATATCAGATTTACACCCTTTTTTCATGTTTAGCTTCTGTCACACACTAAAAGATGCTTTTTTTTGGAATAATTTTTTGTAAGAATTTTTTGCATCGCCGTATTTTGAGAGCTATAATTTTTCCATATTTCGGCTGACAGAGTTATCTGTGGGCTTATTTTTTGCGGGACGAGCTGATGTTTTTATTGGTACCATATTCGGGCACATAACGTTTTTTGATCGCTTCCTATTCCGATTTTTGTGGAAGCAGAATGAACAAAAACCAGCAATTCAGGAATTGTTTTTTTTTTTTTTCCCCGTTCCGCGTGTGGTAAAATTGATAAAGCAGCTTTATTCTTAGGTCACTACGATTACAGCGATACCTCATTTATATATTTTTTTTATGTTTTGGCGTTTTTTACACAATAAAGAATTTTATAGAAAAAATAATTATTTTTGCATCAGTTTATTCCGCGAGCTATAACTTTTTTATTTTTTTGCTGATGATGCTATATAGTGGCTTGTTTTTTGCGTGACAAGATGACGTTTTCAGCGGTACCATGATTATTTATATCTGACTTTTTGATCGCGTGTTATTGCACTTTTTCCAAGCGGTATGATGATACCGCTTGGAAAAAGTATAATTTACTACTTTTTTGTGTTTTTTTTTTACGGCTTTCACTGAAGGGGTTAACTAGGGTTACGTTTTTAAAGATGGGATTTTTATGGACATGGCGATACCTAACATGTGTATTTTTTTTGTTTTTTATTTTTTTTATTACATAAAAATGTGTATTTTTTAGGGGATTTTTTTAAAATTATTTTTTAATATTTTTTTTTACAATTTTTTTAAAAAAATGATTTTTTTCAACTTGTCCCTTTATGGGACTTTCACTTTTTTTACTTTTGATTGCAGTTACAATGCATTGCAATGCTCCAGCATTGCAATGCATTGTACCTATGGGGAAAGCTGCTGTGACATGATCACAGCAGCTTCCTGTAGCTAAATGACCCGGAGGTTGTCATGACAACCCCCGGGTCATCAAGGCAGAGATTGGGCCCTGCAAATACAGTGCAGGGTGCCGATCTGAGGCAGAGGGAGCTCCCGACCCTCTGCCTCCCCCCCTGAGCTCTGCGATCGCGCTGGATCGCAGCAGTCAGGGGGTTAACAGCCAGGGGCGGTGGGGGCTCCGCTCCTGGCTGTCAGTGCAGGAAGCCTGGCCACTGCAGCGCCGGCTCCTGCACTGATCGCCCTGGAGAAGCTGAAATTTCAGCTTCTCCTGCGCGATCGCTGCTGTGTTTGGTCAGTCAGATTGACTGCCCAATCACAGCGCTGTGAGTGCGGGGACCGACGGCAAAGGTCCCCGCACCGCTTGCCGTGCCTGTCAGCTGTCTGTGACAGCTGTCGGCACTGATCTACCACTGCGTGTTTACACGCAGTGGTAGATCAAAGGCATGACGTGCATAGTCCTTCCTGGTGCCGGAACTGGCACCTTGCCATGACGGACTGTGCACGTCAGTGGACATTAAGGGGTTAATGTAAACTACTAAATTATGGTAAATTATGCATTTGTATTACAGTGGAGATGTTCGAGAAGCCATTTTAAAACAAAATTTCAAACTTTTTAGAAATTGATGTCTTAAAAATGTTGAGAATCACTAGATGAACAGATAATATTAAAAATATCTAGATTAAACAGTTTCAATTCCAAGACTTAAAAGCCAAAAATAGTCATATTATTTACTCAGTATTTACAGCTTGCTTTTCAACTTGCTCATTAGCTGAGAATAAAACATTAATTTATATCATTAATTTATCTTCTTAATGAGAAAGCTGAGTAAGACATTTGCTACTTAAAGCTGCATCCTAAACTAATTTATCTTTCCTACTAATCATAAGTCATCTATTCAGAAAACTCTCCAAAATCTTAACAGAACCTGATCATCCATCAAACTATTGAAATGAATTACAAGCAGCCTCATCAAACAAAGTGTCACGTTTAAGTCATTGCAATCCATAATGTCAAAAGGTTCAGAATGCGAATAGCCACAACTTCGGTGTCAAGCATCAGAATCAATCGCTCTTCACCTATTACATGCAGAGGAAATGCGTCAAGAATAGTTTCGTAATTAAGAATGTATTAATTTTTTTAGTTCCCGAAGCATCATTTTAACATTTTTTAAATAGCAACTGTGTCTAGAATAATAGAATTTTCTTTAAACCTACTCAATGTTCTAGACAGAAGTTATAAAAGGAAAGCAATGCCGTTGTTTGTGAGACATACCTTTTTTTTACAGGAGGAAGTGTTAAGTACAAGTTTAACAAGTTTCAGTTTGTTGGAAATCAGCAGGAATCCATTTTTTGATTGAATGTAAGTTTCTCTTGATCAGCTCCTTTCCATTTCTGGGGCAGCCTGTTCTGGGGACATCCTGCTGGGGCTTGGTCCCAGTGACAATGAATGCTGTACTGTCACAGTGGGGTTTCAAATTGTTTCAAAATGTTAAAACATGCTCTAAAAAAAGGAGAAAAGCGCTACTTACAATACTTCTTTAATAGCATGAAAGATTAAAGCTGAGCTGCCACCAAATTTTACAATATAAATGCTGTACATTATTTAATAGACCTATTAGACCTGATGAGGTTGCTGTACTTACTTTGCAGATCAATGTCAGCATGACTGTATAATCCTGATATTACAAAGAACTCCCATGAAATGTATGCTCTAAACCTGTGTAAATGTGTATGTAATATAGTGTAATTATGCTAATATAGTAAATGATCACCGTCTAACTGATCCGACTGCTCCAGTCCTCTTCTCCCTTATGTAACTGTTTTTCTGACCCACAAGATTACATTGGGGTTTGTGTTAGCCATAAGTGGTGTTTACAATGTACAGTATGTCTATGGGGCATCAGAACGAGACTCCATCAAGGTTGCCAACTTGACTTTTTATGCTTTTTGAACAGCTTATCAAAAAATCACATACAGACAATATTTTTTAACGCACATATTGGAAAACCATAAGAAACCATTATGATTATAAATGATCCATGTCAACAGCTTATCATTCTGATATGGAGAAAACAACAGCATTCAATCTAAACTCTAAAATGATGATAATTGCATTTAAAAAATCTGTATAAGTTTCTTTAGCTTCAAAAAAAATCGCTGAATGTCTGGACGGTTGGCAACCCAGGGTTCCATAGGATTACATTGTAAAAGTGACCTCTGGCTCACTCCTAGATCCAGTTTTATCTGTCGAGTTTGAATATCAGACACCTGAGTAAGAAGTAGACTGGAGTGCTGCTGGAAATTGGGGAAGACATCGATTGGTAAGTATGTTAATGCAATTACACTACATGACATAAACATATACAAATGTTTAGGGCATGAAACGTTTCATACAAGCCCTTCCCTAAGATGAGCATTTTATAAATTCAGCTATATCTGGACTCAAAGTGCTAATTTTATCATCAAGAGAGCTATGTATAAAGATTTGCAGAACCTTGATTAGGCATTCGTGCTGGCAGTCCATGTAAGTGCAACAGTGCTTGAGTGTGTCTTCCGTGCCCTGGATTGCTACAGTAAAGTGGGGTTTTGCTTTGGTATTTGTGTGAATATTTTAACATGATGGTCACTTCCAGCTCCTCAGGTCTACAACGCATTGCATGGCTCTGAATCCCCGCGACTCCACGAACTGGAAACCACACCAGTCCTTAAAAACAAACATCTTTACTGACAATTTCACTTGTAATCAATGCATATTTTTATGTGTATATTTCAATATAAAAAATAGATATGACTCAAACCCTAATTTTTGTCTGTATTTAAAAAAGATCACTCATAACAATAAATGACACAAAACACACAAGAAACAATTGTAATCCAACTCCATGTATGGGAATAAACTGATAGTGGTCAGTCCAGGATAAAATGGTATCTATGACTTGAGACATAATATTAGAATGACTTTATTTAATTTTGCTTATTACTTCATGATACTTAGCGAATTTGGTATACTACAAGGCATAGTCCAATTCTTAGCCCCCCTTTTCTTGCTTTATGCTTTATGAAATGATGTCTGGTGCCTGCACCAGACTATTATCCCAAACAATATGGATTATGAAATGAGGCCTGGTGTCTGCACCAGAGTTTTAGCCCAAAGTATTTTGATTAGGAAATGTGGCCTTCTGATTCCTCACTGTAACACAGTTTTACCTCAAATGATTTTGATTAGCAAATTGAGCCTCCTTTCTGAACCCCAATGTTAGGAGTAATGATTTTTAAGTGGAAATGTGACCTTCTGATTTCTCACTGCAACACAGTTTTATCACAAATGATTTGGATTAGAAAATTGGGCCTCCAGGCTGAACACCAATATTATGACTAACGATTTTTATGAGGAAATCTGGCCTTCTGATTCCTCACTGCAGCACAGTTTTTGTCAAAATGATTTTGATTAACAAATGGGGGATCCTGAGACTGCAACACAGTTTTAGCACAATCTAGTTAGATGTTGGAAGATCGATTTCACACAGGACAGGTTCCTTTCTAACTAACTGACAAGTTCACTTTCAGCAGCAGCAGTAGCAGTAGCAGAAACAGCCTCTCTGCAGTGTGACACTGAGAAAATGTCATCAGCAAATCAAGATGTCTGCTTTTTATATGGACAGTGACACGTGACTTCGGCTTCCAATCACAGAAGACCTTGTGTCATGATGTGGATGGCTTCTGAGCCCTAATTGGCCGTCAGAATGTACACACTTCATTACACACAGTTATTAAAGAAAAAAAAGAAAAAAAATTACTCTCCACAGCTCTTCTGACCTAATGTCACGCTGTCTTATGATATGTGTACGATGTCAGTAAACTATTCTTAAAAGAACAACACTCTATACAACATATAGATTAGCAACATCAGCATGTAAATATAGAATAGATTTACCTGACACGATATCCGTTGAACTCAGGGTTAATCTTGAGGACTTGATACACTGTCACAGGAAAGAGGAGGACCGGGGGTCTAACCTGACCCTAAACTGGGGTCCTAACTAATCCCTCACCTTGGAGGTACTGATAATGGTTCAGAGGTCCAAGTCTCCAGCCTAACCTAGTCTCCTATCAGTCCCTGAACCCTGTAATCAGTCCTAAGAAGGACCCTGATTACCACCAAAGGGATATGGGCTGATCTCTGCTAAATACACAGATTAGACATATAGGACAGACTGGAGAAAACACAGACTTGCATACACACTCAAACACAGAAGGAACATAAATGATCTGGGATATTAAACTCTAAGCAAGGTGAGCTTAAAACAACTAAGGAGCTCTTTAACTTAAGTCTATACAGATACAATCCTATCTGTGGTCTGCATGAAGAATTTCACTGGCAACTCCCAACACAGACAACCAGAGATTTAAAGGAAACCAATCAACAAATAATTAATTGCAGCCGGAAGAAACTGCACCCAGTCCCAGAACTGAGCACAGACAGAATTAACTCCCTAACTGCCAAACACAAAGAAACAGCAACTCAGCTGTGAGAAGTCAGAATGTGCAACCGCGACGATCTTCGTGGCGATGCACACATGACAGTACCCCCCCTTCTACGAGGGGCCTCTGGACCCTCAGGACCAGGTTTGCCCGGGTGAGTTCTGTGGAAGGTCCGCACCAAACGATCTGCGTTAATGTCAGACGCAGGAACCCACGTCCTCTCCTCTGGACCATACCCCTTCCAATGCACCAAGTACTGAAGGGACCGGCGATTCAGACGTGAGTCAATGATCTTTGACACTTGAAACTCCAAGTTACCATTGACCACCACTGGAGGAGGAGGTAGAGGTGATGGTATGACTGGTGCCACGTACCTCTTAAGTAATGACTTGTGGAACACATTATGAATTTTAAACGTAGGAGGGAGGTCCAGACGAAATGCCACAGGATTAATTATGGAACTGATCCTGTACGGCCCGATGAATCTGGGGCCCAGCTTCCAGGAGGGAACTTTAAGTTTTATATTCCTGGTAGACAACCATACCAGATCGTTCACATTAAGATCTGGACCAGAAACTCTCCTCCTATCAGCCATACGTTTATAACGGTTCCCCATAGCACTCAGATTATTCAATACACCTCTCCACACAGAAGCAAGTGACGACGAGAAACGCTCCTCCTCAGGAACCCCAGAAGGGCCCCCCCATTGAAAGTACAAAACTGGGGATGGAAACCATATGCCCCAAAAAACGGGGATTTACCAGTGGACTCGCTCCGCCTGTTGTTAAGAGCGAACTCTGCCAGAGGCAAGAAAGAAGACCAGTCCTCCTGGTTCTCTGAGACAAAACACCGAAGATAAGTCTCAAGGCTTTGATTCAGACGCTCTGTCTGACCATTGGTCTGCGGATGAAAAGCCGAGGAAAATGACAATTGCATCCCCCGACGTAAACAAAATGCCCTCCAAAACTTGGACACAAACTGAGACCCCCTATCTGACACCACATCAGAAGGCAACCCATGAAGTCTCACAATCTCCCCAATGAACACCTGCGCCAGAGTTTTAGCATTAGGGAGGGCAGGAAGAGCAATGAAATGTGCCATCTTACTGAACCTGTCAACAACCACCAGTATGACAGTCTTCCCTGACGACTGAGGAAGGTCCGTGATGAAGTCCATAGACAAATGAGTCCATGGACGCTCCGGAAGTTTCAAGGGTAAGAGGGTCCCAGACGGACGGGTATGAGGGGTCTTAGAGCGAGCACAAACCCCACAGGACGCGACAAAAGTTAAAACATCTTTATTAACGTTAGGCCACCAAAACCGGCGAGAAAGGAGATCTAAAGTAGCCTTACTCCCTGGATGTCCTGCTAAAGCAGAATTATGATGTGCCTCAATAACCTTTTGTCTCAACTGATTTGGGACAAACAGTCTCCCTGGAGGTCCTGCAGGGGCGTCCCCCTGAGCCTCTAACACCTCCTCCTCAAGCTCAGAACATACAGCCGACACTACCACCCCCTCCTGAAGGATAGGAATCGGGTCATCCATTTTCCCGGCCCCTGGGAAACTGCGAGACAAGGCATCCGCCTTAACATTCTTAGATCCAGGGCGATAAGTGACAACAAAATTAAACCTGGTAAAAAACAACGACCATCAAGCTTGTCTGGAATTCAGACGCTTAGCAGATTCCAAATACAGCAGGTTCTTGTGATCAGTAATGACGGTGACCGGGTGGACTGCCCCCTCCAAAAAGTGACGCCATTCTTCAAAAGCCAACTTAATGGCCAAAAGTTCCCTATTGCCGATATCATAATTCCTTTCGGCGGACGACAATTTTTTAGAAAAGAAAGCGCACGGATGCCATTTACCAGGGGACGGACCCTGGGACAATATTGCACCCACCCCTACGTCAGACGCGTCCACCTCCACAACGAACGGCTGTGATGCATCTGGTTGGATGAGAACGGGTGCCGAAGCAAAACATTTTTTCAAAGAGGAAAAAGCTTGGCAAGCTTTGTCCGACCATTTAGAAAAATTCGTCCCTTTTCTTGTCATGTCAGTGAGAGGTTTGACAACAGATGAGAAATTACAAATAAATTTCCGGTAGTAGTTAGCAAACCCCAGAAAACGCTGCAGAGCCTTAAGATCCTCTGGCTGATCCCATTCAAGCACTGCTCTCACCTTTTCAGGGTCCATACGGAAACCGGAGGCTGACACCAAGAAACCCAAAAACTGAAGTTCCTGTACGGCGAATACACACTTTTCCAGTTTGGCGTATAGTTTATTGTCTCGCAAGATCTGCAACACCTGTCTCACATGCTCCTGGTGAGACACAAGATCTGGTGAGTAAATTAAAATGTCATCCAAATATACGACCACAAACAGCCCCACCAGATGATGAAAAATGTCATTAACAAAATGTTGGAATACTGCTGGTGCAGTAGTCAGACCAAAAGGCATGACAAGGTTCTCATAATGTCCCTCCGGCGTGTTAAACGCCGTTTTCCACTCATCCCCCTCTTTTATCCTAATCAGATTATACACCCCCCTGAGATCAAATTTAGAGAACCATTTGGCGCCAACAATTTGATTGAAGAGATCAGGAATCAGAGGGAGTGGATACGGATCTCGAACAGTAATCCGATTAAGTTCGCGGAAATCCAAGCAAGGGCGTAGGCCTCCATCTTTTTTCTTCACAAAGAAGAACCCCGCGGCCACTGGGGAAGATGAAGGTCTAATATGCCCTTTGGCCAGACTTTCCGAAATATAATCTTTCATAGCCTGCCTCTCAGGACCAGAAAGGTTATATAACCTAGCTTTAGGTAACTTAGCATCAGGAAGTAAATTAATAGAGCAGTCATACACGCGATGAGGAGGCAACTCCTGACACCCCTCCTCAGAGAACACATCCCCAAAGTCCTCCAAAAAAGGAGGCAAAGTACTAGGCACGACCGCACTGATGACTGTGTTCATGCAGTTACTTTTGCAAAACTCCCCCCATTGGCTTATATCTCTGGACTGCCAATTAATCACAGGGTTATGTTTAACCAACCAAGGAAGTCCCAACACAATAGGAGTAGGTAGACCCTCCAACACATAACAAGATAATAGTTCCCTATGTATTGCCCCTACCCGAAGGTCAATGTTATGAACCTCATGAACAAAGCTACCTTGGCCGAGAGGCCTGGCGTCAATGGAAAATATAGGGATCGGTTTGACCAATACACTCAGATGCATACCTTGAGCCTGAGCAAACTGAGCGTCAACCAGATTAGCCCCGGACCCACTATCAAGAAGAACAGAAAATCTCTCCACTCTCGTACCAACCACCACCTCCACTGGTACAAGGAACTGAGAAGAACTAGCGGACGAAATACATACTCCCAGGTTGTCGTCCACCACACAACCTGGGATTAACAGTTTTCCGGCGACTTTTTGCTCAACAAGGCACGGGATGGACATCCCCCAACAAAATGTCCCTCTTTCCCGCAGAAGAAACACCTTCTAGTCCTGCGGCGTACCGCCAATCCCCTCCTACGAAATGATGTCCCTCCCAACTGCATAGGCTCCTCCGAACAGACAAGGGGAACCTCAACATAAGGGACTTTAGTAGTAGGTGGAGTAACAACAGGGGGCGGAGTTACCTCGCACCTCTCCCGGAGCCGTCTATCAGTACGGATAGCTAGGGCCATAGCAGCCTCCAGTGATGGAGGAGAATCATACTGAGCCAAAACGTCCTTTAATTTGTCAGAAAGCCCATGACAAAACTGGCTCCTAAGAGCTGGGTCATTCCACTGAGTATCTGTGGCCCATCTACGGAACTCAGAAGCAAATTCCTCCGCCGGACGATCTCCCTGCTGTATCTTACGTAATTTTGTCTCAGCAAGAGAGACCCGATCTGGGTCATCATATACCAAACCCAGGGCAGTAAAAAATCGATCTACTGACTGTAGAGCCGGGGATCCCGGAGGAAGGGAGAAGGCCCAGGATTGAGGGTCCCCTTGTAGGAGCGAGATAACAATTCCCACTCTCTGCTCTTCACTCCCTGATGATCGAGGCCGAAGCCGAAAATACAATTTACATGCTTCCCTGAAGGTAAAAAATTTGTCTCGCCCACCAGTGAACCTGTCCGGGAGAGCTACTTTAGGTTCAAATCTGGTTTGCTCCGAGGGAGACAAAACTTTGGACTTAATGTCCGTCAGCTCCATGGATAATCCCTGCAACTGCAGAGCCAGCTGGGCTACTGGATCCATGGCAACTGGGAATAATTTTATGGGCCAGTGAAAATGTCACGCGGTCTTATGATATGTGTACGATGTCAGTAAACTATTCTTAAAAGAACAACACTCTATACAACATATAGATTAGCAACATCAGCATGTAAATATAGAATAGATTTACCTGACACGATATCCGTTGAACTCAGGGTTAATCTTGAGGACTTGATACACTGTCACAGGAAAGAGGAGGACCGGGGGTCTAACCTGACCCTAAATTGGGGTCCTAACTAATCCCTCACCTTGGAGGTACTGATAATGGTTCAGAGGTCCAAGTCTCCAGCCTAACCCTGTCTCCTATTAGTCCCTGAACCCTGTAATCAGTCCTAAGAGGGATTCTGATTACCACCAAAGGGATATGGGCTGATCTCTGCTAAATACACAGATTAGACATATAAGACAGACTGGAGAAAACACAGACTTGCATACACACTCAAACACAGAAGGAACATAAATGATCTGGGATATTAAACTCTAAGCAAGGTGAGCTTAAAACAACTAAGGAGCTCTTTAACTTAAGTCTATACAGATACAATCCTATCTGTGGTCTGCATGAAGAATTTCACTGGCAACTCCCAACACAGACAACCAGAGATTTAAAGGAAACCAATCAACAAATAATTAATTGCAGCCGGAAGAAACTGCACCCAGTCCCAGAACTGAGCACAGACAGAATTAACTCCCTAACTGCCAAACACAAAGAAACAGCAACTCAGCTGTGAGAAGTCAGAATGTGCAACCGCGACGATCTTCGTGGCGATGCACACATGACACCTAGATACACCTTTTTCCCTCATCAAACACGTCCCACAGACAATCATACAGCACCTCTATCCTAGCCAAAGTCAAAACAAAAGCATTAGTGAAAAAAAATTGGCATTATTTTTACTCTATACATTATGGAATTGAAAATTATTTTAATATACACAATGCTTGTATGCTATCCCCAAGAAATAAACAGTAGTGCTTTTCTTTCACTGCTTCTTTTACAGTCAACTGTTCACATTCATACAAAACATTTTTTACATTTCTTTTGGAGATCCTAGCCTCGGGACATGCTACAGGGCATGATAGCAAGCTGACTCTCTGGAAGCTAGTATTGGCTCTAACTGTTCATGTTACAGCTCTTTCTTTGATGCACTGTTTATGCCGAAGTGCATATACTCTGTTTGTTGTCTGCTGTGGTTTGCCGGAATGCATGCCAGGATGAAAAGCCAGTTCATAAAAAAATACTTCAAATTTTAGTTTTATTCCTGAGAATATCTAATGTATAGGCCAAAAATAGTTCTAATAATACTTTCATATGTTCTCATATAATTAGTTACAAAAATTGACTCTCACCTTGTTTTTTTATTATTAGTTTATGCTCATGCAATATAAAAAACACTATCTGGACAAAAGTATAGGGACACCTTAAAGACATTTTTTACATCCCATTCTAAGTCTATGAACAATGATATTTGCAGCTATATAAGCTTCTGGGAAGGAAGACTTTACACATGATTTTGTAGTTTATCAGTTGGATCTTTTGCTCATTCATGCAGAGGAGTGTTTTTTTTTATGCCAACAACGTATGCTGCATGACAGGGCCTTGCTTGCAATCTCTGTACTAATTCATCCCCAAGGTATTCAATGGCATTTTAGATGAGGGCTCAATGTGGGCTAGTTAAGTTCTTAAAAAATAGAAAAAACACAAGGACACGGCGCAAATTGTACATTTAGTTGCATATACTCTTCATAGAAAATGATCAGGTCTAATCGAGGATGGTAGCATGAATATAACCATGGTTTCCAAGTGCTGCAGCAGTAAAAAGAGGTGTTGAGGACCGTATGGTGACAGTGAGCAGTGGACATGAGAGATCATGTTAGTATGAGTTGTTTTTTTTATATCTTACCTGAAGCAGAGATGTGCATTCTCCTATACAACTCCACTCATTATATATGGCACTGCTAGAGAAAGTATGTGCACCTTCACTCCATTTATTATGGGGCTTTCTTAGAGTTTGGGGAAAAATATCTTAGACATAACCCTTTAAGATTTTCCTTCTCTAGAATTTAGGATTAGCCTCTTAAAAAACCCACAGCATTATCCTCCTGTACTAAACTCTACAGTTTGGACAATGCAGCCAAGCAAAGAATGTTCTCTTGGCATTTGCTAAATCCAGACTTGTCCATCAGAATGTCAGAAAGAGAAATGTGATATGTGACTCCATAAAACATTTCCACAGAGTCCAGAATTGCAAGCTTGTTGGGTGATTGGCATTGTCCTCGTCAATAGTAATGTAAGACTTGCATGCAGCTTCTCAGTCATGGAAACCAATGCCCTGAAACTCCCATTAAACAGTTTCTACTCTAGAGAAGATGTGCTGAATTTACTAAGTGGCATGTGTCTCATAATGAATTCTGTGCATTATACTCCATCAAGCCCTTCATTAAGACTTGATTGAGCAATACCAGTCTCAATGCATTGGCCCTATACAGGGTAGACCATTTATATGGATACACCTAAATAAAATGAGAATGGTTGGTGATATCAACTTCCTGTTTATAGCACATTAGTATATGGGGGGGGGGAAACGTTTCAAGATGGGTGGTGACCATGGCGGCCATTTTGAAGTTGGCCATTTTGGATCCAACTTTATTTTTTCCAATGGGAAGAGGGTCATGTGACACATCAAACTTATTGAGAATTTCACAAGAAAAACAATGGTGTGCTTGGTTTTAATGTAACTTTATTCTTTCATGAGTTACTTACAAGTTTATAACCACTTATAAAATGTGTTCAAAGTGCTGCCCATTGTGTTGGATTGTCAATGCAACCATCTTCTCCCACTCTTGACACACTGATAGCAACAGTGCAGAAGAAATGCTAGCACAGGCTTCCAGAATCTGTTGTTTCAGATGCTGCACATCTTGTATCTGAAGGCAATTGTCTATGCTGTGAAGATTCCCATTCCCATTTTATTTAGGTGTATCCATACAAATGGCCCACCCTGTAGTCTGCAAGTAAATACTGTTTTTTTGCTGACAGATTCTTTTAACTGCTTCAGGACATTAGACGTATCTAGACGTCATGGAAGGGAAGGAGTTCATGACAATGAAGTACAGTGGCATGTAAAAGTTTTAGTACCCCTGGTCAAAATGACTGTTATCATGAACAGTTAAGCAAGTTGAAGATGGAATGATCAAAGGGCCAAAGTTAAGGATGACACGTTGCCTTTGTATTTTAAGCAAAAAAAGTCATTATTTACATTTTGAAAATTACAAAAAGGAAAATGGGCAGATGTATTGTTAGTACATAGTAGGATTTCCTTTTGCAAGTATAACAGCTTTTAAATACTTTTTGTAGCCAGTTCTGTGAGATTCCTTGGTTGTCTTGCATGCACTTTTATTTTGAGACCTAGCCACAGATTTTCAATCATGTTCAGATCAGGGGACTGTAAGGGGCATTGTAAAACCTTCAGATTGTGCCTTTTGAGGTATTCTATTGTGGATTCTGACATGTATTTAGAATCATTATCCATATGTAGAAGACATTCTCTTTTCAACTTCATTTTTTTAGATGGTGTTAAGTATGCATCATGAATTTTTTGGAACTTTATTGAATTCATTCTTCCCTCTACCCGTGAAAAGTATCCGTGCCATTGGCGGCAACACAACACCAAAGCCTGATTGATCTACCTCCATGCTTAATGGTTGGTGAGATAGTCTTTTACTGAAATTCTGTGCCATTTTTCTACACACATACCTTTGATTATTGTGGTGAAAGAGTTCTATTTTAACCTCAGTACACAGGACTTGTTTTCAAAATGCATCAGGCTTGTTTAGATGTTCTTTTACATACTTGTGAAGCTGAATTTTATGGGGAGGACATAGGAGAGGTTTTCTTCTGATGACTCTTCCATGAAGGCCAATTGTTTGCTGGTGTCCCTGAACAGTAGAGCAATGTACAACTCCTGAGTCTGCTATATCTTTCTGAAAGTCTTTTGTAGACAAGTGGAGGTTCTTATTTGCCTTTTTAGGAATCCTACGAGCAGCTTTCACTGAAATTTTGCTTGGTGTTCCAAACCTTATCTTAACTTACACTGTGTTAGGGTCTGCGGAACGCACCTAATAGATATTGTATAGAGGTGCGTTCGCAGACCGGGGTCCACCGTGCAGGCGAAGCCTGCTGTTAGTAAGATGGCGAAGGTAGCGAACTCTGTTATCCCGCAGAGTCGCTAAAATAAACGCCGTAGCGCGCTGTGGCAGTTAGTGCAAACTCTGTTAATCCCCAGAGCCGCTAGCGGGAATGCTACAGCGCTATATGGCGATAAGTATGAACTCACTTAGCTTCAGTGAGCCGCAAAGTAAAACGCTAGGGCGCTGAACCAGCATTATAAAGCGAATCCTGTTGAGTCACAGAGGCGCTGAGAAAAAGACTGTGTCCTGTTAGACTCACAGGGAACACAGATGACTGCTAAGCGGATTGCAGTCTGAGGTCATGAAGTCAGAACACAAGCAACAATCTCCTCACCGGAGTAGCCGGTATTCTAATGGCGTTTTCAGCCGAGCCCTGAACACGTGCATACAATCTCCTCACCGGAGGTGCCGGTATTCTAGGGCTTATTTCAGCCAGACCTAACCACATGCATACATGACCTCACTGGCGCAAGCACGTAACAGATTTGATACTAGCGCATGGCGGCCCAGCCATGCCACCCTTTTATAGTAACAGCTACAGGACCTGCCAGAAAAAGGACCAATGAGAAACTGTTCCAAAACACATGTAGTTTCAGGACCTTCCTGGTGGACCAATAGGAGCTGCTGCAGTACCTGAACATGTGACCCCTGATCTCCAATGAGAGATCTTACCCTGGGCATGCTCAGAAGGGGAAACGCAGGACTTCGTCCTAAAGACGTCTGCTCCAGCACTGGCTATAATAGAAGATCCAGGAGGGGCAGCAGCAAGTCTCTGCACAGTATTGGAATGGGCAAGACGCTGGGACCGACGTCTCTGCTGAGCAGGCTCCACTGCGGCCAGAGACGGATGGGGGACTGCAGCGGGAATGGCTCGAGATTCCCCTTGTGCAGCATTGGGAACTCGAACCCTAACACACTGTTCATGTTAACTGTCATTTCCTAATTATATTTCAAACTGAGGAAAGGGCAACTTGAAACACTTTTCTATCTTCTTATATCCTTCTTTGGCTTTGTGAGCCTCCACCATTTTAATTTTCAGAGTGCTGCGCAGCTGCTTAGAAGAACCCATGGCTGCTGTTTTTTGGTACAAGGTTAGAGGAGGCTGGGTTTTTAAAAAAACTGGGAAATTTGCATCACCTGGTCTTTCCTAATGATGATACCGAACAAGCCATAACCCTAACAGGCTAATGAAGGTCTGACACCTTAGTCAAAGTTATCTGAGCACATAAATCTCCAAGGGTGCCCAAATTGTTGCTTCGGTCCATTTTCCTTTTTGTAATTCTTAAAATGTAAAAAATGACAATATATTTTTTTGCGTAATATACAAAGGAAATACAGTACAGACCAAAAGTTTGGACACATCTTCTCATTTAAAGATTTTTCTGTATCTTCATGACTATGAAAAATGTACATTCACACTGAAGGCATCAAAACTATGAATTAACACATGTGGAATTATATACTTAACAAAAAAGTGTGAAACAACTGAAAATATGTCTTATATTCTAGGTTCTTCAAAGTAGCCACCTTTTGCTTTGATGACTGCTTTGCACACTCTTGGCATTCAGTGAGAGAGATGTGGTCTATCCTTACAGTGACAGCCCTAGACTTCCTTATTCTAGCTTGCAGAAGTTGCAGAGCGGTCACTGTGTCGATTAGCTCCCCACCTGCTGGGCCTTTTGGTGCCACAGAAGTTTTGAAACCTGTGCCTTCACTGCTGTTGTTGCTGCTGCTGTTCCTGAAAGAAGAAATAAGAAGTTCCGGATCATTACCAGACTTGTAACTCTCCCTTGATTTTTACTAATTCAGCCCAATCCTGCCCATTTTCCACCCTTTTCACCCTCTCCGTAAACACTTCTAGACCCCTCCTTCTGCCATTGAGTACTAATCAGTACCTTTTTGCTTGAGTTTTGTCAGTTTTTTCATCACTAATCAGACCCTGTGCTTGCATTTTTTGGGAATTTTTTCCCTGTCTATTCCTGCCCCTCTTGGCACCATCTCAATGTGTGCATCCTGCAGCGACTGAACCGCTAATCAGTAACGCAGACCACTGATCAACGTTGGTGCTTTCTTTTGACCAGGACTTTTTTTCTTGTCTTTAACTACATAAATAGCAAGAAACTAAAAAATGATAGTGTTGGTCCCCTTAAAAATAGTCTGGGTGAAATGGTGGATGAGGATGAGGAAAAAGCCAAAATGCTAAATAACTTTTTTTCAACTGTATTTACACAAGAAAATCCCATGACAGATAACATGATCAGTGATAAAAAAAATTTCTCCATTAAATGTCACCTGCTTAACCCAGCAGGAAGTACGGTGGCGTCTAAAAATCACTAAAATTGACAAATCCCCGGGCCCGGATGGGATACACCCCCGAGTACTGCAGGAATTAAGTACAGTTATAGATAGACCATTATTTTTAATCTTTAAAGATTTCATAATAACGGGGTCTGTACCACAGGACTGGCGTATAGCAAATGTGGTGCCAATATTCAAAAAGGGGGCAAAAACTGAACCTGGAAATTATAGGCCAGTGAGCTTAACATCTACTGTGGGTAAAATCCTGGAGGGTTTTTTAAGGGATATTATATTGGAGTATCTGAGGCTGAATAACCTCATGACACAGTATCAACATGGGTTTACGAGGGACCGTTCTTGTCAGACTAATCTGATAAGCTTTTATGAAGGGGTAAGTTCAGGACTGGACCAAGGGAATGCAGTGGACGTGGTGTTCATGGACTTCTCAAAAGCTTTTGATACAGTGCCACACAAAAGGTTGATACATAAAATGAGAACAATGGGGATAGGGGAAAATATGTGTAAGTGGGTTAAGAACTGGCTCATGGATAGAAAACAAAGGGTGGTTATTAATGGAGCACACTCGGACTGGGTCATGGTTAGCAGTGGGGTACCACAGGGGTCAGTATTGGGGCCGCTTCTCTTTAACATATTTATTAATGACCTTGTAGGGGGCATACAGAGTAGTATTTCAATATTTGCAGATGACACTAAACTCTGCAGGGTAATAAATACAGAGGAGGATAATTTTATATTACAGGAGGATTTATGTAAACTAGAAGCTTGGGCTGATAAATGGCAAATGAGCTTTAATGGGGATAAATGTAAGGTCATGCACTTGGGTAGAACAAATAAGATGTATAATTATGTGCTTAATTGTAAAACACTGGGCAAAACTGTCACTGAAAAAGACCTGGGTGTATGGGTGGACGACAAACTCACATTTAGTGGCCAATGTCAGGCAGCTGCTGCCAAGGCAAATAAAATAATGGGATGCATTAAAAGAGGCATAGATGCTCATGAGGAGAACATTATTCCTGTGTCCTCTTGTGTATAAATATGTGATTCTTCAGTTTTTGTTTTAGTCTTTGCCTGATGAAGAGACCTGAGTAGTCTCGAAAGCTTGCAATTTGTTACCATCTTTTCAGTTAGCCATTAAAAGGTATCAACCACTGAGGACTCTCAAGTCTAAATATTTTTCATGAGGAGAACATAATTTTACCTCTATACAAGTCACTGGTGCGACCACACTTAGAATACTGTGTGCAGTTCTGGTCTCCGGTGTATAAGAAAGACATAGCTGAACTGGAGCGGGTGCAGAGAAGAGCGACCAAGGTTATTAGAGAACTGGGGTTATTTAGTTTGGAAAAACGAAGGCTTATGGGTGATCTTATTACAATGTATAAATATATGAGGGGACAGTACAAAGACCTTTCTAATGATCTTTTTACTCTTAGACCTGTGACGGGGACAAGGGGGCATCCTCTACGTCTGGAGGAAAGAAGGTTTAGCCATAATCACAGACACAGATTCTTTACTGTAAGAGCAGTGAGACTATGGAACTCTCTGCCGTCTAATGTTGTAATGAGTGATTCCTTACTAAAATTTAAGAAGGGACTGGATGCCTTTCTTGAAAAGTATAATATTACAGGCTATATTCACTAGTTTCCTAGATACTGTGTTGATCCAGGGAGCTAGTCTGATTGCCGTATGTGGAGTTGGGAAGGAATTTTTTTCCCCAATGTGAAGCTTACTGTTTGCCACTTGGGTTTTTTTTTGCCTTCCTCTGGATCAACATGTTAGGGCAGGTTAGGATAGGATATGGGTTGAACTAGATGGACTTAAAGTCTTCCTTCAACCTTAATAACTATGTTACTATGTATTTTTATTTATCCCCTTTTGCACCACATCTATGTGTGTGCGTGTTTCTTACAGCTGTTGAGTGCTGATCAGTGACACACATCACTATCAACTTCAGTTTCTTTGTGTGAAAAAAGAATCAAATAAATAATAATTTAGATTAGTTGATAGGGCTAGATTAGGGACAGCTAAATATAACATAGTAATCTGTATCTACTACAGTATTTTTTACTGAATTTAAAAAAATTCATTAGAAACACCACACGTTTCGGCTGTCCTGCCTTCATCAAGTGATAGTTAATATGACCCGTGTAACCTATTCATACCTTTTATTGGTATTGGAAGTGGGCATACTAATTGGTTCCCACCCACCAATGCGCTTGAATCCATGAATAGTTTAAAATGGTCACATGTGAACATCGGCAGAAATGTTGACATGAGAGCTCTGTGGTCAGATTTTAAAATAACTTAAAAAACACTTCTGCATGATATACTTTTAGGTATCAGGATTCCCCCACTGTGTGGGATAGATCCCAACCATTACCTGCTACTGTGGTCTCCTATTCAAGTTTGGCCACTGCGGTTGCTGCTCAGCACAGAAGTCGGTCCCAGGGTCTTGCTCAGGCTCGTGGTATACGTTTGGTTACTGCTGGCTCTCCAGCCAAGTCTATGATAGCCAGTAGTATACACGTGCAGCCTTGTGCTCTGAAGTCTAAGTCCAGAGATCACCTTACTGAGCATGTCCGTGACGTGGTGTCTTCTCATTGGTGGTCAGATGTTAGCTACTCTGGTGAGGTGGCAGCTTCAGATTGGCCCACAGGCGATGTCTCGGCCGACTGGACATGAGTGTTTGGGGTGGAGCCTAGCCTATTTAAAGGCTCCCAGCAGCGCACGCGGGCATGCTAGTGTCATTTATGTTTGGTGTGTGTGTGGGTGGATACTCTACCATTCCGTCTGCACGCTTTCTAGTGTCTGTCTGTGCTCAAATACTGTACACTTTGGCAGGCAGGTAACAAACTTATATGGTTTTGTTCCTGTGGCTCATCACCTGAGTCTCTAGTCGCCTACATGCTTAGGGTGCCAGTCAGGCACAAACTCAGTTGCGACAAGACAGGGGGAACTATCTGCTTGGCTTAGCATCTGTTTCGTTCATGTGTGTGGTTAACACAGTTCAGTTACAGAACAAGCCCAACCCTTATGCTCCTCTCAGTAAAGGCAACAGGGTATTGTATCTAGCGTTTTAAGAGTTCTTGCTCTTAGCACTGCATCTGCGCTATTCATTTGTGCGGTTAGCATAGTCTAGTTTCAGAACAAGCTCAATACAGGTGCTAACACCCCGTGACATTTAACAGGGTGTAGTACTTAGCATTAGAGTTGAGTGAAACAGGTCGGTCAGATTCAAAAGTCGCCGACTTTCGCCAAAGTCGGGTTTCGCCAAGTGAAACCCGACCATATCGTGAGGTCGGCCATGCGGTCGTCAACCCGAGCGCCAAAGTCGGTTTTCCCATAATGCTTGCAGGCGCCTTTTCTCAGCCAATGAGCAAGGATGCACACTGTGGGCAACACGATGACATGGGCAGCGGCCACCACCATCTTAGAGAAGGGCATTGCAGTGATTGGCTTGCTTTGTGTGGCGTCACAGTGGCTATAAAAGCCCCTGACCGCCGACCGCCATTTTACTTCTGCCGATCTTAGCGTAGGGAGAGGTTGCAGCCGCTTGTTCTCAGTAGGGAGAGAGTTAGGCAGGAAAAAATAACTTATTCTGTGCTTGTGCTGATAGCGATAGTGCTGTACAGTTAGTGTGCAGTAACAGGGGAGGATTTTGTTGTGTGCAGCATCGCTGGTTATTAGGCTGCCTGCCAGTGACAGGGGAGGAATTTCTTGTGTGCAGCAGCAGAGCTGATTATTAGGCTGCCTGCTAGCTGTATTGCTGTGTGTACACTGCTGTGCAGACTGCTTTTTACACAGCACCTACACAGCACTAATACTTTAATTTTTTTTTTCTACACAGTTACCGAGCATTCATTTTTTCCCACACCGTATAGAGCTGTACGCTCCTCACACACTACCGTGTACCGGCTGGTATCACGGACAAATACATGCTGACTATCTGTGTGTGACTCCGGAAATATATACAGAGATTTTAATTTTCCCGAAAACCATATACAGCTCGTATCTTCTGATACAGTACCCTTTTTCCGCTTTTAGTATTCTGGTCAAATCCATACTGAGTGAGCGTCTGGTGTTACTCCGGAAATCTATACAGAGATTTACAATTACCCCAACACTGCATACAGCTGTATGCTTCTGATACAGTACACTTTTTCTGCTTTTCATATTCTGGTCTAATCCATACTGAGCCTGAGAGCGTCTGGGTGTTACTCCGGAAATCTATACGGAGATTTACAATTACCCCAACACTGTATACAGCTGTACGCTTCTGATACAGTATCCTTTTTCTAATTTTTATATTCTGCTGTGATCCATACTGAGCCTGTGAGCGTCTGTCTGTTACTCCGGAAATAAATACGGAGACTAACAATTACCCCAACACTGTATACAGCTGTACGCTTCTAATACATTACCCTTTTCTACTTTTTATGTTCTGGTGTGATCCATACTGAGCCTGTGAGAGTCTGTGTGTGACTCCTGAAATATATACAGAGATTTACAATTACCCCAACACTGTATACAGCTGTACGCTTCTAATACATTACCGTTTCTCTCCTTTGTATATTCTGGTGTGATCCATACTGAGACTGTGAGAGTCTGTGTGTGACTCCTGAAATATATACGGAGATTTAAAAATACCCCAACACTGTATCCAGCTGTATGCTTGTAATACATTACCCTTTTTCTAATTTTTATATTCTGGTGTAATCCATACTGAGCCTGTGAGCGTCTGTGTAAGACTCCTGAAATACTGTATATACGGACATTTACAATTACCCCTAGACTGTATACAGCTGTACGCTTCTAATACATTACCCTTTTTCTACTTTTTATATTCTTGTCTAATCCATTCTGAGCCTGCGAGCGTGTGTGTCTGACTCCTCAAATATATACGGAGATTTATAATATTTTCACTATGCTATATATACCTGGTATCTGGTGATACAGTACCCTTTTTCAGCTTTTTATATTCTTGTCTAATCCATACTGATATATAATCCTACAAAAACCATGAAGCTTAAATGCCATAAAATCAATTTTTATTAAATAAATTCATTTAAAAACATATAACATATTGATACATATAAAATATGGGGACAAAAATGCAAAAAGAAAGCCTATGACAGGTGTGAAAAATAGGGGGATATGGAAAATTCACAAGTAATTCATGGAAGCAGAACCTGAATATATAAAAGACCTATATAAATTCAAAATGTCATTTCATCAAGGCAAGTGCCAGGAAATTGGACATATAAACAATGATATTTATCCACAATTAAAGCAAGTGCCAAATAAATTAAAGCTAATAAATAATAAGAGGTTCTGATAAATAAATTAACTTTAGTATATAAATTTATTCCTTAATGAATATATCCCCTTCATGAAGTGATGAACAGTAGCAAAAAAAATCCTTATTTGATATTGGCAAAAGTATATATATGTGCAAGTCGCAAAAAGTGCATAGTGCAAGTGCTGAATCAAAATGCTATAAAAATAGCATATTAATAGCCTAAAATGGAAAGGATCATTGCTGGTATATAGTGGTCATACCTGAAAGGCCGTGGCACCCTTGACGCGCGTTTCGCTTCCTGCTTTTTCTTAAGGGATACTGGTGATACAGTACCCTTTTTCAGCTTGTTATATTCTTGTCTAATCCATACTGAGCCTGTGAGCGTCTGTGTCTGACTCCTCAAATATATACGGAGATTTACAATATTTTCACTATACTATATATACCTGGCTTCTGGTGATACAGTACCCTTTTCAGCTTTTTATATTCTTGTCTAATCCATACTGAGCCTGTGAGCATCTTTGTCTGACTCCTCAAATATATACGGAGATTTACAATATTTTCACTATACTATATATACCTGGTATCTGGTGATACAGTACCCTTTTTCAGCTTTTTACATTCTTGTCTAATCCAAACTGAGCCTGTGAGCGTCTGTGTCTGACTCCTCAAATATATACGGAGATTTACAATTATCCCTAGACTTTATACAGCTGTACGCTTCTCACAATACCTTATATCTGCTGGCATTTTGGGTACATTTTACAAAAACTGAGGAAATATGGTGGAAGAGGCCGCGGACGTGGGCGTGGATGGCCATCTGATACTGATGGTGGTGGTGGTGCATCTGCTGGAAGTGCCAAAAGCGCAATAGCACCTAAGGCAGGAGGTGTTGATCCGGCGTCATCGTCTGGCTCAAGAAGGCCTGGAAGGCTCCCTTTTCTGGGAGTAGTTAAACCGATTTTAAAGCTGGAGCATCAGGAACAGGTAATGTCTTACATTGCCGAAACAGCCTCCAGCTCTATCGCCTCCTCTTCTGAAGTTTCAAAAACTGCAAGCACTGAGTCGTCAGAGCAGGCTCCTGGTCAGGAACAACACCTTGCCTTGTGTTCTTCACTCCCACCAAAAGTGAAGGATGCGGCAGCCCACACTTCAGATTACTCCATGGAGCTCTTTTCATATACCATGCCTGGGTTATCAAATCAAATCCAGAATTCCCCAGTCAAAGATGAATCTGACATGGATGTTATGATTTGGTAACTGACGAGGACAGGAGCAAAACAGCAAGGCAGCCAAACACCTGAGAGGTTGGAAACTAATGGGTTGCAGATCCCTAAACTAACCGCACAACTAGAAGCAGCCGTGGAGCGTACCTACGGTGGTCCTAGATGCCTGGGCACAGCCGGAGAACTAGCTACACCTAAAGATAGAAACCGGAAAGCTAACTGCCCTGGAGTAGAGCCCCAAAGGAATAAGCAGCCCCCAAACATATAATGGCGGTTAGACAAGACGAAACACAAACACAGGCAGAAAATAGAGTGAGCAAACGCTGGGGCCAAACACTGCCTAAATAGGACAGGACAGAATACTATCTGCAACCCAGCAAAACCCTAGCAAAACTTCCAACACTTCTGATTTAAAAAATGCTGAGATCACACGATCTCGCCACCCACTAAATCAGATCTCAGTGTGAACAAGGCTAACCCGCAGCCACTCAAAAAGCAGGGAAAGAGCAATTGAACAAATAACAGTGGCTACTGAAAAACAGAGAGTAGCACAGGCCCCAGGAGGGGACCCAGCTAACCTCCACAAAGGTGCAGACAAAAATGGAAATAGCAAACACAATAGAAACAAGCAGAAAATATCTTATCTGAAGGTAGCAGACGAAGGCAAGACACCAGAAGACTTCCAAATGAATCAGGAAACAACAATTGATCACCGGCGAGGATCATGGGAAGGCATCTCCCTTATATCAGCCCAGTCAGTGACTCCTGATTGCCAGTCGTCACTGGTAGGTGAGGAGGCCCTGTCATTCGATACAGCCTCAGTACTGTCAGCAACCACCTGAGGGAGCCTCAGCACAGAAATTGTCTCCAACACGTTGACAACAGTACCCCCTACTTGAGGAGTGGTCACCGAACCCTCACCTGCGCCACCAGGCCGATCAGGATGAGCTCAGTGATAGGCACGAACCAGTCTCTCCAAATGAATGTCAGAAGCAAACACCCAAGAATTGTCCTACTGACCGTAACCTCTCCCCTTCACCAAGTACTGGAGTCTTCGTCTAGCGAAACGAGAATCCAATATCTTCTCCACTTCATACTCCAGATTGCCCTCAACCAAAACAGGCTCAGGAGGCGCAGCCATAGGAACCACTGGTTCGACAAACCTTTTCAACAAAGATTTGTAGAAGACGTTATGAATCTTAAACGTCCCTGGAAGAGCCAAGCAAAAAGAAACTGGATTAAGGACTTTCAAATCCTATAAGGTCCAATGAACCTTGGCTTAAACTTTAGAGAAGCAACATTCATAGGGATGTTCTTAACTTTGAGGATAACCAAACCAAGTCAACCACTTTAAACCGAGGACCATCAGTCCTATGCCGGTTGGCAAACCATTGGGCAGTCTCCTGAGAGAGAGACAACTCTCCTTATCCACTACTTGATCCCAAATCTGCTGCATTCTCTCAACCACAGAGTCAACACCCAGACAGACAGAATCCTCCACCTGCCCCGAAGAAAATCGAGTATGAAAAACGGAATTGCAGAAGAAAGGGACATCAGAGTGGCAGAACTAGCCCTATTATTAAGAGCGAATTCAGCCAGGGGCAAAAAAGAGACCCCGTCATCCTGATCAGCAGACATAAAACATCTCAAATAAGTCTCCAAGGTGTGGTTTGTTCTCTCAGTCTGCCTATTGGTCTGAGGATGAAACGCAGAGAAGAAATATAGCTGAACTCCCAGTTTAGAACAGAATGTCCTCCAAAATCTGGAAACAAACTGGACTCCCTTGTCAGACACAATGTTCTTCGGAATGCGGTGCAAACGAACCACATGCTGAAAAAACAAGGGTACCAACTCGGAAGAGGATGGCAACTTAGGCAGTGGCACAAGATGGATCATCTTGGAGAATCTATCACAGATCACCCAAATGACAGTCATTCTCTGAGAGACAGGGAAGTGTGAGATAAAATCCATAGAGATATGGGTCCATGGCCTCCTGGGCACAGGCAGTAGCATCAATAAGCTACTAGAGCGAGAACAGGGCTTGGAATGAGAACAAGTCCCACAGGACTGCACAAAATTCCTGACATCGCGAGATACAGTGGGCCACCAAAGGGACCGACTCACCAAATCTCTAGTACCAAAATTACCAGGATGACAAGCCAACGCAGAGCAATGAACTTCAGACATAACTTTTTCTCTCCATTGGTCTGGGACATACAATTTCCCCGCAGGGCAGTGCTCAGGTTTATCCCCCTGAAATTGCTCCAGGGCCAGTCTCTAATTGGGTGAGATAGCGGAAAGAACGACACCCTACTTCAGAATGGCAGTAGGCTCAGCCACATCAATATAATCTGCAAGGAAACTCTTATAGAGGGCATCCGCCTTAACATTCTAAGTACCTGGGAGGAAGGAGACCACAAAGTTAAAACGTATGAAAAACAAGGCCCACCTGGCCTGTCTGGGATTCAATCGTTTGGCTGATTCAAGATAGATCAAGTTTTTGTGATCAGTGAGGACCACAACTTGATGTTTGGCTCCCTCCAACAAATGTCTCCACTCTTCGAACGCCCACTTCATAGCCAATAATTCCCGATTTTCCACATCATAATTACGTTCAGCTGGGGAAAACTTTTGGGAGAAGAAGGCACAGGGGTTAATCTTAGAGGTTACAGGATCTCTTCGGGACAAAACGGCTCCTGCACCAATCTCAGACACATCTATCTCCACTTGAAATGGTAGAGAAACATCAGGTTGCCGTAGAACAGGAGCAGAAGTGAATCTGCGCTTAAGTTCCTGAAACGCAGAAACTGCCTCAGGAGACCAATTTACAACATCAGAACCCTTTTTGGTTAAATCAGTCAGTGGTTTCACAATTCCACAGAAATTATAAATTTACGGCAGAAATTAGCAAAACCCAAAAATCTCTGAAGAGCCTTCAATGAAGTGGGCTGAACCCAATCTCAAATGGCCTGAACCTTGACCGGGTCCATTTCAATAGCAGACAGGGACAAAATGAATCCCAAAAATGAAACCTTCTCTACTCCAAAGAGACATTTCGATCCCTTAACATACAAAGCATTCTCTCTCAAAATCCGGAATACGCTCCGAACATGTTCCACATGAGAATCCCAGTCGTTGGAATATATCAAAATATCGTCCAAATAAACGATCAGAAACTTATCCACCAAGTCCCTGAAAATATCGTTCATGAAAGACTGGAAGACGGAAGGGGCATTAGTGAGCCCAAAATGCATCACTAGGTACTCAAAATGCCCCTCAGGGGTATTAAACGCCGTCTTCCATTTATCTCCGTTCTTGATGCTAATAAGATTATACGCCCCCCTAAGGTCAAGCTTGGTAAACCAACTGGCACCTTTCACTCTGGAAAACAAATCAGAAATCAGGGGTAACGGATATTGATATTTAACCGTGATTTTATTAAGGAGACGATAGTCAGTACATGGCCTCAATGAACCATCCTTCTTGGCCACAAAGAAAAAGCCGGCGCCCAAGGGTGAAGAGGAAGGTCTGATATGACCCTTTTCCAAAGACTCTTTGATATATGATCGCATAGCCTCATGCTCAGGTACAGATAAATTGAAGAGCGGACCCTTGGGAAATTTACAACTGGGTACCAACTCAATCACACAATCATAACTCCTATGCGGAGGCAAGGACGCCGATTTACTCTCACTAAATACATCAGAAAAATCAGCCAAATAGTCGGGGACATCTACCAACTGGGGAGAGGTAGAAAAAATGGGAGTGTCACTTCAAACACATTGACAACCCCAACTGGTCACAGATATGGACTTCCAATCCAAAACAGGATTATGAGTCTGTAACCAAGGAAAACCCAGTACAATAATGTCATGTAAATTATGTAACACCAAAAATTTGCAATTCTCTTGGTGGTCCAGGTCAACCCGCATTATCACCTGGGTCGAAAACTGGGGTTTATTCTCCGCCAAGGGGGTAGAATCAATGCCCAGCAAAGGAATAGACTTCCGCAGGGGTAACATGGGAAAACCACAATGTTTGGCAAAATCAAAATCCATCAGGTTTATAGCTGCTCCTGAATCAACAAAAGCTTGAGTCGAAAATGTGGACATGGAGCAAATCAAGGTAACAGTCAAAAGAAATTTAGTCTGAACACTACCCAAAACAACTGAGCGCACAAAATGTCTTCCCCGCTTGGGGCAGACGGAAATAGCATGAGAAGCATCTCCACAGTAGAAGCACAATTTATTACATTTACGAAACTCATGATGCTGAGCCCCAGAAGCCAATCCATCACACTGCATGGCTCAGAGGCTGGCTCGCAAGGTGTCACCACCTCTCGCATATTTCTACGCTCACGTAGACGTCTGTCAATTTGAGTCATTGAGCCCAGAGGGAACAGTAAAACCCACCATAATGTCCTTTACAGTCTCTGACAGACACTTCCAAAAAAGAGCTGCCAGGGCATCGTCATTCCATTTAGTAAGGACTGCCCACTTTCGGAATTTCTGACAGTATAGCTCTGAAGCTTCCTGACCCTGTTTCAATGCCAACAAGGTTTTCTCAGCTTGATCAGTAACATTAGGTTCATCATACAACAACCCCAGAGCCTGAAAAAACACATCAAAATCAGTCAAGACATGATCCCCAGGTGTCACGGAAAAGGCCCAATCCTGAGGGTCGCCGCGCAACAGGGAGATGACAATTTGAACCTGCTGTGCAATGTTCCCCGAGGACATAGGCCTCAAGGCAAAAAACAACTTACAGTTATTTTTAAAATTCAAAAATTTAGAGCGATCCCCAAAAAACAACTCTGGTGTAGGAATCTTAGGCTCTACAACAGGCATCCGAGTGAGATAGATTGCCATACTCCGAACTTCAGCAGCAAGCTGCTACACACGCTCGGACAAATGTTTGATTTCCATTGAGAAAAAATTGCTCCTCAGCCCCCAGGGAAAAAGAGGGAAAAAAATATATATATATAAATAAAAAAAATTCTGACATTTTTTTTTTCTGACTTTTTTTTTTTGTTTTACTATTTTTCCATTCTGTTGAGTACCATAGAATTTTCAGTAAGGCCGGTGATGCTGTTATGATTTGGTAACTGAGGAGGACAGGAGAAAACAGCAAGGCAGCCGAACACCTGAGAGGTTGGAAACGAATGGGTTGCAGATCCCTAAACTAACCGCACAACTAGAAGCAGCCGTGGAGCATACCTACGGTGTTCCTAGACGCCTCGGCACAGCCAGAGAGCTAGCTACACCTAAAGATAGAAACCGGAACGCTAACTGCCCCGGAGTAGAGCCCCAAAGGAAAAGGCAGCCCCCAAACATGTAATGGAGGTTAGACAAGACGAAACACAAACACAGGCAGAAAATAGAGTGAGCAAACGCTGGGGCCAAACACTGCCTAAATAGGACAGGACAGGACAGAATACTATCTGCAACCCAGCAAAACCCTAGCAAAACTATCCAACACTTCTGATTTCAAAATGCTGAGATCACACAATCTCGCCACCCATTAAATCAGATCTCAGTGTGAACAAGGCTAACCCACAGCCACTCAAAAAGCAGGGAAAGAGCAATTGAACAAATAACAGTGGCTACTGAAAAACAAAGAGGAGCACAGGCCCCAGGAGGGGACCCGGCTAACCTCCACAAAGTTGCAGACAAAAATGGAAATAGCAGCAGCTCCTATTGGTCTGCCAGGAAGGTCATGAAACTACATGTGTTTGGAACAGTTTCTCATTGGTCCTTGTTTCTGGCAGGTCCTGTAGCTGTTGCTATAAAAGGGTGGCATGGCTGGGCCGCCATGCGCTAATACCAATCAATATATGCTTAGCGCCAGTGTGGTCATGCGTGTGTGTGGTTAGGGCCCGGCTGAAATAAGCCCCTAGAATACTGACTTAATCGGTGAGGAGTTTGGTATGCTAGCTGGTCAGGGTCGGTGTCCTAGATGCCCTAGATTGCCGGCATAACCGTTGAGGAGTTTGATTGCCGTATTCAGGGCCTGGCGTTCAGACGCCATAGATTGCGGGTGACTCCCGCGAGGACATTAGCGCATGATCACATTCTATGTTCGCTTAGCTGTTCACTGTGTACCTGGGTGCCTGACAGGACACAGAAGTTTTTCTCAGCGGCTCTGTGACGTAACAGCGGCTCTGTGACGCTAGACAGTGCCCTAGCGTGTTTATTTTGCGACTCAGTTGTGTTAAGTGAGTTCGCACACATCGCCATATAGCGCTGCGGCACTCCTTCTAGTGGCTCTGTGGATTAACAGAGTTCGCACATATTGCCACAGCGCGTTACGACGTTTATTTTGGCGACTCTGTGGGATAACAGAGTTCGCTTCTTGCGCCATTTTACTAGCAGCAGGCTCCGCCTGCACGGTGGACCCCGGGCTGCGAACGCACCTCTCCACATCTTATATTTGGTGCGTTCCGCAGACCCTAACACCAGCAGACTTCCAAATGAACCAGGAAACAACAATTGATCACCGGCGAGGATCATGGGAAGGCAGTTCCCTTATATCAGCCCAGTCAGTGACTCCTGATTGCCAGTCGTCGCTGGCAGGTGAGGAGGCCCTGTCATTCGATACAGCCTCAGTACCGTCAGCAACCATCAGAGTCAGAAATTGTCTCCAACATGTTCACAACACATGGAATGCACTGATGCACAGCCACTGCTAGATGATTATGCTGGTACATTGACCCACAGCACTACATTGCCCTCGCGGTCTAATGAGCCAGAATCTGACCCTGATGAAACTCAGGTGCCCCTCCCCACATATTATACCACCTTACATTGTGACAGAGAGGAAGGTGCAGATGAAATTGAAGAGGAGGTGATGGATGACCCAGTTGTTGACCCAGATTGGCATCCATTGGGGGAAGAGGGTGCCGCTGGCAATAGCTCCAAAGAGGAGAAGAATCTGCAGCAGGCATCGACATCGCAACAGCGGTTACCTGCCAGACTCGTAGCTGTCCAAAAACGTGTTAACAAAACAAAAGGGGTTGCAGGACAGCTTGGCCACACAGTCCAATTAGCACAGTGTGCAAGCCCTGAAAATTTATACCATAGTAGGAAGAGTGCAGTGTGGCACTTTTTTGACCAAAATCCCATTGATGAGGCAAAGGTGATCTGTAAGAAGTGCGGAAGGACCTTTAGCCGAGGGAAAAATCTCTGAAATTTGAATACCAGTTGCATGCTTAGACATTTAATGACCATGCACTTGCAAGCGTGGACGGACTACAAAAACTCAGGTAGTACATGTGCACCTGCTCCGACTGAAGGTAGCCAGCAGCGCTCCATCGCTTCCCCTCTGTAAGCCCACCGGTTAGCACACCACCACCAAGAAACGTTGAGGTGTCATCGCAAGGCCAAAGCAGTCAAGGAATCACAATGTTTTTGCAACGAAAGACTGAATCTAGGCCCTCACCACCACGACCATCACCATCCCCGTCTCAGTCCATCATGTCCACTGATAGTTCCCCCATATGCAGCTCTCAAGTCCAGCTCATCCTAGCAAACAATCTGAGTAGGACAAGAAGAGACTAATCCTCTCCTCCACATACACTGGGTTTTAACGCCAAAATTGCCAAATAGATCTCATTAGAGATGATGCCCTTCCGTTTGGTTGAAAGCGCAGCATTCCGAGAGCTCATGGCCTACGCTGTCCCACGCTTTGACCTACCCAGTTGGCACTTCTTTTCTAGAAAAGCCATCCCTGCCCTACACCTGCAAGTGAAAGAGCACATTATCCATGCACTCAAACAATCAGTGAGTGGAGAGGTGCACCTCACAACAGATGCATGGGCCAGTAGGCATGGCCAGGGCCGCTACTTGTCTATCACTGCACACTGGGTTAATGTGGTGGATGCAGGCTCCACAGGGACAGCGGCAGTGGGACAGTGCTGCCTAGCCCACCGTATAGGCAAAAGTTGGCTGTAGGCGTTCGACCCTCCTCCTCCAGAAGCGAAAGCTCGTCGGCAGAGCGCAGTCGCATGAGCACTCCATCCACAGCTGCCAGTGTTGCACACGAGGTGTCCCACTATCGAACAGCTAGAGGCAAGCGTCAGCAGGCTATTTTAAGGATGATTTCTTTGGGCAACAACAGACACACTGCGGAGGTACTGGCCAACTACTTGCTGCGAGAAACTGAGTCATGGCTGGGCAGTCTACATCTTGAGCCAGGCAAGGTAGTCCGTGATAATGGCTGCAATTTTGTGGCGACCATAACCCTGGCAAAACTCATACACATACCTTGCTTGGCTCACACCTTGAACCTGGTGGTGCAGTGCTTCCTAAATAATTATCCGGACTTACCAGCCCTGATCAATAAGGTGCGAAGACTGTGCTCGCACATCCGTTGCTCGTCCGCAGACTACAGTCATATGCAGAGGCTGCAGGGATCGCTCCACCTCCCCAACCACAGCCTAATCATAGACGTTGCAACAAGGTGGAACTCCACCATGCACATGGTTGAGAGGCTGTGCGAACAGAGGCAGGCTGTAATGCATTTGTGGGAGGATACATGGGCAGGCAGTTTGAGGGCAGACATGGAGTTGTCGTGTGTGCAGTGGTCAAAGCTGACAGAGCTCTGTAAAGTTCTTCAGTGTTTTGAGGAATGCACACGGCTGGTAAGCGCAGATAACGCCATCATAAGCATGAGCATCCCAGTTATGCGTCTGCTCATGCAAACTTTAATGCACATTAAGGATCAGGCGTCTGCAGCGGAGTAGGAAGAGGAGGAGGGAAGCCTTGGTGACAGTCAGCCATTGTCTGCTCAGGGAACTTTCGTGGATGATGTGGAGGAAGAAGAGGAGGAGGATGAGGGGCATGATTATTTTGGGGAGGAGGATGCTTCTCAAGGGGCAAGCAAAAATGATGGCTTGCCAAGTTCAGGTACAGGGTTTGTGCGTGACTGGAGGAATGTGGATTTGGCAGAAAGTGCTCCTCCACCCACCACTGGCAGTGCATCATTGACACCTGGAACATTGGCCCACATGTGTGATTATGTCTTGCAGATCCTAAAAAGGGACCCCTGCATTGCCAAAATGATGAAGGATGACGACTACTGGTTGGCTAGCATCCTCGATCCACGCTATAAAGGCAAATTACAGAACATCATGCCACAGGAGAACCTAGAGCTAATATTGGCGAACAAACAAGCAACTCTTATAAACCGTTTGTTAGAAGCATTCCCAGCACACAGCAGCGGTGCAGGTTCTAACACGAGCCGTAGTGGGCCAAATGGAAGAGATGTTTGTGGTGCACACAGCCAAAGTGGCATTGAAGACAGGGGTTTCATGACCATGTTGTGGACTGATTTCTCAAGTACCGCTCACACGTCTGTTAATACTGAATCGATTAAAATAGACAGAAGACAGCAGTTGTCAACAATGGTACAAAATTACATCTCCTCCCCTATCGATGTTCTCCCTCACAATTCATTTCCCTTTGACTACTGGGCCTGTAAACTGGACACCTGGCCTGAATTGTCACAATATGCCTTACAGGAGCTTGCTTGCCCTGTTGGGAGTATGCTATCAGATAGAGTGTTCAGTGCAGCGGGATCAATCCTGACAGAAAGAAGGACCCGGCTGTCGACCCAAAATGATGATGATCTCACCTTCATAAAAATGAACCATGCCTGGGTTTTTGTACCACCTTCCCCTGATGACACATAAGTTGCCAGCAAAATGGCTCGCTTTGTCCTCCTCTTCATCCGACTTCTCCAATTCCTCTATTTGCAGCTGCTGAACGTCCAGCCTACACCTCAACATATGTCAGTTTTTCCACCTCCCTAACTGGGCTTCCCCCAACCCCCCAGGGCCGGCATCAGCACCTGGCGCACCGGTGCCATATCGTCCTGAGCAGTGGGGGCCACCATGGGCGATGGCACTGCACAGTGCCCTCATAGTCGCAAATTCTGACGTGGGGCCCACACTAACACACCGTCTACTACAGGCCTGTGCCAGTGCCTCGCAACAGTTGCTCCCTTCTGCTCAGGCCCAAATTGCATACTACCTCCGCTCCAGCTGTGACATCTTCCGCGTTTCCTGACAGTGATATTCGGGTCAGAGAGCGCGATGACGTCACGTCTGTACGCCCTCTGCCTGAACAGTCCAAGTGCAGAGAGCTGGAAGATGGCGACATTGAGGAGTCCAGAGTAGAGCAGTGCCCAGGGAGGAGAGGTTTTTCCTTTTTTTTAATGTTTGAAGCAATATATGGGGAGCATTATACACTGGAGAATTAAATATGGGGCCCATCATACACTGGAGCATCCTCCATGGGGCCCATCATATACTGGGGCATTCTAAATGGGGGACATCAGACACTTTAGCAGCATCTACGGGGCCCATTATACACTAGAGCATTATAAATGGGGCCCATTATATATGGAGCATTATATTGGCCCATCATACGCTGGAGCATCATCCATGGGGCCCATCATATACTGGAGCATTCTAAAGGGGGGACATCAGACACTGGAGCAGCATCTATGGGGCCCATTATACACTGGAGCATCATCCGTGGGACCCATCATATGCTGGAGCAGCATATGGGGTTCATTTTTTGTGGCATCATATAGGGTATGGAGCATCATATGGAGCACATATGGCGCCTATTCTGTATGGAGCATTATATGGTGCCCATTCTGTATGGAGCAATATATGGGGCCCATCATATACTGTATGGAGCTTTACATGCAACTCTTTATACTGTATGGAGCAATATGTGGGGCTCATTCTACTCTATGGGGACCGTACTATACTGTATGGCACATTATATGGGGACCATCATATACTGTAGCATTATGTGGAGCTCATCATATACTGTATGGAACATTATATAGGACCAATTATTTATGGAGCAATATATGGTGCTCATTATTCTGCTTGGCGCACTATGTGATGGCCAATGGCCAAAATACTGTATGGAGAAATATACTGTCTGGTTTTTGAGCTATTGTAGAATTTCAAATAGAGTCATGTAATGTAAGAAGTGAAGTATTTGTCATTGTACTATACCTATATTTCTGTGCCATATCAAAGCATCATGAATTGTGGTATGTGTTAAAGGGGCCCACTGACACTCTTTTGCCCAGGGCACACGAAAACCTGGAGCCAGCCCTACCCCCCCACAACTTTAGCCAAATAGCACCAAGTTTTCAATGCGTAACTATTATTATAACGTTAATTACGGTTGCCAAGCTTAAGTAATACGAATTGATGTCGTTGGCATTGAAATGAGCATTGTAGGTGTGTTTACTGTCCTCCACTCCCTGCCGACTTTGCTTCCCCAATGACTTGCATTGGGTTTCGTGTTTCAGTCGGACCCCCGACTTTTCCCGATAGTCAGCCGATTTCGTTCGACTCGACTTTTCAGAAAGTCGGGTTTCATGAAACCCGACTCGACCTTAAAAAAGGCAAAGTCGCTTATCTCTACTTAGCATTCTTATATAAACCAACACGTTAAAGTCCAAAATTGCAGCATGTTAACTACAAGGTCAATCTAGATAAAACCCAGCTGCTATTTACCAAATAGGGACCCATAATAAGGTTCATTCAACATAAGATAGAATCCGATAGAGAATATTAGAACCTGAACACCGTATGTTAAAAAGGTATAAACTTTATTGAAAACACATAGAATAATATGTAGATACAAATTAAAAAGTGGGAAACCCAAATGGAACCACCAATCCACAATCAAACCTAAGGAGGTTGCATCAAGACACAGAATAACTAATACAGATTGTAACCCCTCTGACTAGAACACCTAAACATAGAACACAAAGTCCACTAAAAGAGAATATCTACAATCAAAGAAGACCATACAAACAGTAAAGTGTCAGCAATATATTACCTCCAGTGGATTGTGGTGCCAGCCCCAACGCACGTTTCGGCTATGCAGCCTTCTTCCGATATTCTCTATTGGATTCTATCTTAGCATTCTTATAGCAGTACCTCTCTGTGAAGTAAATGAGCTTGGTACTCTGCGTTCCGTTCACACTGTGTGGCGTTAACACAGTGTGCTTAAGGTACCGCTCATCGTTTTCTTCCATCATTGTTCACACTAGCAGCAGATTTCATCTCTGCATAGTGGACCCCAGAACAAAATTGGATATAAAATATCCAAACACATCACTCAAAGAGGGTTATATATAAAAGTAACAAATTTTATTGACATATAATATAAAGATTTCATAAACAAAATTGACAGAAGAATAATAAAAGAACGGACACCATATATGAGGAAAGGAATACAACTCAAGTACAAAACACCAAATGGGATAGAGGAAAAATTATATGAGACTATGGGATATAGTGATGTAAGATCAAGCACCAATAACTAAAAGAATACTACATATGGCAAAAAAAGAAATCCAAAAATATATATATATACAAAGTGTATAGACATAAAAAATGTCAGCAAACAATGATACACATAAATGGATTTTGCCAAATAAGGTCAAATGACATAAAGTGCCTGTGCCTGTGCAGAAGTAATTGGTGCAAACATGATGATCAACACGTACCCATAATAAGTCTCTCCTGCTATCTCCAAAGTCCCGACGCATGTTTCGCGTATTGCTTTTTCAAGGGAAGGTGTGCCTGTCATGTCTATCCCAATATCCTAGTTTTTTATAGGGCAATTACCTACATGTGGGCCAATGGTGTATCGCACACTGCACCGCCGCCCCCGAGTCTCAGGTGTATCGGCGTTCGGCACTCAAGTTCAGTGTGCAGGGGGAAGTCCCCTCTGACGTCATTTCCGCACACCGAACACAGTAGAGGCCTTAGATCGAACTCATGAGACCCGAGTGCGGCGCATGTGCGCGCCGCCATTTTGTTGTAGTCCACACAAGGTGGAAATTCCCACAGCGCCTGCGCACCGCAGTACTAACAATCTGAACATGTAAGTATGATAATAGCCTGACACTTTATATAACGGACCTTCATTGTTCTATAAGTGGATATACCCCACTGTCAGACCCACAACGTCACACCGATGATCATATATCAATTAAATTTGAAAAACAAAATAATAAACATAATAATAAAATTACATATCATAGTAGAAGTGACTTGAATTCTTGAAATCTCAATGTCTTCAATTGTAGAGTCATCCATAGATCATCTAATATATCTTAGTATATCAAATCGATTAAGATCTGGATCTATATCATCATTTACATCGGTTGATGAGTCACACCCTGGTACTAGTGATTCCAATACTGAGGGCCCTGGGAAGACACAAAATGCTAGAGGTCTTGGAAGGAACAGGAAATTTCATAAAAGGAAAATTACTCCTCCACAACAGTTTTCCAAGAAAACACGCAGTGGGAATAATAGCTTGGAGGTAATTAACCTATCTAGACATGTTTTGTCACAGGCACAATGTGAGGTCCTGGGGTTTGGTTTATCATTTTCTCCAACTAATAATTTTCATTTTTTTACAGCTGTGAAGGATCTTCACCCCTTTTGCCGTAAGCTTGTCCTCAAGAGATTGCACTGCCGACGCAAGGGAGACTCTGACGTCTGCGGTGACACTGAGCAGGAGGCTTTGGAGGTATTGGAGGGACTTCTTGAGGAGCAGGAGAATGAGGGGGTGATCAAATTTCCAAATTCTATCTTGCCCAGATCAACGACTTTTCCCCCCTTGTCCCTGTGTCCACAGGTTGATATTTTTGCGCGTCTTGTTACTGAGGACTTTAGAAGAATTTCCACCAATATAAGGAGGGATAACCTCAATTTTGAACAAAGACGTGCTTTAAAAGAACTTAAATCACTAGATGATGTTTTAATTAAATCTGCGGACAAGGGGGGAAATGTCGTGATCTGGCCAATTGATAAATACGAAAAGGAGGCCTTTAAACAACTTAGGAACAAAGATCATTATACACTCCTTTCATATAATCCTATGATTACTTTTTCCCATCAACTTGATGTCATTTTGACCCAGGCTTGGGAAAAGGGGATTATTCCCAAAAAGGTTTTGGACGGATTGTTGATGAAGTCTCCTAGGGTTCCTACCTTTTACCTCCTTCCCAAGATTCACAAAGATCCCGCTGACTCCCCGGGGCGTCCCATAGTCTCTGGCATAGGAGGGCTTTGTGATCCAATATGTAAATTTATTGACCATTATTTGAAACCACTGGTTAAGATTTTGCCCTCCTATGTCAGGGACTCTGCGGACGTCTTGGTGAGGGTTGATGGTCTTTGCTTGGAGCCTGACATGCTCCTTGTCACCGCGGACGTCGAGTCTCTATACACTTGTATTGATCACGATCATGGGCTATGTGCAGTAAGATATTTCCTTGGGATGAGCGGTATGGACGAACCCCTTGTTGCCTTGTTATTGGAATTATTACAGTTCGTCCTATACCATAATTTTTTCACCTTCAGGGACCGGTTCTATCTGCAGAGGCGTGGCACTGCCATGGGGGCGGCGTGTGCGCCCGCCTACGCAAACCTCTTCCTTGGTTTTTGGGAGAGGGAGGTTTTTCATGGGGAGGGGGCATGCGCCGCCGACCATGTACAGTGCTGGTTTCGTTACATTGACGACCTTTTGATCATTTGGCAGGGACCGGTCCAGGAGCTTGATAGATTTATGATGGAATTAAACGACAACAGATATAATATCAAATTGACATATAAATGTCATATGAATAAAATTGACTTTTTGGATATTTCTCTTGTGGTGGACGACTCGGGGTTCGTCCAGACTGATCTGTATCGCAAGGAGACCTCTGTCAATTCGCTTCTCCATTCGACATCAGGACATGCTCATTCCACTATTAAGGCTATCCCCATTGGCCAATTTCTGAGGGCCAAACGTACATGTTCAACTATAGATCGATTTGAGGGACAGGCTAAAGATTTAAGGAACCGCTTTTTGGAAAGAGGCTACAGTATGAGGAACGTTAAGCGCGGGTACCACCGAGCCAAATATACTCCACGACAAAAACTACTTTGTGGTTCTGATAAGACCAAGGATGAGGCCAAGGTACAGACCAGATTTATTACAACTTATAACTGCCAATGGAACACCATTCATCAGACTCTGGCAAAACACTGGTCTGTTCTATTAACGGATCCTGTGTTAAAAAATGAAATTTCGGATAGACCATTAATCACCGCCAGAAGAAGTAAAAATTTAAAAGACCATTTAGTGAGAAGTCACTATGTGATTCCCCAAAAAAGTTTGTTTGGCGCTAAAAAACAGAGATGGGGATGTTACCCTTGTGGTAACTGTGCGGCATGTAATCACAATAACATAATTAGGGCGAAGACATTTACGAATGCCAATGGTACCCGCGACTATACTATTACTCACTATATATCGTGTACTACTTCATTTGTGATTTATTTTGCACAATGTCCGTGTTCCAAAATTTATATTGGCCTCACATCAAGAGAACTACGTGTAAGAGTCAGGGAACATGTGAGGGATATTCTTGCGGCGAGAGAGGTGGAGGATCCTTCACAGCTTAAAACGTTACCCAGGCATTTCTATTTGTGCCACAATTGTGACCCCTGTGGCCTTAAGGTTAAAGGTATTGACAGGATCCATGGAGGGATAAGGGGTGGCAATTTAAAACAAATTTTGGCACAAACTGAGACGAAGTGGATCTTTGAACTGGGTACCATGTCACCAACGGGTTTAAATGAAAAACTCAGTTTTGCTCCGTTTTTGTGAATATCTTGTTATTTTTAATTTTTTTTTTTTGTGTTTTGTCTTGTTTTTACCTGATCTGTATATTCATTTTATTATTATTTTGTACCTTAGTAAATACTTCTCTCAGTACTATCCTGGTTCAAGATGGGTATATACTTACGTGTTATTGAAATCCAAGTGGGCGCCTGGAAACGGACTAAGATATATTAGATGATCTATGGATGACTCTACAATTGAAGACATTGAGATTTCAAGAATTCAAGTCACTTCTACTATGATATGTAATTTTATTATTATGTTTATTATTTTGTTTTTCAAATTTAATTGATATATGATCATCGGTGTGACGTTGTGGGTCTGACAGTGGGGTATATCCACTTATAGAACAATGAAGGTCCGTTATATAAAGTGTCAGGCTATTATCATACTTACATGTTCAGATTGTTAGTACTGCGGTGCGCAGGCGCTGTGGGAATTTCCACCTTGTGTGGACTACAACAAAATGGCGGCGCGCACATGCGCCGCACTCGGGTCTCATGAGTTCGATCTAAGGCCTCTACTGTGTTCGGTGTGCGGAAATGACGTCAGAGGGGACTTCCCCCTTGCACACTGAACTTGAGTGCCGAACGCCGATACACCTGAGACTCGGGGGCGGCGGTGCAGTGTGCGATACACCATTGGCCCACATGTAGGTAATTGCCCTATAAAAAACTAGGATATTGGGATAGACATGACAGGCACACCTTCCCTTGAAAAAGCAATACGCGAAACGTGCGTCGGGACTTTGGAGATAGCAGGAGAAACTTATTATGGGTACGTGTTGATCATCATGTTTTCACCAATTACTTCTGCACAGGCACAGGCACTTTATGTCATTTGACCTTATTTGGCAAAATCCATTTATGTGTATCATTGTTTGCTGACATTTTTTTATGTCTATACACTTTGTATATATATATATTTTTGGATTTCTTTTTTTGCCATATGTAGTATTCTTTTAGTTATTGGTGCTTGATCTTACATCACTATATCCCATAGTCTCATATAATTTTTCCTCTATCCCATTTGGTGTTTTGTACTTGCGTTGTATTCCTTTCCTCATATATGGTGTCCGTTCTTTTATTATTCTTCTGTCAATTTTGTTTATGAAATCTTTATATTATATGTAAATAAAATTTGTTACTTTTATATATAACCCTCTTTGAGTGATGTGTTTGGATATTTTATATCCAATTTTGTTCTTGAATGATATCACACATCCATATACTTTGGTGCAATGTTGGAGTCCTTTTCATGGTGAAGGTCCCTTTAATTTGCAATAATATGTTTTTGGATATTCGTATAGCTATAGTGGACCCCAGGTTGCGATAGCACTTTATTATTATATTTTATTTAGTGCAATCCGCAAACCCTAACATATATTCAATACCAATGAGACACAAGTATATATATACATAAAACCTCCTTGGGTATACCAATCTATTATAAATTCTTAATTCCTTTCCTTTTATCACGCTTTCCTTCCTTTTCAGAATTTTTTGTCTTTTTCTTTATTGATGATTTTTTATTTATTATGATTTTGATAATGGAAAATATAATATTTGGTTGAAGTATAAAAACCCTCAAGTTGGTAAAATGTGCATATAAACCTAAATTATCAGGGCACAAAAAGCATGTTGCATATTAATTAATGCATTCCATATATTTCTGTTAATTCCCATTTGCCTTCAAGCTAGTATTTTTTTTCCATATTATATTCATTTGTATTTTCATTTCTTTCTCTCTCTCTCTATATATATATATATGTATATATATATATATATATGAAACTAAATTCCTCTCCAGGAATTACCGTATATACTCGCGTATAAGCTGAGATTTTCAGCCTATTTTTTAGGGCTGAAAGTCCCCCTCTAGGCTTAACGCGAGTCATATACCGGGGGGTCGGCGGGGGAGGGGGAGCGGGTCGGATCATACTTACCCCTCCGCCGGCGTGTCTCTGCAGCCCCCCGCTTCTCCCACGATCTCCGGCTCCTTCCTGCAGCGGTCACATGGTACCGCTCATTAAAGTCATGAATATGCATATATTTATGACTTTAATGAGCAGTTCCACGTAACCGCTGTAGGAAGGAAGAGCTGCGGACACCGCCGGGAGAAGAGGAGAGGCTGCAGAGAGTGACGCGCCGGCAGGGGGGTGAGTATAACGATATTCAAATGTCCACCGCTGCGGTCTGCTCCAACCTCCTCGTCCAACTCCTCTAGCTGTGAATATTCAGTTAGAGGGCGCGATGACGTAGTTAGTGCACGCCGCGCCCTCTGCCTGATCATTCACTGCCAAGGACCCGGAAGACGGAGCAGCGCAGCGGTGGACCGGTCCAGTGACAGGTAAATATCTTAGGTGCCGGGGTCCTGAGCGAGCGGTAACACCGGCACCTGTTCCCCATAGCGCGCCGGTGTCACCGCCTGCTCAGGACACCAGCACCTGGCCCCAGCGACGAGAGGTGAGTTTGTCATTTTTTTCTTTTGCAGCAGTGCAGCAGCATAAGGGACCTATACTATGGGGCATAATCTGTGGAGCACATGGGGGCATAATCTGTGGAACATATGGGGCATATTCTGTGGAGCATATGTGGGAATAATCTGTGGAGCATATGGGGGCATAATCTTTGGAGCATATGGGGGCATAATCTATGGAACATATAGGGGCATAATCTGTGGAACATATGGGGCATAATCTGTGGAGCATATGGGGAATAATCTGTGGAGCATATGGGGCATAATCTATGGAGCATACGGGGGAATAATCTGTGGAGCATATGGGGCATAATCTATGGAGCGTATGGGGCATAATCTGTGTAGCATATGGGGCATAATCTGTGTAGCATATGGGGGCATAATCTGTGGAACATATGGGGGCATAATCTGTGGAGCATATGGGGGCATAATCTGTGGAGCATATGGGGGCATAATCTGTGGAGCATATGGGGGCATAATCTGTGGAGCATATTGGGCATAATCTGTGGAGCATATGGGGGCATAATCTGTGGAGCATCATATGGGGGCATAATCTATGGAGCATTTGGGGGCATAATCATTTTACACCCTAGGCTTATACACAGTCAATAAGTTTTCCCAGTTTTTTGTGGCAAAATTAGGGGGTCGACTTATACACGGGTCGGCTTATACTGTACATGAGTATATACGGTAACTCATTGATCGACGTTACACATCTGACTAAGTCTCGTAATGGACTTCCAACCTGTTTGTCGTCCACTTCAAAATTACAAGGGCTTTCACTTTCACCTCTAATTGACTAACAAATTATTATAACCTCTGCCTTTGATCCTACCTTCCGGAGAAATGATTTTTGTTATTTTAGTTAAATAATTAATTTAATAATATAATTACTGTTGACTTTGAGGGACACCTGGCAGAGTGAAAGAAGTTTTTTGAGTTATTTTAATATGTGACTGCAGATCTCTCACAACATTTCTGGTGATGCTCTCATGTGGATGGGAATTGAGGGAAGTAAACATACCAATTAGTCTGCCCACTTCCAAGAACAGTAAAAGGCTTAAATTGGTTACTTAAGTCATATTAACTATGCACCCGATGAAGACTCGATAGTCAAAATGCATTGTGCTTTTAATGAATTTTTATTGTTCTTTTAATACTCACTTGAACATTGGAGTCCACACTCCACATTTTCAAAAATAAAAATATAGTTTTTTTTACATCAACATCCTGTACTATTTTGAAATCCTGGAAATGTTGAGTGGAAGCTCCTAGATGTTGGTAATTTTGTCTTTATCTATTACCTCATGTTGGAACCTTTTTTAAGAACTCATCCACAGTTTACCACATTGGCAGCAAACCACCACCAAGGATCAGCACGGGATACTCTCTCTTTCAAAGTTGTGCCTGACTGCACAACCTCACAAGGTTAGCAATATTTCCTGTCTTACCTTTTTTTTGGTAGCAATAATTTCCAATACTACTCTTAGATAGCGCTCCCTTTTTTCTCCTACATTTGTCAGTTAACATTTTGTAGTAAAAATATAATGTAATAATTCATGTCTATTACAGTATTTTCTACTGAATATAGTCAGGATTAGCCTTAGTGTGTAAAGTGTAAAATTCAAGAATCAAAAATAATTTACATTATTTGATAGAGCTAGATTAGATTAGATAGTGTAATCCACAGTTAAAATATACTGTAGATAGATGTGGGTGCTCAGCATTTTGTTTTTACTGACTTCCATCCAGTAATTATAGTTTCAGAATTTTAGTGGAAAATTCTTGTAGTACTAATACTACAGGTTTATTCTACCTATATGTAGAATCTAAATCAGCATCAGATACTGTAGAATGTAAGCCCAAAAGGGCAGGGTCCTCTCCCCTCTGTATCAGTCTGTCATTGCTAGTTTGTTTACTGTAAGTGATACCTGTAATTTGTATGTAACCCCTTCTCATGTACAGCACCATGGAATCAATGGTGCTATAGAAATAAATAATAATAAATAATAATAATAGTTGCGGGCGCTCAGTAATTTATTTTTACAAGTCTAGTAATTTTAGTTTTAGAATTTTAGTGGAAAATGATTGTAGTAATTATACTAGAGGTTTCTACAAAGAATTATGATTAGCGTAATTTAATTGTGGGAGCTCATTAATTGTTTTTACTTTCATCTGTTTAGTACATTTTTATATTTTATGAAATTTTTATATTTTTGTAATCATTTTCTAGATTCTTTCATTTTATTATTTCTATTATTTTTTACATTCTTTTCTTCTATTCTTCTATTTTTTTCCTTTCTTTTATTCTAAATTTAATTTAAAAAGTTTACATCAAACACTCACAGACACATCTACATAAAATTTGGTGCACACAGCACAAAGTGAAAAAATGTTCAGCTCCTCCCAAACATGGAATTCTGCAAGAAAGCTTATGCCTTCCTTACCTATGACACTGATAGTAAGGGTGAGGAAGTCACCTCCTCCTTTTCTTCAAGTGATACCGAACAACCACCAGGGCAGAAAATGAGCAAGCGCCCAAAATTAGTGATCCCCTATAGACTTCAATTCCCCAAAAATATGAGCCACAGATGCCTGATTTTGTGATGCAGTCAGGAATCCAATTTGACACCACTGACCTCACAGAAGTTGGCTTTTTCAAAGTCTTTTTCGTTGATAATTTTGTAGAGCTCATAGTGTCAGACAAACTTGCATGCCCAACAATTTTTATCACAAAATCCCACTTCATCATTTGCCAACTGGACCCCTGTAGACAACATAGAAATTATGAAGTTATGGTGCCTTGTTCTTCACATGGGGCTAGACAAAAAGCCAGAAATAATTGGATTGTTGATGTTTTATATAACACACCTCTTTTCCACATGGCTATGCCCCAGACACGCTTTGAGGCCATCCACAAATTTTTGCATTAAATCGATAATGCACAATGTCCTCTCCGAGATAACCTCAACTTTGACCTACTTTTCAAAGTTCGCAGTCATTAATCACTTCAGCAACAAGTTTTCTGAGGTTTACGTTCCCCATAAGGACATCTGCTTATTTAAAGGGAATCTGTCACCCCAAAATAGCCATATCAGATAAAGATATGGCTGAATAGTGCGTCCCATAACTAAGCTAACGGTGGGTATCATATATCATGATACCCCCGTTTTCATATCAAAATACCTTTTTAAAGTTGGTGATTGTAGGTGTCAATCACTGCAGTCAGGTCAGGAGGGCAGCGGTTTTTATGTCCCCCCGCCCCCGCTCCTCGTCATCTGTTGCGTTACGCCGTCTGTGAATACCACAGACGGTGTTAGGTTCCCGAAATTGCACAATTCAAAATCCGGCCCTGCGCATGCGCAGTATGCTTTGCCCAACAGTGGGCAAAGCATAAAATGACTACAGCACATGCGCTAGTCTTTCCTTGCCCCGGAAGTCGTCCAAGGCAAGCAGTAATTTCCGGGGCAAGGAAAGACTAGCGCATGCGCTGTAGTCATTTTATGCTTTGCCCACTGTTGGGCAAAGCATACTGCGCATGCGCCAGGCCGGATTTTGAATTGCGCAATTGCGGGAACCTAACGCCGTCTGTGTTATTCACAGACGGCGTAACGCAACAGATGACAAGGATCAGGGGCGGGGAGGACATGAAAACCGCCGCCCTCCTGACCTGACTGCAGTGATTGACACCTACAATTACCAACTTTAAAAAGGTATTTTGATATGAAAACGGGGGTATCATGATATATGATACCCACCGTTAGCTTAGTTATGGGACGCACTATTCAGCCATATCTTTATCTGATATGGCTATTTTGGGGTGACAGATTCCCTTTAAGTGGCTAATAAATTTCAAGAGGAGGCTCAAATTTTGGCAATACCTGACCAGTAAGAGGGCCAGTTTTCTCAGGGTAAATCCACAGGTTTAGGGTTTATAATGGCAAGGACATCTGAGTGTGGTCCGATTTTACATAATGACATAATGGAGAAGGTGGAGAAACAGTTTTTCTCTCCATCTCCGATAAAATTGGATTCCACTCTGATCAAAAAAACGAACGCTATACTGTCTCGCATTATTTTGCTCAACCATAGATTTAAATGAGTGAGTCTCATTCAACACAAGGAAGAACCTAGTACATGCTGTATTTTTTTTCTGAGTGAAGATTCAGTCAGTGAAAAAAATCGCACATATGCACTGCTCCTTTGAAAAATATTGGTCCTAGTGCTGTCCATTTTTTCAGTCAGCATTCAGACCAAAAATACGGTCTTGTGAACTTGGCCATAAAGAGATACAAAATATTTTTAGCCAATTTACAGTATTGTAGTCCAAAAAACACTCACAAAAATTAATTTAGTCATAGCTTATACAGTAGTCCGCTTTATTTTTTTCTCCATTTCTTGTCTGTATGATTTGACTTTATAGCCCTGAGACTTTACTATTTCCCTTTGTTTCATTAGTATCAACCCTGAAAAGGTGCAGTAGTGTTCAACTGTGTTAAAAGAGGCTACAGTGAACACCTGAATAGATAAAGGTAGACTCGCGCTGAAGAACCACAGATAATAATGTACAAGATGTGATTTTTACTTATTAAAATGCACAAAAAATGTTAACTGCCAATGTAACTGTGCAAACAATAAACGGAATGCCAATAATATATTGTCCTGCAAGCGCAGTATTTAAAATAGGAGACACGGAACCTTCAGTGACCAGTCATTTAAGTCCATAAGGATGAATATGAGTACAGAGCACTAAATAAAGCCCGACAGGCCTAAACTAAAGCACGAGAATCTCATTAACAGAAAACTGCAAATACAGATTAAACAACAACCACAAGACGGATTTCATCAACCCAGGTATCGTTTTAATTAGTGTCACGGCTACAACCTGACAGTGCCTGTAGTTTGCTTAGCAAAATCCTGATGACAGGTTTGCTTTAACTAGGCACAAGTGGCATCACTTTCAGCATGGTTCTAAAATAGAATAAAGCAAAATAAGGTAATGGAGTTTTACAAAAATTCCAGATTTAACAAAGACTGATCAATAAATAAAAGTTTAGTTACTCTTCAAGTAACAAAAAGCTAGTAAAAAGTAGAAAATATATGGCAATATTAGCAAAATAAAAAACACTTTGTTTGAAGTCTGTCACCATGGAGAGTAACAACAAATAAGTTCCAAAATAAATCATTTATATTACATAAGCTAACTTTTATTTAGACTTTTTAAGAACATGACCAAGTAACTAATTTTTATACCTTGATTTTATATTACTCAGTTTCTTATCATAATCTAAATATTTTAGTTAAGGGATATGGGAATGTCTGTATATGGCTAGAAATATAAGTGTATTATGTGAAAACAGATCACTTATACATGAAAACTGTTGGAGGCTTACTAAGAAATATATCTACTACTAACCGTTGCTAGCTGAAATGTGAATATGTTACTTTAATATACACTATAATGTTTACAAAGAAAAGGAAAAGTGATTACAATGCATAGCTCTAGCACTGTATGCCCCAGTGCAATCAGTCTACTGAAGAATAATTCAGAAGCATATGGAAGAGTGACATTAAAACAATTGAAAACAATATGACTTATCTGAAACCTACCTGTCTTGGGTTTAGGAAATGCTTAAGTTACAGAATAAATATAAAGCTTAATATCTTAGAATAAATATTACTTAAAATGTATTTATTATAGGGGTTTATTGTGCAGAGACCCATAAAAAAAACAAATAAAATATATAATTTAAGACATAAAAAAATGCAAGTATCAAGTTTTGCTGCGTTTTTTGTGCCAAAGCCTGATTCTGAAGATAAGCCATTTTTTTATTTGCACTAAACTTTATCAGCATGCACAAGAGACAAATCGAGCATGCCAAAAACAATAGAAAAAACACAGCAAAAATGTAAGCAATTGCTGCAGAAAAAAAGGCTGAAAAAATGCCTAGTGTGAACTTACCCATAGAAGCTTTTTTGTAGAAAATAATAATGCATCAAAAGGTGGACCTAAAATGTCTGTGTGCTGCTGTATAGGGTACATGCACACAGCAAATAACTGATTTTTGACAATATTTGATACACTTCAGACACATATTTGCTGTACTCAAAGCAGCTGATATTCATCTTGTACAAATAGATTGGTTTGCACTTAGTAGTGTATTTGAAACAGTTAAAGAAAATTAACAACCTATAATATATTGCAATGAATAAAAGAAATTGTAGAATTGTTTGATGGGCAAAATAAAAATAAATAAGGCTATGAAAACCTGATTTTTCTAGTGAACTAATTTTCTTCTTCCTGTTCTGAAATGCGACTTACGGGTAGTTTTTAAGTATGGCATGGACAAAAAAGTTTTCAACTCCTTTCAACTCCCTGCAATCCACTAGTATGCACATTAGAATACTCTCCTAAAGAAACATCAGACAGTCGTTTTCTTATGAATCGATGACATGCCAACTTGTGGAGCTGTGTTTGCTCTTTTCCAAGTAGGAGGGAACTGGTCAGATTCAGGCACTATGTGAGTAGGTTTTAAGACTGAAATTTCCTTTAGAGCTGCTGTAATCAGTATATTAGTGAGTAATTCTTATTCTTTTATGAAATAAACACAGAATATTTTATGTAATCTGGATAATCTTTTAAGCCAAAAAATGTTATTGAAAAATAGCTGTGTGTGACTGCTGCATAGTTATTAAAGATGATCAAATTGATTCAATGCAATTTACAGTCTAGTATAATGAAATTCATAGATACCAGTGAATTTCAATACTTTGCCATACGACTCACATGGATCACCCAAAAAATGCCTTCTTTCTTTTTCTTAACGCACCACAGAAGATTGCATCCAACACAGAAAGATGTCTCCTTGCCAGCTTTAAGAATTTCTTAATCTAGTCCATGCTTTTGTGTTCAGCCTTGTTTGTTCTAGGGTTTTGTCCTGTACCAGACCTTGGCCCACTTGCTACCAACAGTTATGACAAATAAACATGGTATGCCATCAATTCAAAGTTTATAACCATGTATGTGGCTGGATTACTAAAGCCTATTATCAATTACAACATAGAACCAAACAAAAAAGATGATCACAAGGCTATTATTTATATATCAAAAAATACATTTTTTATTGAAAAAAACTCCATTTAAAACCATACTGCCAACACTGGGAAAGTAGGAAAAGACAGATATACTCATTGTTCACAATCACTCATTAAAACACACAGGTCCAGGAAGAGGCAGCTATCACGAGTCAGCTATCACAAATGCCTATAGGGGGCTGCCAGCTGCACATTACAGCACAGAGGGCAGAACAGAAAATGCCCTAATTAAATATTGTCACCAATTTAAATACAAATGTAGCCATAATCATATCACACAAATGTGTGAATAACACATTAATTCTGACCTGTATGTGTCCACCTTAACAAAGCACCACCCAGCTAACAATAATCCCTGTACCCATAGGAGAAACAATGCTCCATAAATATGGTTAAGTACAATTACCTCTGGGTATCCTCAATAAGGGGTGCCGCTACCGCCTGGAACTGTACATCCACCTCGACACGTGTTTCGGACTCCTTTCTCAAGGGGCCTACTCTCAGCAATAAGTCTCCATTATTTATATCTCCGGCCACAGCGTGGTACGCCACAAAACCAGAAGTGACACTCCCCACCCGGATGTGACGCTCAATGTTGCCGAGTCAACGACAACGCCAGCAAACGTCGACATCATGCAGTGGGCAGGGTCGGGGAGGGCCCTATCCACGTCGCGAGAGCACGCAATCGTGGCAGTGAGAGGGCAACATGCGCGTTCAGGGCGGGAATGCAGAGACAATGTATACATACATACAACAACAAATATATATCAAAACGACAGATTATGGCGGAGCAGATATGACACGGGCAGAATTAACCATAAATTCAAATCCCTGCACAAATATCAAGCATTACATTGCTTGTAAACAATCATATATCATACATGAAGGCACCAAACGGTACCAAATATAGTACAGTACCCCAAGCCATTATATATTATTATTACAATCATCAACAAATATCAATAACAAATACTGATTAAAGAATAACACTATAAACAATTAAACACAAGGTTATTTTAAATGATATTATCTGGACGAAATTCACTTCACAGCTTTTCATAGTGCACGGTGCTGCATGACCGCCAAGATTCGCTCCACCACAAGATATCAATATACATGAAGAAATTTGACAGTATACTAAAAAAGAAAATAAAAAATGTAAAAAAATGAGGACAATAAACAACAAGTAACCATCCATCAATAATGGGAGAGGACTATATAAAAACTGACAGCCGGCTCAGAGAAAGTGCTGCTGCTGTGCGTCGGTGTGCTAGCGTCTCCCTCCAGGCTCCAGCCAGGTTCAGACGCTATCACTCACTTGATGTAAGCCCCCTGGCCTGACAGCCGCTGGCACTTCTGAATCAATGAAGCGCCAGCAGCGTGATCAGGTCACATGATCACGCTGCTGACGTCACACGCCGACTCTTCAGAGGCGAAAACACAGGCTGAGTGAGGCTGAGGCAGTGTTGCAGTTGGTGGTAAGTGCTCCAGATGCGTAATGGAGCTAAAGACACCAAAGATTAAATTGATTAATGGTGGAAATTAGGACATGCTCTGGGGGCTTGGAAAGGATGGTTGGGGTCGGGGACGCTATGGAGTCAGTGCAAGGGAATATGATTGGGGGATGGCTGCAGACACATGGATAGGGAGGGAGCAGGGGCAGTAAATTGACAGTGTGTGAGGAGCAAGGCTAGGGGCAGACAGATGCATGTGGTGGGGAAATATAAGAAACATATGAGTGGTAGAAATCTGAGGACATTATGGGGGGCAGAAAACTGAGGACATTATGGGGGGAGAAATCTGAGGACTTAATGGGAGGGAGAAATCTGAGGACAGAGGCGTATCCGGGGGGCGAAGTTGGGCCGCCTAATGCGGCAGTCTGCAGTGACTCCCCCGGTAGCTGCAATCTGCCGCCCTTGGCCTGGGACCAATTGTACTGGCGTCTATACAGATGGCAGTACAATTGAAGCTCTGACCGTCAGGTTAGAGCGACGCCAGCAGTGTGATCAGGTTATGTGATCACGCTGCTGACATCACTCACCGCCAGCGGCAAGAAGGGGGAACGATGGTGGTGAGTGTGCTCCACTGTGGAGCTGAATAAACCACCGAAGATTAACGGGGGGCATAATATGGGGGGGTGATACTTTATGTGGGGGGATTTGGAGTGGGGATGGAGGTACTATATGTGTGGGGGTTTTGGAGTGGGGATGGGGGATTCTTTATGTGTGAGGGGATTTGGAGTGGGGATGAGGGGATTCTTTATGTGTGGGGAGATTTGGAGTGGGGATGGGGTACTTTATGTGTGAGGGGATTTGGAGTGAGGATGGGGGATTCTTTTTGTGTGGGGGGATTTGGAGTGGGGATGGGGATTCTTTATGTGTGGGGGGATTTGTAGTGGGGATGGGGGTTTCTTTATGTGTGAGGGGATTTGGAGTGGGGATGAGGGGATTCTTTATGTGTGTGGGGGATTTGGAGTGGGGATGGGGGGGTACTTAATGTGTCTGTGGAGGATTTGGAGTGGGGATGGGTTTACTTAATGTGTGTGTGGGGGATTTGGAGTAGAGATACGGGATTTAATGTGTGTGGTTGGATTTGAGGACACTGAAGAGTATGTATGAGGGCATGTATGAGGAAACAGTATGAAGGATGAGTGCAGACACAGTATGGTGAGTGGGGGGATGGGTGCAGACAGTATGGGAGCGAACGGGTGAATGTATGTGGACACAGTATGAGGAGTGAGGGTGATAGGATGTGTGCAGACACAGTATGGGGAGTCGGGTATGTGTGAGCAGACAGTATAGAGAGTGAGGGGGTAAATATATGAGGAGACAGTATGGTGAACAGGGGGGATGTGAGAGGATACAGTATGAGGAGGGAGGGGAATAGTGTGATTCGACAGTATATTGCAGATATTTTTATTTAGGGGCATTATAATGACTCTCCTGTCTTTAAGGGCATCGTGTGGACAGTTGGTGCAGAAGAGCGTAGAAGATGGAAGTCTGCAGAGACGGCTGTGGATGAGAAAACTCATCATGGGGTCTGGACAAGAAGAAGAAAAGAAGGAGACAACGTCATCTATAAGGCACCTGGGTGTAAATATTATTTTCGAAAATGACTTATTGTCATGTTTTTATTTATATTAGGAGCATTAGAGCGGTTCTCCAGGTCTGTGCTGAGTCTGCAGTCCTTCTATGTGACTGCAGACTTCTGAAACTCACAGTGAGCTCTGCACGCTGTTAGGATTCTCTCGTGCCAGCGATTTACATACATACGGTTACATGCTGACTAGACATCTGTGGCCTCACACAATGAAAATGAACAGAGCGAGGCCGGGCACGTCTAGTCAGAATGTGGCCAGAAGTATATAAATCACATGCTTGTGCTGACATGACGGTGTACTCTTGCCACCGGTAAGGGAGAATCTTAAAAGTGTGCAGTGCATTAGTTGTGAGAATTCAGAAGCTGCAATGTCAGGATTCAGCTCTGCAAGTTCCAGTAGTCGTCACATGGACACTTCACTCATATGCGATTTTCATACTTATGGTGACAGCGAGCTTCTCTTCCTGCTTCTCTCAGTTTGTCACTGAACATTGAGAGCATTGAGGAGAGCAGCTCGTCGGTACATGACTAAGTGTGCAAATCGCATGTGTGCTTGGGGGGGCGCCAAACCGAATTCTTGCCCCGGGTGCCAGAAAGCCTAGATACACGTCTGGTCATCATCATCATCATCATCATCATCTACTCCTTGATGTACTCTAGCTCCTCCTCCTTCACTGTCACTGTTATGGGTCTGCGGAACGCACCAAATATATAAAGTAGAGAGGTGCGTTCGCAGCCCGGGGTCCACCGTGCAAGCGAAGCCTGCTGCTAGTAGAAATGGCGCGAGAAGCAAACTCTGTTATCCCGCAGAGTCGCCAACATAAACGCCGTAATGCGCTGTGGCAATAAGTGCGAACTCTGTTACTCCACAGAGCCGCTAGAAGCAGAGCCGCAGCGCTATATGGCGATGTGTGCGCACTCACTAGACACAACTGAGTGGCAAAGAAAACACGCTAGGGCACTGTCTAGCGTTGAAAGCGAATCCTGTTACGTCACAGGGCCGCTGAGAAAAAGTACTGTGTCCTGTCAGGCTCTCAGGTACACAGTTAAGTGCTACGCGTTCATAAAGCGTGATCATGTGCTAATGTCCTCGCGGGAGTCACCCGCAATCTATGGCGTCTGAATGCCAGACCCTGAATATGGCAATCAAAACTCCTCACCGGTTATGCCGGTAATCTAGGGCATCTAGGACACCGACCCTGACCAGCTACCATACCAAACTCCTCACCGATTAAGTCGGTATTCTAGTGGCTTATTTCAGCCGGGTCCCTATCCACACATACACATGACCACACTGGCGCATAGCATACAATGATTGATATTAGCGCATGGCGGCCCAGCCATGCTACCCTTTTATAGCAACAGCTACAGGACCTTCCAGGAACAAGGACCAATGAGAAGCTGTTACAAACAAACGTAGCTACATGACCTTCCTGGCGGACCAATAGGAGCCGCTGCAGCACCTGAACATGTGACCCCTGATCTCCAATGAGAGATCTCACTCTGGGCATGCTCAGATGGGAAAACGCAGGACTTTGTCTCAAAGACGACTGCTCCAGCACTGGCTATAATAGCAGATCCAGGAAAGGCAGCAGCAAGTCACTGCACAGTAGAGGAGTGGGCAAGATGCCTGGACCGACGTCTCTGCTGAGCAGGCTCCACTGCGGCCGGAGATGAATGGGAGACCGCAGCGGGACGGGTTCGAGACTCCCCTTGTGCAGCAGCGGGAAATCGAACCCTAACATTACCCCCCTACTAGGGCCCCCCCTTCTTTGGGCCTCGCTGCGCTCAAAGAAAGCGATGAGCTGCGGAGCGTGAATATGCTCGGCAGTCTCCCAAGACCTATCCTCAGGCCCATAGCCCCTCCAGTCCACCAAATAAAACTTTTTGCCCCGTACCACCTTACACCCTACGATGGCGTTCACCTCATGGTCATCCGTAGATGAACCCGATGTCCCGGCAGATGACTCAGAAAACCGGGACAAGAGCACGGGTTTCAGGAGGGATGCATGAAAGGTGTCGAAGATACCCAGGCGTGGTGGAAGAGCCAAACGGTATACCACAGGGTTAACCTGCTCGAGGACCTTGAAAGGACCCAGGTAGCGGGGTGCCAACTTAGTGGACTCAACTCGCAGCTTGATGTTACGGGCGGAGAGCCACACCAAGTCCCCAGGAGCAAATGTTGGAGCGGGGCGCCGATGTGCGTCGGCAGAGGACCTCATCCTCTCCTTGGACGCCTGAATGGCATCCTGGGTACGGTCCCAAATGTCCCGTGCCTCCACAGCCCAGTCTGCCACCCTGGAGTCGGCGGAAGACACGGGCATGGGCACCGGAACCCGCGGATGCTGACCGTAGTTCAGAAGGAAAGGAGTCTGTCCGGTGGAGTCAGCCACAGCATTGTTTAATGCAAACTCAGCCCCTGGTAGCAAGGATGCCCAGTCATCCTGCCTGGCAGAGACAAAATGTCGTAGATAGGTGACCAAGGTCTGGTTGGCCCTCTCTACCAACCCATTCGTCTCATGATGATACGCTGAAGAGAGATTTCAATACTGAGTAGACGACAAAGCTCTCTCCAGAACCGAGACGCAAACTGGGGACCTCAGTCACTGACAATTTTGTCCGGCATGCCGTGTAGACGGAAGATGTGCCTAACGAACAACGCTGCCAGAGCCCGTGCAGAAGGTAACCGTGGTAGTGGCACCAGATGCACCATTTTAGAGAAATGGTCGGTGATTACCCAAATGATGGTGCAGCCCCGAGACTTTGGCAAGCCCACCACAAAGTCCATCCCAACCATCTCCCAGGGCCTGTCTGCCACCGGCAAAGGATAAAGAAAACCAGCTGGCCGTTGTCGTGGAGACTTATTTTTGGCGCAGGAGACACACGCCCGAACATAGTCCACAACATCACGGACCATATGCGGCCACCAATATGTCCTCGCCAGCAATTCAGATGTCCTCTTTGCCCCAAAATGTCCACCAACCCTGGACGAATGTGCCCAAGAGAGTACCTCCGGTCGCAAATTGGTAGGCACAAAAGTCTTGCCCGGGGCACAGACTCTAGTGAAACCGGAGCCACTGTTCTCAGGCTCTCTGTGGGAACAATAAGCCGAGGCTCCTCTACCTCCTCTTCAGAGGACACCACAGAGCGAGAGAGAGCGTCGGCACGAATGTTCTTCTCTCCAGAGAGGAAATGGAGTGTGAAATTAAACCGAGAGAAGAACAAGGACCATCTGGCCTGGCGAGAGTTAAGCCGCTGAGCTGTCTGCAGGTACACCAAATTTTTGTGGTCGGTGAAGACTTGGAAGGGAAAATGGGCCCCCTCCAACAGATGTCTCCACTCAGAGAAGGCCAACTTCATGGCTAGCAACTCCCTATCCCCGATGGAATAATTCCTCTCCGCTGAAGTGAACGTCTTAGAGAAGAAGAAGCAAGGATGCTTCCGACCTTGAGCATCCTTTTGGAAGAGGACTGCTCTAGCACCAATGGATGAGGCATCCACCTCCAATAAAAATGGCTTATCAACATCGGGGCGATGTAGGATGGGAGCGCTAGCAAAATGAGACTTAATAGAAGAGAAAGCCGTGGAGACCTCTTCCGACCACAATTTGGGATTTGCTCCCTTCTTGGTGAGGGCTACCAAGGGAGCTACCAAGGTAGAGAAATGCGGAATGAACTGGCGATAGTAATTAATGAACCCCATAAAGCGCTGCACCGCTTTTAGAGAGTGAGGTTCCTGCCAGTCCATCACAGCCTGTAGTTTGGCCGGATCCATAGCCAATCCCTGGGTTGAGATGATATAACCAAGGAAAGGTAAAGACTCCAGCTCAAACATACATTTCTCTAACTTAGCATAGAGGGAATTAGCCCGTAAGAGGTCGAAGACTCTGCAGACATCTCTCCGGTGGGAGTCAATATTTGGGGAAAAGATGAGAATATCATCCAGATAGACTATGACTGAGGTGGAGAGCATATCCCGGAAGATGTCATTAACAAAGACTTGGAAGACGGCTGGGGCATTACAGAGCCCGAAGGGCATCACCAGATATTCGTAATGCCCATCCCTGGTATTAAAAGCCGTCTTCCATTCGTCCCCCTCACGGATGCGAATCAGGTTATAAGCACCGCGCAGATCTAGTTTAGTGAATACTCTTGCTCCCCGAAGCCTATCAAAAAGCTCAGAAATCAGGGGCAACGGGTAATTGTTTTTAATGGTGATGGCGTTAAGACCCCTGTAATCAATACACGGACGCAATTCTCCGTTTTTCTTCTGCACAAAGAAAAATCCCGCCCCTGCCGGTGACACCGACTTCCTAATAAACCCTCTTGCCAGGTTCTCCTGAATATATTGCGACATGGCCTCTGTCTCAGAAAGAGAGAGGGGATAGACCCTTCCCCGAGGAGGTTTTGCGCCAGGCAAGAGGTCGATAGGACAGTCACAGGGGCGATGAGGTGGAAGAGTCTCCGCAGCCTTCTTGGAGAACACATCTGCATATGACCAGTAGTGCTTGGGAAGTGGAGTAAGATCTGCGGGTAACTCCGTAGTGGTAACCTGAATGCAACTCCTGACACATCTGCCTCTACATGCATCACTCCAACCCAGTATCCTACCCGAAGTCCACTCTATATGTGGGGAGTGGAAACGGAGCCAAGGTATACCTAGTAGGATCTCGTCTATTCCCTCGGGAAGGACGAGTAGGGAAATAAGTTCCTGATGGGAAGGAGATACAGACAATGCAAGTGGAACAGTCTGGTGTGTAATTTGTGAGGGCAATGTCGACCCATTCACTACCCGGACAGTCACTGATCTGTCAAGCGCCACCAGAGGTATTGCATGACGGCGAACAAAGCTAGAGGACATGAAATTCCCCTCTGCTCCTGAGTCCACGCAAAGGTCGGCGGTGAGAATGGAAGTACCAACAGTGATTGTCCCTTTAAGTGTCATCTTGGAGGAAAATGCCGCTGTCTCTAGTGAACCTCCTCCCAGGGCCACTAGACGCGATCGCTTCCCCGATCACTGTGGACATTTGTTGGCATAGTGTCCTGTCTGCTGACAACGGTTACAGACCACGGATACTCGGACGGACCGAGACTTAGGTCCTGCATGAGGAACTTCTGTGGCCTTTTGGGTTTCGGATGCCAGATCGGGAAATTCGAGAGGTTTGGCAAAGGTGGGAGCCAACCGAAACCTCTGCCTACACTGGGCCCGCTCCAACCTCCGCTTGTGAAAACGGAGGTCAATGCGGGTAGATATGGAGATAAGCTTCTCCAGTGTGGCGGGAATCTCCCTGGTAGACAAAGCGTCTTTAACATGGTCAGTCAGTCCTCGCCAGTAAATTGGAATAAGAACTTTATCAGACCAATCTAGCTCAGAAACTAGAGTCCGAAACTGGACGGAAAACAGACTGACCAAAGACGAACCCTGTGCCAATGCCAGCAGTTGTAGCGCCGTATCGTGGGTGACCTGAGGTCCTAAAAAGACCTTTTTAAGAGCCTCCAAGAAACGAGGAGCACTCCGCACAACACGATCGTCGCGCTCCCACAGCGGCGTTGCCCACTCCAACGCTCTGCCCGAGAGTAGAGAAAGTACAAAACCCACTTGTGCCTGATCCGTGGGAAAACGTGCAGCCAGAAGCTCGAGCTGTATAGAGCACTGACTCACGAGTCCCCGACATTGCTTGCTATCACCGGCAAACTTGTCAGGAAGCGGGAGGTGGGATAATGTAGGGGCAGAGGTGGCAGAAGACAAACTGGCTGCAGCCACGCTAGCAGCCTGAACAGCGACTGCGGTAACATCCACAGCTGAGGTTGTGCGCTCAAGAGCCGCCAACCTACCCTCCAGCTGCTGGATGTACTGCGATAGACGCTGTTCATCCGCCATTTTACTAGCCAGACCCTGGCGCTAATATTATGTTATGGGTCTGCGGAACGCACCAAATATATAAAGTAGAGAGGTGCGTTCGCAGCCCGGGGTCCACCGTGCAAGCGAAGCCTGCTGCTAGTAGAAATGGCGCGAGAAGCAAACTCTGTTATCCCGCAGAGTCGCCAACATAAACGCCGTAATGCGCTGTGGCAATAAGTGCGAACTCTGTTACTCCACAGAGCCGCTAGAAGCAGAGCCGCAGCGCTATATGGCGATGTGTGCGCACTCACTAGACACAACTGAGTGGCAAAGAAAACACGCTAGGGCGCTGTCTAGCGTTGAAAGCGAACCCTGTTACGTCACAGGGCTGCTGAGAAAAAGTACTGTGTCCTGTCAGGCTCTCAGGTACACAGTTAAGTGCTACGCGTTCATAAAGCGTGATCATGTGCTAATGTCCTCGCGGGAGTCACCCGCAATCTATGGCGTCTGAACGCCAGACCCTGAATACGGCAATCAAAACTCCTCACCGGTTATGCCGGTAATCTAGGACACCGACCCTGACCAGCTACTATACCAAACTCCTCACCGATTAAGTCGGTATTCTAGTGGCTTATTTCAGCCGGGTCCCTATCCACACATACACATGACCACACTGGCGCATAGCATACAATGATTGATATTAGCGCATGGCGGCCCAGCCATGCTACCCTTTTATAGCAACAGCTACAGGACCTTCCAGGAACAAGGACCAATGAGAAGCTGTTACAAACAAACGTAGCTACATGACCTTCCTGGCGGACCAATAGGAGTCGCTGCAGCACCTGAACATGTGACCCCTGATCTCCAATGAGAGATCTCACTCTGGGCATGCTCAGATGGGAAAACGCAGGACTTTGTCTCAAAGACGACTGCTCCAGCACTGGCTATAATAGCAGATCCAGGAAAGGCAGCAGCAAGTCACTGCACAGTAGAGGAGTGGGCAAGACGCCTGGACCGACGTCTCTGCTGAGCAGGCTCCACTGCGGCCGGAGATGAATGGGAGACCGCAGCGGGACGGGTTCGAGACTCCCCTTGTGCAGCAGCGGGAAATCGAACCCTAACAGTCACAGACTCAGATATTCACTTCTGTTATTCACCACTGAAAAAACAATATGAGCTTAGTCACCACCTAGATGATAATGTTGCTGGTGGTGGAGTTGCTGCCATAACACTTAGTGTATGCGAGCCTCACTATAAGATACCTAGTTGCCATGGCTACTCACAGAAATGTGTTTCTGCTCTGTGCTTTCATATGCAGAAATATGTAGGTTGAACTTGTTCCTGAGCTTGAACTCTGAGCTCTGCAACACTGACACTTAGAGCAGCAAATATAGACAGGAACAGTACATGTTTTTTCATGGTCCACTGTGTCAATATTTTCTAGTCATGCATCAATGCCTAACAGCAACAGGACAAAGCGTTACATGTACTACTTGCCCTTCTGCTTTTTCATTATTGTAAGCTTAAGCGGTACCAAGATGTTTTACAGAATATGAATGATGAGCATGAATTATGAAAGCAAATATGCATCTGAGAGGGTATTCAAAATTTCAGGTCTGACCCTAGTCACTACTTATAGACACGCAGTGAGTTGGGGAAATCAGGGAGCCCGTGGTCAAAAGCCAGGAGCGTACGTCATAAACATAGGGGTGAGGCAAAGGCTTAGTCAGGTCACAGCCCAGGGTGAGAATTCCAAGAAGCTAGTGGATCAAGACAAATGGGCTGGGCAAACAGATGGTCAAAGGCAAATCCAAGGTCTGTCAAAAAAGATCAAAATAAAAGAATGTAAAACACAGAGCAAACACACAACTCACTAGTAGAGTTAACAAGCAGACAGCCAGCTAGATAGCTTGTGTAGTTGCGATGATTTTCTGGGAGAAATACTTCATTTTGTAGAACAATTTCAAGCATGCTATCACTTTTAGCCATGACTGTATACAACATGCAGCAGACCCACAAAAGAGTGACCAATCCATGAGTGGACCGGAAAGTGACATCATAGACAATTAATTATATAGAGCAAGAAAAACTACGATTAAGTATTTCTAAGATAATTAAGACATTATGTTACAAAACTGTTGGAACATGGCTGGAATCCAATGGCCAGAGAGGCACAAGCAGGCAACAGCAAGCAGTGGTAGAAGTCCTTGGACGTAGCAATGGTAGTTGTAGAAACAATTTGGAGTGGGAACAATCAGAGTAAAACAGTTCAGGAGCTGGAGACTGAAACTAGACAAAAACTAGACACAATACTAAAGCAATGTTCTATGTGGCCTTAAGTTGGGACAAACAGGAAAGAAGATGACTTCCACAGGTTAAACATCGGCCATCATACTGAGGGGCGATCGCAAAATACAATAACAGCCTCCAGTGGTGGAATTGCAGCACAATTTAGCAAAGTGAATCATAGCAATCACTAATGGTTGATCTACAGAAGGACAACAGAGTTTTAACACATCGTCACAAAATAGAAAAAAAATTACAAAAAACGTTAAGGTTATAGATTTCATTTAAACCTTTGGGCACAGGGACTTAGGGGATGACCAGCCTAAAATTATAAGTTTGCAGTAACTCTGTGTGACTGCATACTTATGAATCTGCGAGAATTCAATGGTTTCTGCACCAAGACTGGCAGGTACATGTGCGCTATGCATACTCCCTGATTAGTGTGTGTGGCCTCGCTCCATACACCTGTATAGAGTAAGGCAGCACCCTTTCCAGTGGGTATGGTAATCCAGTGAGCACCGATATCTAGTGGGCACGGCCTCCCTCAACACAAGTGTATGGAGTGCAACCGCGTCAACTAGTCAGGTTCTGGCCGGGAGTATGACTAACACATAAATCACTGCCGTAGACTCAGAAATCGACAAATCCTCGCAGCGCACACTGCTTGCTCTGGGGGGAATCCTAAGTCTGCGTCACACAGTGTGACTGCATACTTATCATTTTAACAACCTTTAAGGGAATGAATGCAATATACTTCACTCTGTAATAAATATCACAATAAGTGTATTGTCTAGATTATATGTTACTTCCAAAAAACACTGAAAAATCCAAAAAGAATCATAGGAAGCTTATGAACCATAAAAGTACAAAATTTTATTTAGAATGATCTAAAATACATACATGGATAAAAAAATCCAAATGGGGGCAAATATGCAGAAAAACAGGCTCATGAAACAGGTATGAGCAAAACAGACATGTGTATCATTTTAGCGTAGTATAAGCACCCCGGGCTCATATCAGGTATGGTCTCCCACTTGCAATTTAATTGGCTACTTTAGCCATTCAGCTATTTAACCATTTATGTGCATCATGCGCAAACTTTTGCATATATCATAGCTATACGCTGCAGACTCTGCATTTCTAGCACATTGGGATTGCAACATTAGCCTTGTTTTAGTGGGGGGCTGCTTTAAGACTTTGTAATTGATTTGTATTTTTGAAACGCATGTATACATTCCTTTTTTTGTATATTTATGGCTGTATCTTAGACTTTGGTCTGCCCTAGCCGATATATTGCTTGGATATGGTATATACACGCTTATACTACGCTAAAATGATACACATGTCTGTTTTGCTCATACCTGTTTCATGAGCCTGTTTTTCTGCATATTTGCCCCCATTTGGATTTTTTATCCATGTATGTATTTTAGATCATTCTAAATAAAATTTTGTACTTTTATGGTTCATAAGCTTCCTATGATTCTTTTTGGATTTTTCACTCTGTAATAGTTTAATCTTGAGTGATTGTATGTTACCTGCATAAACTTCCTCCAGAAGTACCGTATTTTTCGGACCATAAGACGCACTTTTTTTCCTCCAAATTTGGGAGGAAAGTGTGGGTGCGTCTTATGGTCGGAATGTAACGTGGGGAGGGGGGCAGCAGTGGAGTGAGATCGCAGGAGGCAGGAAAATATCCCCTCTGCTGCGGGAAACCTGTGCTGGGGAAACCACTGGTCCCGTTACTTAAGTGCAGTGAATATTCATTAGCTGCTTCCCCGCCCACCTATCAGCTGAGCAGTGAGCGGGGAAAAGCAAATGACAGAGCCACATAATTCCCCAGCGCCTGATTCCTGCAGCAGCTGGGGAGATGTGTGTTGGAAGTAGAAGGAGGCAGCAAGAGCAGAGTGCAGCAGGAGGCATCGCATACCTGACAGCCTGGGGGCTGTGCTGATGCGATGCTGAATGCTTCTGTTGAGGACCTGTGATGAGGTCATGAAGAAGGTGGGCTGGAGCATCACATGACCACACAAAGCCCTGCCTCTTCATGATGTCATCACAGGTCCTGCAGACACTGTACAACAGAGAATTAATTAAAAGGTTAGTAATTACAGCACATAAAAAAGCACTCTGTCATCCTGTGGTGGACTATAACTCCCAGCATGCCATAGGATCTGCAGGACATGCTGAGAGTTGTAGTTCTCCCATGGGATCTTAAAGCAGCACTTCAGTGTTATTTTTCAGTGCTGGAGTGGTGCTTTAAATATAAGCCCCGTGCCCCCATTCTTATACTCACCCTCCAGCGTCTTCACATAGTACTTTTCAGACACCACACTGGTCCCGCAGCACCATCTTCTACCATAGCTTCCAACATAATAACATACTATTATATATAATAACACCACATATAATAGTATGTTATTTATGTTATTAAATATTTTACCACATTTTTTGCTTCAAATATATTTTTCCCTATTTTCCACCTCTAAAACCTGGGTGCGTCTTATAGTCTGGTGCGTCTTACAGTCCGAAAAATACGATAACTATTTTGACTCACTTTTTATTCACCTTGTAGCTCATTTAAAAAAGTGCTTTGCTCACATTTAGTTAAATTTTTGCAATAGTGGACAAAAGTTTGTTGTCATGTCCTGAATTATTAAATCTGTGATGCAATTTTTATACTTTTGTCTCTATACACCACCACAACGGATTTGAAAGAAAACTTTAGCTTCCATTCAAGAATTTTAACAAAAATGTTGCATTAACCATTTAGGAATAAGAAACATTTTTTACATAAATATAACTTATATAAATATAATTTTAAACCTCATTACCATAGTGACTCACACTGAACCTTTGCAATAGTTGTAATGTTGATTGCCTACAAGGGAAAATTGTATGCCTTTTGTGGCTCTATACTGATTTATTTCAACCTTATAGTGCTACTTAAATAGAAACTGTGTAAGGGTCTGCGGAACGCACCAAATATTTGATGTAGAGAGGTGCGTTCGCAGCCCAGGGTCCACTGTGCAGGTGGAGCCTGCTGCTAGTAAAATGGCGCAAGAAGCGAACTCTGTTATCCCGCAGAGTCGCCAAAATAAACGCCGTAATGCGCTGTGGCAATATGTGCGAACTCTGTTATTTCACAGAGCCGCTAGAAGGAGTGCCACAGCGCTATATGGCGATGTGTGCGAACTCACTTAACACCACTGAGTCGCAAAATAACCACGCTAGGGCGCTGTCTAGCGTTGAAAGCGAACCCTGTTACGTCACAGAGCCGCTGAGACAAACTTCTGTGTCCTGTTAGGCACCCAGGTACACAGTTGATTGCTAAGCGAACATAGAACGTGATCATGCGCTAATGTCCTCGCGGGAGTCACCCGCAATCTATGGCGTCTGAACGCCAGGCCCTGAATACGACAATCAAACTCCTCACCGGTTATGCCAGTAATCTAGGGCATCTAGGACACCGACCCTGACCAGCTAGCATACCAAACTCCTCACCGATTAAGTCGGTATTCTAGGGGCTTATTTCAGCCGGGCCCTAACCACACACACGCATGACCACACTGGCGCAAAGCACATAATGGTTGATACTAGCGCATGGCGGCTCAGCATTGCCACCCTTTTATAGAAACAGCTACAGGACCTGCCAGAAACAAGGACCAATGGGAAACTGTTCCAAAACACATGTAGTTTCAGTAACTTCCTGGCGGACTAATAGGAGCTGCTGCAGTACCTGAACATGTGACCCCTGATCTCCAATGAGAGATCTTACCCTGGGCATGCTCAGAAGGGGAAACGCAGGAATTCGTCCCAAAGACGTCTGCTCCAGCACTGGCCATAATAGCAGATCCAGGAGAGGCAGCAGCAAGTCTCTGCACAGTATTGGAATGGGCAAGACGCTGGGACTGATGTCTCTGCTGAGCAGGCTCCACTGCGGACGGAGATGAATGGGGGACCGCAGTGGGACTGGTTCGAGACTCCCCTTGTGCAGCAGTGGGAACTTGAGCCCTAACATTACCCCTCTCCTAGGGCCCCCCCTTCTTTGGGCCTCGCAGAGCTCAAAGGCTGTGGAGCCAGAATACACTCAGCAGGCTCCCATGACCTATCCTCAGGCCCATAACCCCTCCAATCCACCAAATAAAACTTTTTGCCATGTACCACCTTGCACCCCAGAATAGCATTCACCTCATAATCGTCCGTAGACGAACCCGATGTCCTGGCAGATGACTTGGAAAACCAGGACAAGTATACGGGTTTCAGGAGGAAGACATGGAATGTGTCAGTGATACCCAGGTGACAAAGCTCTCTCCAGAACCGAGACGCAAACTGGGGACCCTGATCGCTGACAATTTTGTCCGGCATACCGTGTAAGTGGAAGATATGTTTGATAAACAGTGTCGCTAAGGCCCGTGCAGAAGGTAACCGGGGTAGCGGCACCAAGTGCACCATTTTAGAGAAGTGATCAGTGATAACCCATATGATGGAACACCCACGAGATTTGGGCAAGCCTACCACAAAGTCCATCCCGACCATTTCCCAAGGCCTGTCTGCCACCGGCAATGGGTAAAGTAACCCAGCTGGCCGTTGATGAGGGGATTTATTTTTGGCACAGGAGACACATGCCCGAATATAATCTCCAACGTCCCGGACCATATGCGGCCACCAATATGTCCTTGCGAGTAGCTCAGATGTCCTTTTTTTACCAAAATGTCCACCCACCCTGGACGAATGGGCCCAAGAGAGAACCTCCGGTCGCAAATTAGATGGTACAAAGGTCTTGCCCGGAGAGACAGACTCTAGCGAGACCGGAGCTACAGTTCTCAGGCTCTCAGAGGGGACAATAAGCCGTGGCTCCCCCTCCTCCTCCTCGGAAGACACAACAGAGCGAGAGAGAGCGTCAGCCCGAATGTTCTTCTCTCCCGACAGAAAATGGAGGGTGAAGTGAAAGCGGGAGAAAAACAAGGACCATCTGGCCTGACGGGAATTTAGCCACTGGGCAGTCTGTAAATACACCAGATTTTTGTGATCCGTGAAGACTTGGAAGGGAAAGCGAGCCCCCTCCAACAGATGTCTCCACTCCGAGAAGGCCAACTTCATTGCTAGCAACTCCCTGTCCCCGATGGAATAATTCTTCTCCACTGGTGTGAAGGTCTTGGAGAAAAAGAAGCATGGGTGCTTCCGACCTTGAGCATCCTTTTGGAAGAGGACTGCTCCAGCACCAACGGACGAGGCATCCACCTCCAATATAAATGGCTTATCAACATCGGGGCGATGTAAGATGGGAGCGCTAGGGAAATGGGACTTAATAGAAGTGAAGGCCTTGGAGACCTCTTCAGACCACAATTTGGGATTTGCTCCCTTTTTGGTGAGGGCTACCACGGGAGCTATCAAAGTTGAGAAGTGAGGGATAAACTGTCGGTAGTAATTAATGAACCCCATAAAGCGCTGCACCGCCTTCAGAGAATGGGGTTCTTGCCAGTCCATCACCGCCTGTAGTTTTGCAGGATCCATAGCCAATCCCTGGGTGGAGATGATATAGCCCAGGAAAGGTAAGGACTCCTGCTCAAACACACATTTCTCCAACTTTGCGTAGAGGGAATTTGCTTGTAAGAGGTCGAAGACTCTGCAGACATCTCTCCGGTGGGAGTCAATATTTGGGGAAAAGATGAGAATATCATCCAGATAGACTATGACTGAGGTGGAGAGCATATCCCGGAAGATGTCATTAACAAAGTCTTGGAAGACGGCTGGGGCATTACAGAGCCCGAAGGGCATCACCAGATATTCATAGTGCCCGTCCCTGGTATTAAAAGCAGTCTTCCATTCGTCCCCTCATGGATGCGAATCAGGTTATAAGCACCCCGCAGATCTAATTTCGTAAATACCCTTGCCCCCCGTAGCCTATCAAATAGCTCTGAAATCAGGGGCAACGGGTATTTATTCTTGACGGTGATGGCATTAAGATCCCTGTAATCGATGCATGGACGTAATTCTCCGTTCTTCTTCTGCACGAAGAAGAACCCCGCCCCTGCTGGTGACACTGACTTCCTAATGAATCCTCTTGCCAGGTTCTCCTGAATATATTGAGACATAGCCTCCGTCTCCGGGAGAGAAAGGGGATAGACCCGTCCCCGAGGAGGTTCTGCTCCAGGCAAGAGGTCAATAGGACAGTCATAAGGACAGTGAGGTGGAAGGACTTCCGCAGCCTTTTTGGAGAATACATCTGCATAAGACCAATAGTATTTAGGAAGTGAAGTAAGATCTGCGGGCATCTCTGTAGTGGCCACCTGAATGCATTCCCACATACATCTGCCTTTACAAGACTCACCCCAACCCAATATCCTCCCAGAGTTCCACTTAATGTGTGGGGAGTGGAAACGGAGCCAGGGCATCCCTAACAAAATCTCGTCTATTCCCTCGGGAATGACCAGAAGAGAGATAATCTCCTGATGGGAAGGGGATATTGACAACGTGAAAGGGATGGGCTGATGTGTGATTGGTGAAGGCAGTGTCGACCCATTCACTACTCGAACAGTCACGGGTTTGGCGAGCATCACCAGAGGTATAGAGTGGTGGAGAGCGAAGGTAGAAGACATGAAATTTCCTTCGGCTCCAGAAACCACACAAAGCGTGACTGTTAAAGTGGATGAGCCAAAATTGATTGTCCCCCTAAAGGACAACTTGGAGGCGTGTACTGCTGTGTCTAGTGAACCCCCCAATGGTTACTAGACGCGGTCGTTTCCCGACCGCTGTGGACATTTATTAGCATAATGCCCTACTTGTTGGCAAGCATTACAAGTCACAGATACTCGAGCGGCCCGAGACTTAGGTCTCGCTTGAGAAATCTCCATGGCCTCAGGGGAATCGGACGCCTGAATGGAAGATTCCAGAGGTCTGGCGAAGGTGGGCGCCAGCCGGAACCTATGCCTACACTGGGCCCGCTCCAACCTCCGCTCGTTAAAACGGAGGTCGATGCGGGTAGATATGGTGATGAGCTCCTCCAGTGTGGCAGGAATCTCCCTGGTGGACAAGGCGTCCTTCACATGGTCTGCCATTCCCCTCCAGTACACTGGTATAAGGACTTTATCTGGCCAGTCCAGCTCAGAGACCAGAGTCCGAAATTGGATGGCAAACTGGCTGACCATGGATGCACCCTGGGTGATTGCCAACAGTTGAAGAGCCGTATCGTGGGTGACGATAGGTCCTAAAAAGACCTGTTTCAGAGTGTCCAAGAAGAGAGGAGCACTCTGCACCACACGATCATCACGCTCCCACAACGGCGTTGTCCACTCCAACGCCCTGCCCGACAAAAGGGTTATGATAAAACCCACTTTTGCCCGCTCCGTGGGAAAACGTGCAGCCAGAAGCTCTAGATGTATGGAGCACTGACTGACGAAACCCCGACATTGTTTACTGTCACAGGTAAACTTGTCTGGAAGTGGAAGGTGGGAAATAGTCGGAGCAGGGGTGGCAGAGGACAAACTGGCGGCGGCCACACTAGCAGCCTGAACCGCGACTGCGGTAACATCCACAGCAGAGGTTGTGCGCTCAAGAGCCGCCAACCTACCCTCCAGCTGCTGTATGTACTGCGGTAGACGCTGGTCATCCGCCATTTTACTAGCCAGACCCTGGCGCTAGTATTATGTAAGGGTCTGCGGAACGCACCAAATATTTGATGTACAGAGGTGCGTTCGCAGCCCGGGGTCCACTGTGCAGGCGGAGCCTGCTGCTAGTAAAATGGCGCAAGAAGCGAACTCTGTTATCCCGCAGAGTCGCCAAAATAAACGTCGTAATGCGCTGTGGCAATATGTGTGAACTCTGTTATTCCACAGAGCCGCTAGAAGGAGTGCCGCAGCGCTATATGGCGATGTGTGCGAACTCACTTAACACCAGTGAGTCGCAAAATAAACACGCTAGAGCGCTGTCTAGCGTTGAAAGCGAACCCTGTTACGTCACAGAGCCGCTGAGACAAACTTCTGTGTCCTGTTAGGCACCCAGGTACACAGTTGATGCTAAGCGAACATAGAACGTGATCATGCGCTAATGTCCTCGCGGAGTTACCCGCAATCTATGGCGTCTGAACGCCAGGCCCTGAATACGGCAATCAAACTCCTCACCGGTTATGCCAGTAATCTAGGGCATCTAGGACACCGACCCTGACCAGCTAGCATACCAAACTCCTCACCCATTAAGTCGGTATTCTAGGGGCTTATTTCAGCCGGGCCCTAACCACACACACGCATGACCACACTGGCGCAAAGCACATAACGGTTGATACTAGCGCATGGCGGCTCAGCATTGCCACCCTTTTATAGAAACAGCTACAGGACCTGCCAGAAACAAGGACCAATGGGAAACTGTTCCAAAACACATGTAGTTTCAGTACCTTCCTGGCGGACTAATAGAAGCTGCTGCAGTACCTGAACATGTGACCCCTGATCTCCAATGAGAGATCTTACCCTGGGCATGCTCAGAAGGGGAAACGCAGGACTTCGTCCCAAAGACGTCTGCTCCAGCACTGGCCATAATAGCAGATCCAGGAGAGGCAGCAGCAAGTCTCTGCACAGTATTGGAATGGGCAAGACACTGGGATCGACGTGTCTGCTGAGCAGGCTCCACTGTGGACGGAGATGAATGGGGGACTGCAGCGGGACTGGTTTGAGACTCCCCTTGTGCAGCAGCAGGAACTCGAACCCTAACAAACTGTCACTCAAAAAAATTAGTTAAACACTTTGTAAAATTACTTGAGGTCCACTGATTCTGCAACTTTTTTGCTCATCAGTGCTCCATTGCAGAGATATTCACATTTGTTACTTTTGGAACAAAGTATGTAAAACCTCAGCTTTTAGCCATTTCTTAAGAGTTTTCTAAGGGGCCATGCACTTTACAGCCCCCCTCCCAGATGCTGTCAATTCCAACTTGGCAGCGGATCTAGAGGTCTAGCAGTCTCAGATGCTTCTGAGTTGTGATTGGCAGCATCTGGAAGTAACAGGTGAAAGAACATGCCACGCAGAGAAGATTCTTAGGGCTCATACTCACTTGCGCCGAAAACGGATGATATTCAGCCGAAAAAAAATCGGATTCAAATCTGACCAATGTTATTCAATAGGTGACATCTCATTTGCGATTTTTTTCTCAGCCGAAATTGGTGTGAGAAAAAAAATCGCAGCATGCTGCGATTTGATGCTATTTTGGCATGATATCGCCAATGCAAGTCAATGGGTGCGAGAAATCATCGCACAGCACTCGCACCATGCAAGTGCTGTCCAATTTATATGCACCAGTCTCCTTTGAAAAGCCGGCAATTCATCCCGGCTACTGTAAAATCACACTGACAGCTCACAAAACACTAGCTATATACACATAGAATACATATATATATATATATACATGTCATTGTGACACACATATAAAATATATATATATATATATTTATATATATATATATATTTATAGTTCATACACTTCTACATACTGTAATAGCCGCTAATTCAATTGCCGGCTTTTGTGAAATCACAGAAGCCGACATGAAATGATACATTGTTTACACACAGTTAACCATGTCATTTCATGTATTTTGATATATGGTTTTAACTTACAATTACATAAGTGTATGTGTGCAAATTTCAGACATGCAGGGGTTAATTAAAGGTGTAAATTAGTTGAAAAAAAATGCATGGTTAACTGTGTGTAAACAATGTATCATTTCATGTCGGCTTCTGTGATTTCACAAAAGCCGGCAATTGCAATTGAATTAGCAGCTATTACAGTATGTAGAAGTGTATGAACTATAAATATTGTATATATATATATGTCACAATGACATATATATATATATATTATATATATTCTATGTGTGTATATGTATTGTTTCTATTCTTTATTAAAGCTGTCAGTGTGATTTTACAGTATAGCCGGGGATGAATTAGCGGCTATTATACTATGTAGAAGTGTATGACCTATATATATTATATATATATATATATATATATATATATATATAATTATTTGCTTTTTGTGTACATTTTTTTTTTTACAATGTGATTTTTACATGACTTTTTACATAGAGATAACTGCTCTATGTAAAACTTCATGTTAAAATCGCATTGCATACAGATGGGAAACTGATGGAAAACTGATGGAAAACGCATGGTGCAATTTAAAATTGCATGCAAATCGCATGATATTTTACTAGAATCGTACCGTTTTTTCCGTCCAGAAAACGGACCGATTTTTTTCCCACTAGTGGGTATGAGCCCTTAGACTGCTAAACTGCAGATTTGTGACTTGCAGCAATTATCAAGGAGGGGTGAATTCTCTTGTCAGTGAAAACTATGAAATCTCCAGTTAAACTACAAGCAGAGATTTCTCATAATGTGTTCCAAAAGCAACAAAAGGGAATATGTCTTCAATGGAGTGATGTAGCACTTAATGACATATAGCCGCAGAATCCGTGGAGCTCAGAGATTTTTATAAATTGTTTGGTTCAAATTTGTGAACAATTGAGAGGTCCTCTTTAGGATAGGATTTTTCTAATATGAGGCACTATTTATGAATGAATGTTAATATTTTCTTCCACTATACCTATATAATTTAATTCAATAGTCTATGAAAAGTCTGAACGTCTATTTCTGCATGGTGTAGCATGCAAGTAATTTTAACAGGTTTTAGAGATAAAATCATATGCAATATATGCAGGTTAAATGTAATAATAATTATTCACGAAGCTGCCAGTTGTTACAAGGAAACAGGAGCCCAAAGGTTTACTTATTTCATCTAAACACTAATTTGTCTCTATATTCATAACAAATACAATTTCTCACATGAAAATTACATCTGTAAGTAATAAAAATCTGATGGTGCATAGCAGTATCACCAACAAACATGTTCCTTACAGCTGTCTATGGGAGCTGACATAGCAGTCCAGATCTTGCTTGGAGTTCGCTAAAAGGCAATGAGAAAATAACATTCATTTAAATTAATTGCCATTTACATCATGCTTCCAACCATTAAACACTAATTAATCTCTTGCAGGAATGCTAGAAGCTTTGATCATGGAAACATACTGTCTACATTTTTAACTGTCATGTTGTAGAATTAATTAACCTTTGTGCCAGTGGAAAAATTTAAATTGCTTCATGTGAACTTGTAACTATCAAAAAATTTCAAATTATACATTCACAAAGACAATATTTTCCTTGGAGAATTTTTAAGTAATGCACTGTGTATTCTTGTTAATTCAACAGCTTTCGATTTCACATTTATATATAATGTTGCTGTGGTTCTATCTTGTCCACTTTCACCTTCACTATTTTTTTTCAAAGAGCATAGAAAACTGCATGTGTTTCTGCAGTGCGCTAAACTACTCTCAATTAGAGATGAGCGAATTTGTTCTGATTTTGTCCCTGAATCTGATTTTGACATATTCGAGCCATATTCGAACACTATTCGGGCCGAATGTTTGCTTAATGATCAGTTCCGAACATATTTGGTAATTTCTACTCCCATTGACTCTAATGAAGTCCGGCATTGTTCGACAAATATTGCAAAAATAAAAAATCCAATAAAAATCCAATCGTATTCGGAACCAAATCTGAACAAAGTCGCTCATCTCTACTCTCAATCTATATACTAATGTTACCATTAAAATTTAATAGCCAAATGTATAGGAAAGAGGGAGAAAATGAAAGGGAGACAGGAGGGAAGGATGGAAGGGTTAAGGAAGTAAGAAAGAAATACAGAAGGAAAGAAGAAAGGGAGGGAGGGATGGAGGGAGGGAAGAAGGAAGGAAGTTTGAAGGGGCAAAGGAGGAAGGAAGAAGTAAAAGGTGGAAGGAGACTGTATGGAAGTAAAGATTAAAGGAAGGGAGGAAGGTAGGAAGGCAGGGGGAAGGAAGGGTGGGAGTTTCTATTTATCAGAAGAATCTTTATAACCATACACTGTGTATATGGATTTTTTCTTTTTCATATGCCCAATAGTGATGGGCGAGTAGAATCGTTGCTCGGGTCTCCCTGAGCATGCTCGGGTGATCTGCGAGTATTTTGCTATGCTCGGAGATTTAGTTTTCCTTGTCTCAGTTGCATGATTTGCAACTTGTAGACTGGCTGAATACATGTGGGAATTCCCTAGCAAACAGACATTCCACACATGTATTCAAGCTGTCTAGCAGTCGCAAATCATGCAGCTGAGGAGATGAAAATTAAATCTCCGAGCATGCCAAAATACTTGGAGACCACCTGAGCAACGAATATACTCGCTCATCACTAATGCCCAATTCATCCACAAAATCAAGATACTAAAACAATAAGAATGTTTAAAATAGCAATACAAAATGTCAGTAGAACTAGGCAATATATAACCATAAGTACATTCTGTCCACTGTTTGAATAATGTGACTATTTTAGCTTGCGCGCTTGCTTTAGTTAAAGTGCTTTGTCACATTATCTTTATTTTAACAAATTTGTTGGGACATGATTTTTGTAACACTAATATATAATTACCGTATATACTCGAGTATAAGCCGAGATTTTCAGACCATTTTTTAGGGCTGAAAGTCCCCCTCTCGGCTTATACTCGAGTCATATACCGGAGGGTCGGCGGGTTGCGCAGCTGTACTATATACTCACCCCCTCCTGGCGCGGTCTCTGCAGCTCCTGCTCTTCTCCCACGGTCTCCGGCACCTGTGTTCAGCCAGCAGTGGTACCGCTCATTAAAGTCATGAATATGCGCATATTCATGACTTTAATGTGCGGTACCACATGACCGCTGAAGTTAGGCATAGCGCCGGAGACTGTGGGAGAAGAGCAGGGGCTGCAGAGACCGCACCAGGAAGGGGTGAGTATATTCCATATTCACCTGTCCCCGTTCCACTGCTGCGCGCCACTGTGTCCTCTCGTCCTCTAGCTGTGAATGTTCAGGTCAGAGGGCGCGATGACGTAGTTAGTACGCGCCGCACCCTCTGCCTGAGCATTCACTGCTGGAGGACCCGGAAGACGCGGCGCTTAGCGGTGGACCAGGACAGGTAAATATTGCCGTGCTGGGGCCTGAGCCAGCGGTGACACCGGCACCTGTCCCCCATAGTGCACTGGTGTCTCTGCCAGCTCAGGACACCGGCACCTGACCCCAGCGACGAGAGGTGAGTATGTCATTTTTTTTTTTAGTTGCAGCAGCAGCGGCAGCATAAGGGACCTATACTATGGGGCATAATCTTTGAAGCATATGGGGCATAATCTGTGGAACATATGGGGCATAATCTATGGAGCATATGAGGCATAATCTGTGGAACATATGGGGCATAATACATGAGGCAGAATATGGGGCATTATACATGGGCAGCATATGGGGCATAATCTATGGAGAATCATATGGGGGCATAATACATGGGCAGCATATGGGGCACAATCTATGGAGCATCATATGGGGGCATAATACATGGGCAGCATATGGGGCACAATCTATGGAGCATATGAGGCATAATCTGTGGAACATATGGGGCATAATCTGTGGAACATATGGGCCATAATCTGTGGAACATATGGGGCATAATCTGTGGAGCATATGGGGCACAATACATGAGGCAGAATATGGGGCATTATACATGGGCAGCATATGGGGCATAATCTATGGAGAATCATATGGGGGCATAATACATGGGCAGCATATGGGGCACAATCTATGGAGCATCATATGGGGCACAAAACATGGGCAGCATATGGGGCATAATACATGGGGCAGAATATGGGGCATAATACATGGGGCAGCATTTGGGGCATAATACATGGGGCAGCATGTGGGGCATAATATATAGGGTAGCATATGGGGCATAATATATGGGGAAGCATATGGGGCATAATATATGGGGCAGCATATGGGGCATAATATATGGGGCAGCATATGGGGCTCCTGATTCAATATGGCTATTCAAAAACATTTAACCTTTAATTTTACTTTTATTGGTATCTATTTTAATTTTGAAATTTACCAGTAGCTGCCTCATTTTCCACCCTAGGCTTATACTCGAGTCGATAAGTTTTCCCAGTTTTTTGTGGCAAAATAAGGGGGGTCAGCTTATACTCGGGTCGGCTTATACTCGAGTATATAGGGATATAACTTAGTGTAACAAAGTCATGTCTGCAGCATATTTACTAAAGGAAAGTGATCAACCCTTTTTTAGAGGATTTCAATAATAGGACCCTTGTTATTACCACTATGTGCTCTAATAGCAAACCCAATGATCTTCAACTCATTAGTAGACATGCTTAGGAAAACCATTTATTTATTTTAAATACTTCACTTTGGAAGCCATGAACATGCTAAATTGTCATTTTAATAAACTGCTGAGAATATTGAATCTCTAGTGTTCATGCAAACAACGGTATTACGTTAATAACATTGTATCAGGCTGCTAGTACTCCAGTTAGTCAAAGCTGCTTTATGGATAAATGTTTGTTTCTACCAGAGAGTCAGGAGAGTCTGATAGTATAAACTTATGACAACCTTTGACACACTCATTTGTTCCTCAGACCTTGTGGGGGCATTACAACACAGAACCAGACCCCAATCACAGGACAATAAAACTTTCACTCCTTTTCTATGAACTGTTCCAATATTTATGGACACAACTGTTTATCACTCTCCAATAATGACAGTTCTGTGCTGTGTTGTGTATAAATATTTGATTCTTCAGATTTTGTATTAGTCTTTGCCAGATGAAGAGACCTGAGTAGTCTGGAAAGCTTGCAGTTTGTTACCTTCTTTTCAGTTAGCCATTAAAGTTATCAACCACTGAGGACTCTCAACTCTAAATATTTTTCTATCTACTGCCTAACACGGTACAAAGATATATATCTTTCCTGTTTCTACCATAGAATTTCCATGAGGTCTCGTAAAAAAATTGCTCTCTCCTTTTCATAAAATTTGTGCTTGAGTTAGTTTGGCTCTGGGTTTCTTCCTCCTATTTGTGTCTGATTACCTAAAATATTGAAAAGGCTGTATCATACTTCCAGGAGAATAGTCAGTCCATGATGAAGTTTAGAACTAATTGTATTGCAATATGGTGCACAATACAGATCAATATTACAGAGTATAAAAAAACTGAAATGTATGACCCAAGGCAAAACTTCTTCATGATCCAATTTATTGTGGTGTGTGGCTTCAAAATGTTGTGTAGGGTGAAAACTTTTGATTTTGTAATTCCAACTACTATGTGCATATTGATAATAGTGGTGATGTCAAGGAATAATTATGTAAGAACATGTTGAAATATAGAATTATTATGAAAGTTTCTGCACGTAAAACCTTATAATAATTGATATGAATACAATGCAGCTCATATCTATTTGAGCAGTCTTGACTTGTTTATTATCTCTCTCAGGACAAATGAAATAAGCAGTGAAAAGAATATATGTATATATTAATAAAAGTCTACGTACCAAGAGAGCTGCAACCTGACATTGTAGTACTTCAGAGGGAGTAACGTGAAATGCATTTCTATGAGCCTAGTTGTACTGAGATTATTACACAAAAAATAATTTCTATCAATGTACCTTAAACTCTAATGGATGTCACACTTGATTTTGAAATGAATAATATGATTGCTGAAAAATTCCAAGGGAATGTTTAGCTTCGAACACCATTTTACTAAAGGGTATGTTTATACACTGCTCAAAAAATAAAGGGAACACTAAAATACCACATCCTAGATATCACTGAAAGAAATATTCCAGTTGTAAATCTTTATTCATACATAATGGAATGCATTGAGAACAATAAAACATAAAAATGTGAATCAAAATTAATATCCAATGAATGTCTGGCTTTGGAATGATACTCAAAATCAAAGTGGAAAATCAAATTACAGTCTGATCCAACTTCAGTGGAAATGCCTCAATACAAGGAAATGATGCTCAGTAGTGTTTGTGGCCTCCACATGCCTGTATGACCTCCTTAAAGGGAATCTGTAACCCTAAATTGGCGGGATATTTAAATGATGGCAGTCAGGTCAGATGGGCGGTGTTTTGGGTACTTGCCTTAACATGTTGTTTGCCGCTGTCTCCATTATTTCTGGGAATTGTAGTCGTTGCCCTCCATATAACGCGCCTGCGCATTGCAATCTTGAATTGCGCACGTGCAGTATGCTTTGACCGCAGATTGCAATGCGCATGCGCGTTATATGGAGGGCAACGACTACAATTCCCAGAAATATTGGAGACAGCGGCGAACAACATGTTAAGGCAAGTACCCAAAACACCGCCCATCTGACCTGACTGCCATCATTTAAATATCCCGCCAATTTAGGGTGACAGATTCCATTTAAAACGCCTGGAAATGCTCCTGATGAGGCTGGGGATGTTCTCCTGAGGGATCTCCTCTCAGACCTGTATTAAAGCATCAGTCAACTGATGAACAGTCTGTGTTGCAACCTGGTGTTGGTGGATGGACTGAGATGTGATGTCCCAGATGTGCTCAATTGGATTCAGGTCTAGAAAATGGGTAATGCAGTCCATAGCATCAATGCCTTCATCATGCAGGAACTGCTGACACACTTCAACCATATGAGGCCTAACATTGTCATGCAACAGAAGGAACCCAGGGCCCACTGCACTTTCATATGGTCTCACGTTGGGTCTGAGGATCTCATCCCGGTACCTAATGGCAGTCAGCGTACCTGTGGCTAGTAAATGGAGGGCTCTGCGGGCTTCCAAAGAAATGCCTCCCCACATCATTACTGACCCACTGCCAAATGGGTCTTGCTGGAGGATGTTGCAGGCAGCAGAATGGTCTCCACGGCGTCTCCAGACTCTATCAGGTCTGTCACATGTGCTCTGTGCGAACCTGCTCTCATCCCTGAAGAGCACAGGACGCCAATGTCAAATCTGCCAATCTTGGCATTCTCTGGCAAATGCCAATTAACCTGCATGGTGTTGGGCTGTAAGCTCAACACCGTCATGTGGATGTCGGTCCCTCATACCACCCACATGGAGGCCATTTCTGACAGGATGAGCAGACACATGGATGTTAGTGGCCTGCTGGAGGTCCGGGTACGGGCCATGTATCATATCATGTCCATGGGTGGGTCTGCTGAGGAGACCACTGAGGGAGGCTGGGGAGATTTACGGCGTGGGGTGGGCACTTTTGCAGAGGCCTGGATGTGGGAGGCTGAAGGCTTCGAGGGTCTCACAGGTTCCTCACACACTGGGGAGTAGGGGTCGCACCTGGTAACATTTAGGGCGTACCACCCATTGTAACCCCAGTGTCGGGTGTAAGTCACCAAGTCTCCTGGCAACAGGTCCCTCCCCGGGTGTCCTTCTGGGAGGTGAGCCTCCACGTCCCGCCGGGTCACAAAGACTTCTAAATAAAGTCCAGGCTCCTTGATGAAGCCCCAACCACCTTTCAATTTAAAGTTCCGTACTGCACCCTTACGCCGCGGCTCACTCAGGATTCCTTTATCCTTTCTCATCCGGTCCTTATTGCCCGGTCCTTCTCCAGGTGACGTTGGCGAAGTTTTAGGGATTCTCGCTGCTCCCTTTGTCGCTCTGCTTCTCTCTCCCAACGTCTCCACTCTTCTTCCTGACGCCGGTTGAAATTCTCCTCCACCAGCTGCTCCATGTCTCCACCACTCCACTGCAGCTTACAGTGTCCGGTTTGCGGCAGCTCTCCTGTCGCCCCCCAGTCCTGGCGGCACTCCCCTGCGGAGGAAGCAGACGGCTCTAAATCAGATGACAGTCGGGGCTCCGGTACAGGCAGGTAGTGCTCTGTGCCTGCGCGGCCTCCTCCATGAGGACGGGTGTCGCTTCTTCTGTCTCAGCGATGGGGGCAGACAGCGGGATCTGGGGTGCTGCTGATGGTGCTGCGGTTTTTGCAGGAACGGGTGCCTCCACTGCGACAACGTCAACCGGATCACATTGCAAGGACTCCTCTACTAGAACGGGTGCCTCACCTTCCGGTACAGACACTTCAGGTAAGAGGGATTGGCGCCGCTCCAAGTTTATTTTTAGGGCACGCCAGCTCGCTTCCATCCTGGCGACCTCCTCCCGGTGCCGGGCCAGGCCTCTTAGGGTATCCTCCGCTTCTTGCAGCGTAGGAGGGTTTACAGGCCGGGTGCCCAACGGTGATTCTGTGGCGATCGGGTCGCTTCCGTGGGGGGAGAGCTCTGACTGCTCCATCCCTTCCCACTTCTGCTCGTCGTGTCCATTAGCCATCTCTGCCAAGTCACATGTGTCATTAGCATCTGGAGAGGTCCCCTCTTTTGTAGTGAGGCGGGACCTTCGTGTTAGTTTCCGCACACTGAGGAGGATGAGGAGGCGGAACTGAAGAGCTGTGGGGCACGATCTTACATTGCAGTACCATTTACAGTGGGCGGCAATCGTTTTCACGCCACTGAGTGAGTGACACCCACGAAGAGCACACCCTTCTTCTTCACCAGTGCCTCGTCGTGACGCAGATATGGCGGAAAAATGGCAAATACATTCTCTGATGATTTTAGCAATTCTCAAGCACAAAACCAGTGCAATTCAGGCACACAGGACTCGCTTATAGCGAGCTACAGAATCCTGTTCGTGACGCCCAAGTTGAGTCGCACAGAGCCAGAGGTTTTTGGGGTACTCGGCACCGAGCCCGTCGACTTCTATGAGGTATGTCACGTCTCTACCCGGCAATTGAATTAGAGTCGATTTTACTATGTAGAAGTGTATAAACTATAAATATATGTATATATATGTCACAATGACATGTATATATATATATATATATGTATTCTATGTGTGTATATTTAGTGTTTACAAGGAAATAAAGGTTTTTTTTAATTTCGATATTTTGTTCCCATAGACTTACATGGGACTTCCGCTATCGAAATCGGATATCGACGATATTTAGTGCTATCGGCGATACAATTTCGATACGATATTTTTAGATATCGAGCAATATCGCTCAACACTATTCATATACATTTCATATACATTGGAGATAAGAGGAGGATATAAGCATTACTTAAATGCTGATAGGGGTTTGTTAGAAGTCTCAAAGTATAATTGAAGCAGCAGAAAATATCCTTATAAAATAAATGAGGAAATGAATAAGGGAGAAGTAATTTCTATGTGTACAGTTTTGGTCTCTGGTATATAAGAAGGATGTAGCTGAAATAGAGCAGGTGCAGAGAAGGGCAATCAAGATTATTAAGGGGAACCTGTCTTAAGTTTTGTCATATGTCAACTAAAACTACCACCTTATTCAGTGCTGCATTTAATAAACACTTATATTACCCCAACTCCCCTTGTACATCCCCCAAAAACCTTTTGAAGTTCTCCCACGCTGTATAGTAATCTTCTCAGTCCGGTCCGATTGGTGTTACTTTTGGTCTCTCCATCCCTCCTTCTTTGATTGGCTTGAATTACGCCATCCACATTGTAGGGTAAAATCTTACACTTGTGCAAATAAATCGAATAGCAGCTTGAGCCTGCGCATTATGCTTTGCCCTACTCTGGGCAGAGCCGAAAGCATAGGTGTGTATGTCCCTGCACACGTCATGCCTTATGTGCCTGAAAGTCGTGTTTTGGAGCATGCACATTTATATTTTTGGCTCTGCCGGCAGTAGGGAAAAGCATAGTGGAGGAGCAAGTCGGTTATAGTGTTGAGCGATATTGCTCGATATCTAAAAATATCGTATCGAAATTGTATCGCCGATATCACTAAATATCGTCGATATCCGATTTCGATAGCGGAAGTCCCATGTAAGTCTATGGGAACAAAATATCGAAACTAAAAAAAAACCTTTATTTCCTTGTAAACACTAAATATACACACATAGAATACATATATATATATATATATATATATACATGTCATTGTGACATATATATATACATATATGTATAGTTTATACACTTCTACATAGTAAAATATCCTCTGATTCAATTGCCGGGTAAAGCCGGCTTCTGTGAAAAGACAGAAGCACCCGACATGAAATGACACTTGGTGTACATAGGGTTAACCATGTCTTTTCATGTCGTTTGCAATCTGATTTGCACAAACAATTACATCAGTCTATGTGTGCAAAATTTCACACCTGTAGGGGTTAATTAAAGGTGTAAATTCGTTGTAAAAAAAACGGACTTTTTTGCTACGAATTTACACCTTTAATTAACCCCTACAGGTGTGAAATTTTGCACACTTACACTCATGTAATTGTTTGTGCAAATCAGATATCAAACTACATGAAAAGACATGGTTAACTCTATGTAAACCAAGTGTCATTTCATGTCGGGTTCTGCATTTTCACAAAAGCCGGCAATTGAATTAGCGGCTATTATACTATGTAGAAGTGTATGAACTATAAATATAAATATATATATATATGTGTCACAAATTTAATGACGTATATATATATATGAGGTGTAAAATTGCTGAAAAAAAATGCGTGGGCTCCCGCCCTATTTTCGCAACCAGACAGTCAAAGCCAGTGAGTGGGGGCAGATAATAATAGCCCAGAGAGGGACCATTATTTTTGGCCCCCCCCCGGCTACTAACATCTGCCCCCAGACACCCCAGAAAGGGCAAATCTCTAATTAGATTTGCCCTTTCTGGCACTTTGCCCGTCTATTCCCATTGCCCTGTAGCGGTGGCGAATGGGTTAATAAGGGGTTAAAATGACCTTGCAATTGAAAGGTCACTTTAAGCCAGGTTAATAATTGAGAGCTGTCAATTAGACAACTATCAATTATTAATCCTATTGTATGAAAGAAAAATCAAACACACACACTTTAATAAAAAAGAAGTTTAATGAAATAATCACACAGTTTTTGACCATATTTTATTTTCCTGCTAAAACCATTTCCTGTAATAAAAATAAAATAATAAAGCAAAATTATTCTTACCAATCCGATGCACAGTCAGGTCCCACGGTGTAATCCTTCAGAAAGGGTTAATGTTTACTGCAGGGACCGCAGCTAATGCTGCAGCCTCACAGTAAACCCCCAAATGAATGAGTACCTCTCCTGGCTGACAGGAGAGGAAGTGGAAAGCTTAATTGATTGCTTTCCACTTTCACTTCAGGTCAGCCAGGGACACAATCAGTGACGTCAGAGGGAACTGGTTAACAAAAATAGGGGTTCCCTTTGAAAAAAAATGGCGTGGGGTCCCCCCTATTTTTGTTAACCAGCCAGATGAAGCAGACCGCTGAGGCCTGGATTTTCAGGCTGTTAAGGAGCCAAGATCCATGGACCTTGCCAGCCTGATAATACCAGGCCACAGCAGTCTGCATATCTTGGCTGATTAACAAAAATAGGGGATCCCCTCGAAAAAAATTGGCGTGGGGTCCCCCCTATTTTTGTTAACCAGCCAGATGAAGCAGACCGCTGAGGCCTGGTTTTTCAGGCTGGTAAGGATCCAATATCCATGGACCTTGCAAGCCTGATAATACCAGGCCACAGCAGTCTGCTTAGCTTGGCTGGTTAACAAAAATAGGGGATCCCCTCGAAAAAAAAAACGGCGTAGGGGTCCCCCTATTTTTGTTAACCAGCCAAGTAAAATGCAGACTGCTGCGGCCTGGTATTAAAAGACTGTCAAGGCCCATGGATTTTGGCCCTCAACAGCCTGATAATACCAGGCTACAGCAGCCCCACATTTGGCGCATCAAAAGATGTGCCAATTGTGGCACTTTACCCGGCTCTTCCCACTTGCCCTGTAGCGGTGGCAAGCGGGGTAATAAGGGGTTAATGTCACCGTTGATTGCACGGTGACAATAAGCCCGGTTAATAATGGAGAGGCGTCAATAAGACACCGATCCATTATTAATCCCAAAGTTATTAAATGCATAAAAAAAAGACAAAGCAAGAAAAAAGTATTTTAATGAAATAAAAGAGACAACACAGTTTTCATTTCTTTTATTGTACTCTCATTCCTGCGACGCCATCGATCTCCTGTAAAAAAAGAAAAAAAAAAACCAACAGTATACCACCTGTCCGACGCAGTCCATAGTAACGATTGTCCCACGACGATCCAGCTCTGCTACATCGCAATGACAGGCAGAGCCTGTCATCGCGACGCAGCACAGCTGATTACCTGGTTCCCCGGCGGTGACGTCATCGGACTGACTGCTTTACGGCCGGGATTACCCAGCAGTCACTGCAGTTATCGCGAGATACTGCATGTGACCGCCGGGGAGAAGAGGATGGCGGCCATTAAGCAGTCCGGGATGTGACTGCCGGAGATCTTCTGCCAGGTAAGTGCCGCTGACTCCTGACAGACCCGACCGACGGACACTGACAGTGACAGACCCGACCGACGGACACTGACAGTGACAGTGACAAATCCGATTCTGGTATTCGATAAGACGAAAATATCGAAACGAATTATCGAAAGGCCGATAGAGCTAATATCGGCCGATAGCCGATATTTGCATTATCGTATCGCTCAACACTAGTCGGTTATATAAACATTTATGGAATGCAGCATTGCTGCTGAATAAGGTGATAGTTTTAGTTGATTTATGAGAAAACAAAGGGAATGGTTAGACTGCAGTATCAAGACATATTATCAAACTTGGGATTATTCAGTTCAGAAAAAAACGAAGGCTTGGGGCGATCTTAATACAATGTACAAATAAATCAGGGAACAGTACAGAGATAATTCTAATGATCTTTTTTTACATCTAGACCTGCAATGATGACAAGAAGGCATCCTCTAAATTTAGAGGAGAAAAAGTTTAATCATATTCACAGACAATGATTCTTAATTGGAAGAACAGTGACTCTATGGAACTCTCTTCCACATGATGTTGTAATGGTTGATTCACTACAAAAGTTCAAAGAGGGCCTGGATGCTTTTCTTGAAAAATATAATATTAAAGGTTATTTATACTAGATTCTGTGATGGGACGTTGATGAGGGGAATTAGTTTGGTTGCCATATGTAGAGTCGAGGAGGAATTATTCCCTTAAAAATGGGGCAATTACCATATGCCTCATGGGCTTTTTGCCTTCCTCTGGATTAATGGACTTATATCTACTGTAGGGATGTGGTCTCGCTGGTGTGCGACCGGAGGTAAGCAGGAGGGCGACTCTTCCTGGTTCTTTAAGCAAGTTTATTAGACTTCATAAACTTGCTGTAAAACAGAAAACAAAAACAGCCTTCTCTGGCACAAAGTAACAGAAAACAGATAAAAGTCCTCGTACTCTAACCGAGTACTCTCTTCAGCACACACACTGGAGGTCTCCTCAGAACTCCCACACTGGAGGTTTCCACACCTCCAGCCACTCACACCTGTTGTCAGCCTGAGCCTAATTTATATCCCAGACACCTAGCTTCCCCAGAACACATGACAGGTCATGTGGTAGTGACATCATCCCAGGTCCTTTAACCACATACACTGCTATAATGATGCCACTACCCAGGGCTAATGTGTACTGGGCTACATAACAGATACAAGGCATCTCTGAGCCAGATACCTCCCGTCTATAACACAACCCTTTGCCACTCTACATACCTCCCCCCTCTGCCTAAAGACGTGGGGCTTGGCACTTTCTCCCACTAGACACGGGATTCTTGAGAGGGCATCAGCATTACCGTGTAGCTTCCCGGCCCTGTGTTCTACCTGGAAACTAAAGTCCTGCAGGGCTAAGAACCAGCGGGTGACCCTTGCATTTCTACCCCTGGTTTCCCTCATCCATCTGAGTGGGGCATGGTCAGATATCAATCTAAACTTTCGTCCCACTAGATAGTACCGTAAGGTGTCCACTGCCCATTTTATGGCCAAGCACTCCTTCTCCACGACAGAGTAATTCTTCACACACGAAGATAGCTTCCTGCTCAGGTAAAGGACTGGATGCTCCTCCCCATGTATCTCCTGTGACAGAACTGCTCCCAATCCGACATCTGAGGCATCTGTTTGAAGAACAAACTCCTTCTTAAAGTCTGGGGCTATCAGGACCGGTTGTTTACACAGGGCCCCTTTCATTTCTTGGAAGGCCAACTCTGCTTCTTCAGACCATTTTACCATCACTGATTTGGTCCCTTTCAGTAGATCAGTCAGAGGGGCAGCCCTCGTGGCGAAGTTTGGGATGAACCTCCTGTAGTACCCGACAATCCCCAGGAAGGCTTTCACTTGTTTCTTGGACAACGGTCTTGGCCATGTTTGAATCGCCTCGATTTTATTGATTTGGGGTTTTATTCCACCACGACCTACTACATATCCAAGGTACTTGGCCTCTTCCTTCCCCAAGGCACACTTCTTCGGGTTTATTGTAAACCCTGCTTCTCTTAGAGCATCAAACACTGCTTGGACCTTTCCCAGATGACTCTCCCAGTCCGGGCTGAAAATAACGATATCATCCAGGTACGCAGCGCGTATTGCTTATGAGGTGCCAAAATCCTATCCATGGCTCCCTGAAAAGTCGCTGGCGCTCCCTGCAGGCCAAACGGCATCAGGACATACTGGAAGCATCCGTCTGGTGTTGAAAACGCCGTTTTCTCCTTGGCTTCCTGGGCCATGGGAATCTGCCAGTATCCTTTCGTCAAATCCAAGGTGGTTATGTACCTGGCGGGTCCAAGTCTTTCGATGAGCTCATCAACGCGTGGCATGGGATATGCGTCACACTTGGAGACCTCATTCAGCTTCCTATAATCATTGCAGAATCTCCATTCTCCATCAGGTTTCGGGACCAAGACGATAGGACTCGCCCAACCGCTCTTGAATTCCTCAATGACTCCGAGCTTCAACATACGCTCCACCTCCTTGGAGATTACTTCTCGACGGGCCTCAGGGATTCGATAGGGCTTCACATTCACCCGCACATGTGGCTCTGTCAGAACTTCATGCTCTATGACCTTCGTGCGCCCTGGCAACTCTGAAAACAGGTCCCTGTTCTTCTGGAGCAACTCCCGGCATTGCTGTTTCTGGTCCTTTGATAGGGTCTCTGCTATCCTAACCCCTTCAACGTCACCTTCTGAGTGGCCCAGCAAGCACGGAGTTACAGCCGACTCTCTATCATGCCATGGCTTGAGGAGGTTGACATGGTACACCTGGTTTGGTTTCCGTCTTCCGGGTTGGTGAATCCTATAGTTTACTTCACCAAGCTTCTCCATCACCTCGTACGGCCCTTGCCATTTGGCCAAGAATTTGCTTTCCACCGTCGGAACTAGCACAAGCACTCGGTCTCCCGGATTGAACTGTCTCACTCTGGCTGATCGGTTGTAAACCCTGGCCTGGGCTTCTTGTGCCTGGAGGAGGTGTTCCTTCACGATTGGCATCACCTTCGCAATCCTCTGTTGCATCAGGGCCACATGCTCAATAACGCTTTGGTGGGGCGTCACTTCGGCTTCCCAGGTTTCCTTGGCGATATCCAGGAGACCTCGCGGATGTCGGCCATACAGAAGCTCAAACGGTGAGAACCCCGTGGAGGCCTGTGGAACTTCACGGATGGAAAACATCAGGTAGGGTAGGAGACAGTCCCAGTCTCTACCATCCTTCTCTATGGCTTTTCTTAGCATGCTCTTTAGGGTCTTGTTGAATCTCTCCACAAGGCCATCTGACTGAGGATGGTACACTGAGGTCCTCAACTGAGAGATTTGCAGGACCCTGCACAACTCCTTCATCACTTTACTCATGAACGGTGTCCCTTGGTCAGTCAGGATCTCCTTTGGCAAGCCTGTCCGGGAAAACACATGTACCAACTCGCGGGCTATGCTCTTCGCTGAAGAATTTCTCAGGGGAATTGCCTCTGGATAGCGTGTGGCATAGTCCAGGATGACTAATATATACTGATGGCCCCGGGCTGATTTAACTAGGGGACCGACCAAGTCCATGACAATTCTCTCAAATGGCACTTCAATAATGGGCAGTGGCACCAGGGGGTTCCGGAAATGAGAGGTAGGGGCAGTTAACTGACATATAGGGCAGGACCTGCAATAGTTTACTATCTCCCGGTGACATCCAGGCCAATAGAATCTTTGAATAATCCGTTTCTGTGTTTTGTCTACCCCTTGGTGTCCCCCCAAGATGTGTGAATGGGCCATATCCAACACCTTCCGTCTATAGGACCCGGGTACTAGCAACTGCTCCACCAACTCCTCCCTTATTTTCGTGACCTGATACAACAACTCCCCACTCAGCATAAAGTATGGAAATCTGGTGTCGGCCCCCGCTTCCTGTGCAACCCCATCAATGACAGTGGCATTGTTGAAGGCTTCCTTCAGAGTTAGGTCCCTGTGTTGGGCAGTCCCAAAATTCTCACTGGCCACCCCTAACTCTGGAATGTCAGATGCAGGAGACACTTCTTCCTCATCTCCTACCAGGACACAAAAAGGAAACCTGTCTTCCTCTGGGTATGGTGCTACCTGATTAGGGCTTACTGGTTCCCTATTCTGGCTAGTGACCTCAGCAGACTTTCCCCACAGATCCCAGAATAAACAAAAATCCCGGCCTATAATTATAGGGTGCAACAAGTCCCGAACCACCCCGACTTCATGGGACTCAGTGCCCAGCGCAGTCTCAATCTCCACTCTGGCCATAGGGTAGTCCTTTGCATCGCCGTGTATGCATCGCACGCCAACCTTTTTCCCTGGGAGTAGTTTGAGAGGCAGATTCGCCCTCACCAGGGTCACAAGACTCCCGGAGTCCAGCAGCGCCGTTACTACTCGACCATTCACTCTCACGGGACATGCTTGGGGCCCCTCGTTCAGGATAGAATCCACACTGCAGACTGGATCGGCATAGAATGAGATACGACGTCCCATGCTGCAGTCCATCTGCTCGGTAGTCTGGGGACACCGTGCAGCTATATGTCCTGGCCTGTGACACCTCATCATCACCCGTAGGGACCTTGGGCACCACCTCCCCCGACCCTTTTGACCTTGGACGCGCCACCCCTATTTGGGACTCCGTCCCCTGCTGGGACCCCCAGTACGGAATGGGCTGCTTCCCCAAGGTACCTTCCATCCCCTGGTACCTCTCGACCAGTCCGACCAGTTCATCGGCACTCCGGGGATCACCCTGGGCAACCCAAGTCTGCAGGGGCCTGGGCAGGGAGTGCACAAACCGATCCATTAGGACTCTTTCCACCATCTGTGCTGGCGTGGCGGACTCTGGCTGTAGCCATTTCTGGACGAGGTGCAGCAGGTCAAACATTTGGGAACGCGGTGGTTTGTCCCGGTGATACTCCCAGCGGTGCACTCTCTGTGCCCTGACAGTCATTGTCACCCCCAACCGTGCAAGGATCTCCACCTTTAATTTAGGATACTCCTGAGCGTCCTGCACAGTTAAATCAAAGTACGCCTTTTGGGGCTCCCCTGTCAGGTATGGGGCCAGTACCTCTGCCCACTGTTCTGGTGGAAGTCTTTCCTTTCAGCAACCCTCTCAAAAACAGACAGGAAGGCCTCCACATCATCCCCAGGAGTCATTTTCTGTATGGTGCGTCTTGCCGCCTTCCTGATGTGGTTGTCATCGTCCCGACCTGGGGTTGGGGCGCTCGTCCTGCCCTGGATGGCGGTTGTCAGAAGCTGCAACTGCTGCCGTTGTTCCTGCTGGCTTTGTTGTATTTGCTGCACCAACAACCTGTTGGTCTCTTGCTGCTGTGCATGCGCCTGGACCAAGTGCTTCAGCAGGTCCTCCATTTTCTCCTGCAATGCTGGCTGGGTTGCTATGACCTTTACCCACGACATGCAGCACCCACTTCTCTGCTGGGACCGCTGCTCGCACGTCTCCACCAATTGTAGGGATGTGGTCTCGCTGGTGTGCGACCGGAGGTAAGCAGGAGGGCGACTCTTCCTGGTTCTTTAAGCAAGTTTATTAGACTTCATAAACTTGCTGTAAAACAGAAAACAAAAACAGCCTTCTCTGGCACAAAGTAACAGAAAACAGATAAAAGTCCTCGTACTCTAACTGAGTACTCTCTTCAGCACACACACTGGAGGTCTCCTCAGAACTCCCACACTGGAGGTTTCCACACCTCCAGCCACTCACACCTGTTGTCAGCCTGAGCCTAATTTATATCCCAGACACCTAGCTTCCCCAGAACACATGACAGGTCATGTGGTAGTGACATCATCCCAGGTCCTTTAACCACATACACTGCTATAATGATGCCACTACCCAGGGCTAATGTGTACTGGGCTACATAACAGATACAAGGCATCTCTGAGCCAGATACCTCCCGTCTATAACACAACCCTTTGCCACTCTACACTACATAAAACCTTGACTATATAGACAGGGTTGCTAAAGTAAGCTTTATAAACTTGTCAATTACAGATTTTAGCTGTTCAGAAAAATCAATGGTCGAAAAGAGATAAATGCAGAGATTTAGTCTATATGATTAGTAATATTGGCCTGCAACATCTTCATATGATTTCTAAATTTGCAAGTGATCACTTAAAGAATAACTGTCCTTTTAATTTTTATTTCAGAAATGAATATTGACAATAAACTACTGTGACAAAGTTACTGGCAAAGTACTGGAGGGGAGATGTTTCACTGAGGCTATTAGCTTCAGTGATCTGAAACCTGGAAGTTTGATCCAGTGCACTAACTGCTGAGAGGGGTTAATCGGCCATTCTAAGGGCTAGGCTTTTTAGTGAACAGATGAAGAGCGGGTGGGAAGCTGTTCGCCATATCTCCTCCCCAGGGTGGAGTTTATAAGGTAAATAGACATCCTTCTGAGTCATTCTGTGTTCGGTGTATCAGGAGCTGTCAGCTCTACAGACGTGTTTGTCTATTTCTATTAAACTGTACTGAACCTAGTTGTTAAATCCTGAGTGAGCAGATCCCCGCAGCTGCAAAGTCTGTATACAAATTTGTTTTGTTTTCCTTTTTTGCCCAAAGAGCCTGTTAGGGTCTGCGGAACGCACCTAATAGATAATGTAGAGAGATGCGTTCGCAGCCCGGGGTCCACCGTGCAGGCAGAGCCCGCTGCTAGTAAGATGGCGTAAGTAGCGAACTCTGTTATCCTGCAGAGTCGCTAAAATAAACGCCATAGCGCGCTGTGGCAGTTAGTGCAAACTCTGTTAATCCCCAGAGCCGCTAGCGGGAATGCCACAGCGCTATATGGTGATAACTGCGAACTCACTTAGCTTCTGTGAGCCGCAAAGTAAAACGCTAGGGCGCTGACCAGCGTTCTAAAGCGAACCCTGTTGTGTCACAGAGCCGCTGAGAAAAAGACTGTGTCCTGTTAGACTCACGGGGAACTCAGATGACTGCTAAGTGGATTGCAGTCTGTGGTCATGCAGTCAGAACACAAGCAATAAACTCCTCACCTGAGTAGCCGGTATTCTAATCGCGTTTTCAGCCGAGCCCTGAACACGTGCATACAATCTCCTCACCGGAGGTGCCGGTATTCTAGGGGCTTATTTCAGCCAGATCTAACCACATGCATACATGACCACACTGGCGCAAGCACATAACAGATTTGATACTAGTGCATGGCGGCCCGGCCATGCCACCCTTTTATAGTAGCAACTGCAGGACCTACCAGAAAAGGACCATTCCAGAACACATGTAGTTTCAGGACCTTCCTGGCGGACCAATGGGAGTCGCTGCTGTAACCGAGTATGTGACCCCTGATCTCCAATGGGAGATCTTGCCCTGGGCATGCTCAGATGAAGAAAGCAGGGACTTAGTTCCCGAACTGCCTGCTCCAGCACTGGTTATAATAGAGGAACCAGTAAAGACCGCAACAAGCCTCTGCACAGTGTTAAACTGGGCGAGACGCTGGGACCGCCGTCTCTGCTGAGCAGGCTCCACTGCGGCTGGAGATGGATGGGGGACCGCAGCGGGACTGGCTCGAGATTCCCCTTGTGCAGCAGTGGGAACTCGATCCCTAACATTACCCCCCCTCCTAGGGCCCCCTTCTTTGGTCCTCGCTACGTTCAAAGGCAGCAATGAGCTGCGGAGCGTGAATATGCTCGGCAGGCTCCCAGGACCTATCCTCAGGCCCATAACCCCTCCAATCCACCAAATAAAATTTTTTGCCCCGTACCACCTTGCACCCAACAATGGCATTCACCTCATGATCATCAGTAGATGAACCCGACGTCCCAGCAGATGACTCGGAAAACCGCATAATGGCAACGGGTTTCAGGAGGGACACGTGAAAGGTGTCGGTGATACCAAGGCGAGGCGGAAGGGCTAGGCGGTAAACCACCGGGTTCACCTGCTCCAGAACTTTAAAGGGACCCAAATAGCGAGGTGCCAACTTGGTGGGCTCTACACGTAGCCTGATGTTTCAGGCAGAGAGCCACACTAGGTCACCCGGAGCAAATGTAGGAGCGGGGCGCCGATGGACATCGGCCGAAGACCTCATCCTCTCTTTGGAGGCCTAAATGGCATCCTGGGTGCGGTCTCAAATGTTCCGTGCCTCCACAGCCCAGTCTGCCACCCTAGAATCGGCGGAAGACACGGGCATGGGCACTGGTACCCGCGGATGCTGACCATAGTTCAGGAGGAATGGGGTCTGTCCGGTGGAGTCAGTCACAGCGTTATTTAGAGCAAACTCAGCCACAGGTAGCAAGGATGCCCAGTCATCCTGCCTGGCAGAGACAAAATGTCATAAGTATGTACCAAGGTCTGGTTGGCCCTCTCTACCAACCCATTCGTCTCGGGATGGTATGCAGAGGAGAGATTCAACTCAATGCTGAGTAAACGACACAGCTCTCTCCAGAACCAAGACGCAAACTGGGGACCTCGATCGCTGACAATTTTGTCTGGCATACCGTGTAGGCGGAAAATATGCCTAATCAATAATGCTGTCAATGCCCGTGCAGACGGTAACCGTGGTAACGGCACCAAGTGTTCCATTTTGGAGAAGTGGTCGGTTATCACCCAGATGATAGTGCAGCCCCGAGACTTGGGTAAGCCCACCACAAAATCCATCCCGACCATCTCCCAAGGCCTGTCTACCACCAGTAAAGGGAAAAGTAGCCCAGCTGGCCATTGTCGAGGGGACTTATTCTTGGCGCAGGAGACGCACGCCTGAATGTATTCCCTGACGTCATGGACCATATGTGGCCACCAGTATGTCCTCGCCAGCAACTCCAATGTCCTCTTTGTCCCAAAATGTCCACCCACCCTGGACGAATGTGCCCAAGAGAGTACCTCCGGTCTCAAATTGGTGGGCACAAAAGTCTTGCCTGGAGGCACAGACTCAAGCGAAACTGGGGCCACCGTTCTTAGGCTCTCTGTGGGACAATCAGCTGAGGCTCCTCCTCCACCTCTTCAGAGAACACCACGGAGCGAGACAGAGCGTCGGCACAAATGTTCTACTCACCGAGAGGAAATGGAGGGTGAAATGGAACCGGGAGAAAAACAAGGACCATCTGGCCTGGCGAGAATTTAGCCGCTGGGTGTCTGTAAATAAACCAAGTTTTTGTGGTCAGTAAAAACTTGAAAGGGAAAACGAGCCCCTTCCAGGAGATGTCTCCACTCAGAAAAGGCCAACTTCATGGCTAGTAACTCCCTGTCCCCAATGGAATAATTCCTCTCTGCTGGTGTGAAGGTCTTGGAAAAGAAGAAGCAAGGATGCTTCCGACCTTGAGTATCCTTTTGGAAGAGGACTGCTCCAGCACCAACGGATGAGGCATCCACCTCCAATACAAAAGGCCTATCAACATCGGGGCGATATAAGATGGAAGTAAAGGCCTTGGAGATCACCTCTGACCATAACTTGGGATTGGCTCCCTTCTTGGTGAGGGCTACCAAGGGAGCTACCAGAGTAGAGAAGTTTTGAATGAATTGGCTATAGTAGTTAATGAACCCCATAAAACGCTGCACCGCTTTAAGAGAGTGGGGTTCTTGCCAATCCATTACCCCCTGTAGTTTGGCAGGATCCATAGCCATTCCCTAGGCGGAGATGATATAGCCCAGGAAAGGTAAAGACTCCTGCTCAAACACGCACTTCTCCAATATTGCATATAGGGAATTTGCCCACAAGAGGTCGAAAACCTTGCAGACATCTCTCCGATGGGAATTCATATCTGGAGAAAAGATGAGAATGTCGTCCAGATAGACTACCACAGAGGTGGCAAGCATATCCCAGAAGATGTCATTTACAAAGTCTTTGAAGATGGCTGGAGCATTACAAAGCCCGAAGGGCATCATCAAGTATTCGTAATGCCCGTCCCTATTGAATGCCGTCTTCCATTCATCCCCCTCACGGATGCGAATCAGGTTATATGCACCCCGCAGATCTAACTTGGTAAATACCCTTGCTCCCCGAAGCCTACCAAAGAGCTCAGAGACCAGCGGCAAAGGGTACTTATTTTTCACTGGGATAGCGTTAAGACCCTTATAGTCTATACACGGACGTAACTCTCCGTTCTTCTTCTTCACGAAGAAGAACCCCACTCCCACTGGTGATACCGACTTCCTAATGAATCCTCTTGCCAAGTGGTGGCGGAGCCAGGGTAATCCCAACAGAACCTCGTCCATTCCTTCAGGAAGGACAACAAGAGATACATTCTCCTGATGGGACGGCGACACAGACAGTGGAAGAGGGTCGGTCTGATGGGTGATTGGTGAGGACAGAATTGATCCATTTACCACTCTAACCGACACTGGCTCGGTGAGCTTCATCAGAGGTATGTTGTGGCGAGAAGCAAAGGTGGAAGACACAAAATTTCCCTCTGCCCCAGAATCCACACAGAGCTTGACTGGAAGAGTGGATGGACCTATGGTAATTGTCCCTTTAAGAAGCACTTTCGGAACAAAAGCCGTTGCGTCCAGTGACCCTGCTCTCATGCTTACTGGACACGGCCGTTTGCGCAACCGCTGTGGATATTGGTTGGCATAATACCCCTGCTGCTGGCACACACTACAGACCACGGAAGCTCAACGGGCCTGAGACTTAGGTCCCACTCGAGTAGCCTCCATGGTCTCCTGGGGGTCAGATGCCTGAACGGGGGATTCCAGAGGTTTGGCAAAGGTGGGAGCCAGCTGAAACCTCTGCCTACACTAGGCCCGCTCCAACCTCCGCTCGTGAAAACGGAGGTCGATGCGGATAGAGATGGAGATAAGCTTCTCCAGTGAGGCAGGAATCTCCCTGGTGGCCAAAACGTCATTTACATGATCAGCCAGACCTCTCCAGTATACCGGAATGAGGACTTTATCCGGCCACTCTAACTCGGAGGCCAGTGTCCGGAATTGAACCGAAAACTGACTGACCATGGACGAACCCTGTGACATTGCCAGCAGTTGGAGCACCATATCGTGGGTGACCTGAGGGCCTAAAAAGACCTTTCTAAGAGCCTCCAGAAACCGAGGAGCACTCCGCACCACACGATCGTCGCGCTCCCACAGCGGCGTTGCCCATTCCAACGCTCTGCCCGACAGAAGTGAAACTATGAAGCCCACTTGTGCCCGTTCCGTGGGAAAACATGCAGCCAGAATCTCGAGCTGGATAGAGCACTGGCTTACGAATCCCCGACAATGTTTACTCTCACCAAAAAACTTGTCTGGAAGCGGGAGATGGGATAAGGTCGGAGCAGAGGTGGCAGAGGACAAACTGGCTGCCGCTGCGCTAGCAGCCTGAACAGCCACTGCTGTAACATCCACAGCTGAGGTTGTGCGCTCAAGAACCGCCAACCTACCCTCCAGCTGCTGGATGAACTGCCGTAGACGCTGGTCATCCGCCATTTTACTAGCCAGACCCTGTTGCTAGTATTATGTTAGGGTCTGCGGAACGCACCTAATAGATAATGTAGAGAGGTGTGTTCGCAGCCCTGGGTCTACCGTGCAGGCAGAGACCGCTGCTAGTATGATGGCGTAAGTAGCAAACGCTGTTATCCCGCAGAGTCACTAAAATAAACACCGTAGCGCGCTGTGGCAGTTAGTGCGAACTCTGTTAATCCCCAGAGCCGCTAGCGGGAATGCCACAGCGCTGTATGGTGATAAGTGCGAACTCACTTAGCTTCAGTGAGCCGCAAAGTAAAACGCTAGGGCGCTGACCAGCATTATAAAGCGAACCCTGTTGCGTCACAGAGCCACTGAGAAAAAGACTGTGTCCTGTTAGACTCACAGGGAACACAGATGACTGTTAAGCGGATTGCAGTCTGTGGTCATGCAGTCAGAACACAAGCAATAATCTCCTCACCGGAGTAGCCGGTATTCTAATGGCTTTTTCAGCCGAGCCCTGAACACGTGCATACAATCTCCTCACTGGAGGTGCCGGTATTCTAGGGATTTATTTCAGCCAGACCTAACCACATGCATACATGACCACACTGGTGCAAGCACGTAACAGATTTGATACTAGCGCATGGCGGCCCGGCCATGCCACCCTTTTATAGTAGCAACTACAGGACCTACCAGAAAAGGACCAATGCAAAACCATTCCAGAACACATGTAGTTTCAGGACCTTCCTGGCGGACCAATGGGAGTCGCTGCTGTAACCGAGCATGTGACCCCTGATCTCCAATGGGAGATCTTGTCCTGGGCATGCTCAGATGGAGAAAGCAGGGACTCAGTTCCCGAACTGCCTGCTCCAGCACTGGTTATAATAGAGGAACCAGGAAAGACCGCAACAAGCCTCTGCACAGTGTTAAACTGGGCGAGACGCTGGGACCGCCGTCTCTGCTGAGCAGGCTCCACTGCGGCTGGAGATGGATGGGGGACTGCAGCGGGACTGGCTCGAGATTTCCCTGTGCAGCAGTGGGAACTCGATCCCTAACAGGGCCATGTTTATTTTTCATTTTGCACTGGTTTATGCCACATATACACTAACCAGTGGAAGATTTAAAGAGACAATGTACCTGTTTAAACCTCCGTGTGCAGCCAAGGGAGCAGATCTACCACACCACTTTGTAATTCATCTTATTTTATTCTTTCTCTTATTGGATTAATCTTTCACTATCAATTCATGGGTAAAATATGTAAAATTGATATGTATCAATGAACACAGATTTTATTAGTAAATTGAGAATTCGGAGAATGAATGATCAGTCCAAGAGGAGAAAGATGCAGATTTCACTGATAATATTACAATGCTTCTTATTTTCATGTGTACTATTGATTTATGAAGAAATTTAACACAACATATTGTCTTCAACTTCTTTAGGATTACCCATTGAATTTATAGATCTGGACTGTCTAACTCCAACTCTGCAGTGACTTTCTAAAACATAGTAGCCTAGCTACACGCAATCATGTACCTGTGGGAGTGGGGATCCTGCTGTCACACATATCTGGGGTTTACATAGAGAAGCTTGATACAGTTTATAATGGAAACATAATAATAAAGTCACATCTATCACAAAGAAAAAATTCAAAAAATACTTGAATATTGAAACAAGGAAGCATTTTACAGCTCTTTAAACCATATGTATGGACAACCCAAAAATGTGCCTGGTCGGGAATAGGTATGAATGGCCTGGTATTGAACTGGTTAAGCTGTTAAATCAGTAATAATCTTATGTAGTCTGTATGCCAATGTTTTTATCTTAATATATTGAAATCATCATATTATATAGCACTGTGTACAAACAATTTCTCATTTTGCCTTTCTACCCCATAAATTCTTGTCTTTTCTCTGCTGTATGTAGAAGCAGGAAGTCTCTTTTCCCTGCATTTATCATTACACACTTCAACTCCTGACCCAGTTGCTCCCTCTTTCCCTCTGCCAGGGACTTTTGAAGTGACTCATGAGTCTTAATGCGAAAATGTACTTCTTATTTCTACATAGAACATAGAAGGATTCAGCTAGTCAGTTATTTAATCATGTGATGTCATAGACCTAAGGCAAAAAAGAAAAATTAACTGGGTAGAAGGGCAAAATGAGCAATTGTAACTGCACTGTGCTAAGTAATAAATTATGATGATTGCAATATGTTAACAGGATAAAAATGTTGATGGTAGTGCTTACTTACAGTGGGTATAGAAAGTATTCAGACCCCTTTAAATTTTTCACTCTTTGTTTCATTGCAGCCATTTGGAAAATTCAAAAAAGTTCATTTTTTTCTCATTAATGTACACTCTGCACCCCATCTTGACTAAAAAGAAACAGAAATGTAGAAATTTTAGCAAATTTATTAATGAAGAAAAACTGAAATATCACATAGTCATAAGTATTCAGACCCTTTGCTCAGTATTAAGTAGAAGCACCCTTTTGAGCTAGTACAGCCATGAGTCTTCTTGGGAATGATGCAACAAGTTTTTCACACCTGGATTTGGGAATCCTCTGCCATTCTTCCTTGCAGATCCTCTCCAGTTCCGTCAGGTTGGATGGTGAACGTTGGTGGACAGCCATTTTCAGGTCTCTCCAAAGATTCTCAATTAGGTTTAGGTCAGGGCTCTGGCTGGGCCAGTCAAGAATGGTCACAGAGTTGCTGTGAAGCTAATCCTTTGTTATTTTAGCTGTGAGCTTATGGTCATTGTCTTGTTGTACGGTGAACCTTCGGCCAAGTCTGAGGCCCAGAGCACTCTGGAAGAGGTTTTCATCCAGGATATCTCTGTTCTTGACTGCATTTATGATTCCTTCAATTGCAACCAGTCGTCCTGTCCCTGCAGCTGAAAAACACCCCCATAGCATGACGCTGCCAACACCATGTTATAAATGGTATATTCTCTAACTGGGTCGCTGTGACCAGTAGGGTACAGCAGGGGTCGGTGTTGGGACTTATTCTCTTCAACATATTTATTAATGATATGATAGAAGGTTTGCACAGTAAAATATTGATATTTGCAGATGATACAAAACTATGTAAAGCAGTCAAAACAAGAGAAGGTAGTATTCTGCTACAGATGGATCTGGATAAGTTGGAAACTTGGGTCGAAAGGTGGCAGATGCGGTTTAACAATGATAAATGTAAGGTTATCCACATGGGAAGAAGGAATCAATATCACCATTCCACACTGAAAGGGAAACCACTGGGTAAATCTGACATGGAGAAGGACTTGGGGATCCTAATTAATGATAAACTTACCAGGAGCAGACAGCGCCAAGCAGTGGCTGCCAAGGCAAACAGGATCATGGGGTGCATTAAAAGAGGTCTGGATACACATGATGAGAGCATTATACTGCCTCTGTACAAATCCATGGTTAGACCGCACATGGAGTACTGTGTACAGTTTTGGGCACCGGAGCTCAGAAAGGATATAATGGAACTAGAGCGAGTATAAAGGAGGACAACAAAATTAATAAAGGGGATGCGGATTTATAATACCCAGAGAGATTAGCAAAATTAGGATTATTTAGTCTAGAAAAAAGACGACTGAGGGGTGATCTAAAAACCATGCATAAGTATATAAGGGGACAATACAAATATTTCTCCTCGGATCTGTTTATAACAAGGAAGGTGACAGTCACAAGGGGGCATTCTCTGCATCTGGAGGAGAGAAGGTTTTTCCACCAACATAGAAGAGGATTCTTTACTGTTAGGGCAGTGAAAATCTGGAATTCCTTGCCTGAGGAGGTGGTGATGGCGAACTCAGTCGAGGGGTTCAAGAGAGGCCTGGATGTCTTCCTGGAGTGTAACAATATTGTATCTTACAGTTATTAGGTTCGTTAGAAGGACATAGATCTGGGGATTTATTCTGATGGAATATAGGCTGAACTGGATGGACAAATGTCTTTTTTCAGCCTTGCTAACTATGTTACTATGCTACTATGTATTGGGCAGGTGATGAGCAGTGCCTAGTTTTCTCCACACATACCACTTAGAATTATCACCA
>JARQOD010000006.1:322152267-322244965 GCA_033576555.1 Oophaga sylvatica
ATGTAGTGGACTCAAGTGAACTTTCCGCCTCCATCCCTGTCCTTTTGGGTAGGGTGGAACTTCGGCTTTGTTCATGTGCCCACAGGCTCAAATCATCTTGTTTATGCAAACTCATACTGGCTGACGCATGCGCCGATTGTCTCACAAACCCTTAATGTTGTTGCACCATATCTCACCCTCATTGGTCTATCACAGTATTTAGTAGTAAAATTTCACCGCACACTCTTTGGGATAAATTTGCAACGTGTAAATTTATTTAACAGTGTCAAAGCAAAACAGGAATACAAGGTCTGAAGCGATACCAATACAACGTTTCGGCTCTGCCTGAGCCTTACTCATGTACTCGCTGTTGATAAAAAAGAAACGTATAAATATTGGAACAAAACATCATAAAATAAATGAACCATATCAGTATAGATTAAAGTAACTTCTCCGGGGATTATAAGAATATAGAACATAAAAATTCAGAATACACTCAGATTAAATATATCACATCTAGAAAATTAAATATATCACATCTAGAAAACTGGTGCCAATGTCAGTTTTCCTAAAGGCATAAAAGAAAAAAAGAAAAAGGACAAAAGAAAAGGGGAAGAAAATGATAACAATAATTACCTCAGTCCAAGATATGATTAGAGATGGATGTAAATAGAATTTGAGAAAGTCCATAGAATATATGGTGGCTGTAAGGAATAGTGACAGTGTTATAGCTATAATACAAAACAAGTATTTCTGAAGTAAAATAAGAGGGATACCTTTCTTAGACAGCCTTAGTGGGGAATTATGCCCAGTGAAACTGTGATTAAAATATTGGAATAATTAATGGCCGCAATATTAGATGTTTATATGCCCAAAGAGAATCCATAAGAAAAAAGTACCTGTAATCTTGTTAATTATTGAGCCAGAAGGCTAGTCTTATTGCCTATGGAAAATATTGTCCCATGAGTATTGGGTTGATGCGGTAAGATAGCTTCATGGTGTTAGATACAGAAAAGCCATCGCTGCACATATTGCTGCTAGATGGTAAGATTTAGTGAATTAGCACTATACCTGGTTGATCGCCAGTCCTGGGACAGGTAAATACAGCGGCGCTCCCGCGCCTTGCTGCAATAATAGTGTGTGCTGTATGCTTAACAGGCGCTCATTTTGTGAGCGCTGTACCGGAAGTGAGGTATCAAAAACCGGAAGTGATGTTACGTCACCTCAGCGCTGACTCTGGTCATGCGCAGTGCAATCCCTCAGGGCTAGAATGTAGTTGTCCAGGGAAGTGCTAGATTAAGATTGAATGAATGAATAATAATGTAAAATTTATGAATTTTATGGAACCAAGTGGGTATAACAACTACCGGTGGCATCTGTAATAGATTATAAAGCAGAAATTAAGAAAAATAAAGAAAATTAAAGAAAAATGAAAAATAACCTAGGGGCATATAATAACGGACTGTAAATGGATTGGGGAAAAATAATAAGGATGGGGAGAAGGGGGGGAGGGAGGAAATGGGCAATAGCCAGAGGGTTAGGTAAACTCACCTAAGGCGATATAGTATTACCGGGTCTGTAAGGGAATAAACGACATTAGTATATGTGGTATTAAGGTTATAATTATACATGCCAATCAATTTCTCTATTGAGACCTTTAGGTGCCAATGTGTCAAGTATATGTATCCAGTAAGTTTCCCTCTGTTTAAGCGTCTTAATACGATCACCACCTCTTCTTGGACGTGGTACACCTTCTATAACTTGGAATTTTAGTTGTGCCACTGTATGTCTAGCTTTAATAAAGTGATCAGGTAAAGGGAGCCAATTTTTTTGGCATCTAATCGTAGACTTGTGACTTGCTATGCGGTCCTTAATATGTTGGGTCGTTTCTCCAACATATAGAAGACCGCACGGGCATTTGATCAGATAAACTACAAAGTTTGAATTGCAAGTAAAGTAGTCATGAATAGGAAAAGATTTGCCAGTTCTTGGATGTGTAATATTGTCAGAGCGAATAACATTCGAACATGCCGCACAGTTGAGACATGGAAATGTACCGTGTCGGCGAGGGGCTAGAACCATTTGATTGTCATTTTGTATTGCACTGCCAATATCAGCCCTCACAAGCTTATCCTTAATATTTGGTGGTCGTTTGGTACACATGAGCACAGGAGCTTCAAATGATGGAATATTCGGGTAGGCTTTATTTAAAAGTGGCCAATGTTTTTTTATTATCGAGTAGGCTTTAGGCATCAACGGATGATACAGATGTACAAATGGTATCCTTTCTTTGGGAGGCATGTGAGGGCGAGGGGAAGGAGGTATGAGAGCCCGATTTTTTTCTTCCAGTAATATTCTTGTTGGGTAGCGTCTGTTTTTAAATTTTGTAGACATAGTGTCAAGTCTGGTTTTAAGAATCGATCTGTCGGATACTATACGTGATACTCTATTAAATTGAGAACGTGGCAAACTATTTCTGGTAGATTTAGGATGACAGCTAGTGTATAGTAGAAGGTTGTTCTTGTCCGTGGGTTTGCAGTAAAGGTCCGGACATTGGCCACTTTTAAATAAAGCCTACCCGAATATTCCATCATTTGAAGCTCCTGTGCTCATGTGTACCAAACGACCACCAAATATTAAGGATAAGCTTGTGAGGGCTGATATTGGCAGTGCAATACAAAATGACAATCAAATGGTTCTAGCCCCTCGCCGACACGGTACATTTCCATGTCTCAACTGTGCGGCATGTTCGAATGTTATTCGCTCTGACAATATTACACATCCAAGAACTGGCAAATCTTTTCCTATTCATGACTACTTTACTTGCAATTCAAACTTTGTAGTTTATCTGATCAAATGCCCGTGCGGTCTTCTATATGTTGGAGAAACGACCCAACATATTAAGGACCGCATAGCAAGTCACAAGTCTACGATTAGATGCCAAAAAAATTTGCTCCCTTCACCTGATCACTTTATTAAAGCTAGACATACAGTGGCACAACTAAAATTCCAAGTTATAGAAGGTGTACCACGTCCAAGAAGAGGTGGTGATCGTATTAAGACGCTTAAACAGAGGGAAACTTACTGGATACATATACTTGACACATTGGCACCTAAAGGTCTCAATAGAGAAATTGATTGGCATGTATAATTATAACCTTAATACCACATATACTAATGTTGTTTATTCCTTTACAGACCCGGTAATACTATATCGCCTTAGGTGAGTTTACCTAACCCTCTGGCTATTGCCCATTTCCTCCCTCCCCCCTTCTCCCCATCCTTATTATTTTTCCCCAATCCATTTACAGTCCGTTATTATATGCCCCTAGGTTATTTTTCATTTTTCTTTAATTTTCTTTATTTTTCTTAATTTCTGCTTTATAATCTATTACAGATGCCACCGGTAGTTGTTAACCCACTTGGTTCCATAAAATTCATAAATTTTACATTATTATTCATTCATTCAATCTTAATCTAGCACTTCCCTGGACAACTACATTCTAGCCTTGAGGGATTGCACTGCGCATGACCAGAGTCAGCGCTGAGGTGACGTAACGTCACTTCCGGTTTTTGATACCTCACTTCCGGTACAGCGCTCACAAAATGAGCGCCTGTTCAGCATACAGCACACACTATCATTGCAGCAAGGCGCGGGAGCGCCGCTGTATTTACCTGTCCCAGGACTGGCGATCAACCAGGTATAGTGCTAATTCACTAAATCTTACCATCCAGCAGCAATATTGCAGCGATGGCTTTTCTGTATCTAACACCATGAAGCTATCTTACCGCATCATCCCAATACTCATGGGGACAATATTTTCCATAGGCAATAAGACTAGCCTTCTGGCTCAATAATTAACAAGATTACAGGTACTTTTTCTTATGGATTCTCTTTGGGCATATAAACATCTAATATTGCGGCCATTAATTATTCCAATATTTTAATCACAGTTTCACTGGGCATAATTCCCCACTAAGGCTGTCTAAGAAAGGTATCCCTCTTATTTTACTTCAGAAATACTTGTTTTGTATTATAGCTATAACACTGTCACTATTCCTTACAGCCACCATATATTCTATGGACTTTCTCAAATTCTATTTACATCCATCTCTAATCATATCTTGGACTGAGGTAATTATTGTTATCATTTTCTTCCCCTTTTCTTTTGTCCTTTTTCTTTTTTTCTTTTATGCCTTTAGGAAAACTGACATTGGCACCAATTTTCTAGATGTGATATATTTAATTTTCTAGATGTGATATATTTAATCTGAGTGTATTCTGAATTTTTATGTTCTATATTCTTATAATCCCCGGAGAAGTTACTTTAATCTATACTGATATGGTTCATTTATTTTATGATGTTTTGTTCCAATATTTATACGTTTCTTTTTTATCAACAGCGAGTACATGAGTAAGGCTCAGGCAGAGCCGAAACGTTGTATTGGTATCGCTTCAGACCTTGTATTCCTGTTTTGCTTTGACACTGTTAAATAAATTTACACGTTGCAAATTTATCCCAAAGAGTGTGCGGTGAAATTTTACTACTATGTCATTGGACTAATGTGTCCATTCTACCAGCACCTCTATCTATTTATGGTTCGTGTGCACGCCAACCATTTTCACTACGTATCACAGTATTTAAACTGGGATGCCCGCTGCACTAACCACAACCCACAAAGAAGCTGGGCTAAACGCATGTCAGGGCAGAGGGACGCTAGCATCTTGACTGTTTACATAGTGACTTATATTGTCAGGTAATGGTTTTGGTTTATAGTGTTCTTCTGGGATAAGAATCCTTGCACTTCAGATTCTCACACTATACGGCATTATGGGATGTGGCAATGGGAATTTAAAATGCAGCAATATGCTTTGACAGTACTAGTCGGCAGCTACCAGCCATTTTCTCACTCCATCAATATGGGTGAAGAAACTTTAGTATGCTTCATGATTTCACATCTATACCATAGGGTGTCACTATTAATCCCTTTATGCCATCTGACGTCAAATTTGACCTGGGTCTGTTTGACTATTGACGGATCATTACGTCATATGTTTAATGCAACACTGCGACCGAAGTCGCCATGATCGCATTAAAATTCCGCCGCCATCTTACCTATAGGTAGATGGTGCCATCATCCTGGGGAATGTCGACGCTCTCCCGCCCTCACTATCGCTGTGATTGTCTGTTCAATTCTGATCAGCCAATCGCAGCATATCTCATTGTTTCAGGCAATCAGATTGACTGAAACAGTGATGTCCCAGCCTAGGATCAAGCACCGATCCTAGACCGGTTGCCTGGCAACACCAGGCATAGCCAGAAAGTGTACGACTGGCATGATCGCCGATCACATCGAACGCACCAATCGCAGGGCACAGCTGCGGTGTGCCTAGGATCGGAGCTGTGAGGTCTGATCCTAGGCCGATGCCTAGCAATGCCAGGCATGGCCTGGACATGCTGATTGGTGTGATCGATGATTACATCGATCGCGCCAATCACAGGCGACAGCCACGGTGTGACCACGCTGTGCCCTGCCAGTGACCTGCCTAGGATCGGAGCTGTGAGCTCCGATCCTAGGCTGTTGCCAGGGTCACCAGGGATAGCTCTGATTGGTGTGATTGATGTCATCATCGATCACACCGACAACAGGGCAGAGCAGCTGTATGACCGCTGTTTGACCTGTCTGTGACCAAGCTGCAGGTCCTCACACTAGCTGAGGATTCCTGCAGAGCGGTCACCCTATAGAATCTCCTGCTGTGCTGGGCCTTGTGGTGCCACAGAAGCCTGTAACACCACAATACCTGCTGTAGAACAAAGAACAGAGAAGAAGAAAGAAGACAAGACAGAAGGAAGAAGAGAGACAACTGTAAGTGTTTTGATCCGTTTCCTGCCCGATCTCTCTTCATTCACCCCAATCCTCCTCTTCCCTCCTCCCCTTCCCCTTCCTCCTATTTTCACCCCTTCACCCCCTTTGCATCACCTCCGTGCGCACATCCAGCAGCCGCCGAGCTGTTAGGAGGTCAAGGGTATTAACCCTTTAAATGTTTCATCCCCTTTAATTGTGTAAATATGTGTAAATGTATGTATTTCATGTAGTGCATGATGTCAGGTTTTCAGTGTTATGTAAGAGTAAGGGAGGTATAGATATAGGTAGGTAGTGCATCCTTGAGATCACTAGAGGAGGGCACTAGTAGGGTAGTGTATATATGTGGGTTTAGATATAGTTTGCGAGGGATCACTAATGGGGGCACGTTAGAGATCCAGTTAGAATGTTATAAAAAGAAGTCAAAGCAGTAATTGGGTTTGGTCATTAGAGGAGGGCATTGAGCACATCCATTCTGATAGGTACAATAGTTAGGGACTTGTTGCTAGGGAAAGATTGCCTACAAGCGGGAATCTGTCAGGAAGATTTCCTCATAGCGGAAGTCAGTCGGGGGTGGACCTTGCTAGTGTGAGGACATCCAAGTTCCTGGGCCCTGAGCATAGGGTAGGAAGAAGAGGGGACCAGCAACCCCTGAGGAATCCGGTGAAGAATTCACTGTGGGAAACGTGAGCCCAAAGAGAGTGGGTTTACGTAGCTGTAGTCCAGTGGAAGAACCACTGTGGGAACGCTCAGCAGAAGAGGTTGTGCAGAGCGTAGCACGTGGCCATCAGAAGTATCCGGGCAGGATAACCAGAGAGGGGTGGACGACCTAGTAGATGTGTCTTTCTTATGCTGGATTGAAATGTCTCCAGGGGAAGAGATTGAAGTGCCGTTTTCACCAGGCTCCTCGTCCCGTCAATACTTAGTGGTCCATTCTGGTGTGGGAGAGAAGAAGCAGACTTGTGAAGAATGTATTGCTGTATCGTTTAAGACGTGCTTATGGTGTTTTGGATGTGCTATGTCCAGAGGAAAATAAAGCAGAACTGTTTAACGTGATTTGGAACTCTGACTCTAATTGCTCTGTGCGCTCCCTCACGGAGGGGAACAACCCAGAAGAATGGAGGCTACAGACGTAAAATACAATACAACTTCCAGTGCATCGGACCCACTGCCATCCCTCTAGAGAGCATTGATTGGTGGCACAGTTCACCAATCAGCACTTGTGCCTGCTGTTTTCCACTTTTCTTTTTTACCCTCCTGTTATGTTACGGTAGCTGAGGAGTGCAGGTAAAAAAGGAAATACACCAGAGCAGTTGGAATCTATGGGATTGCAGTACCCTGACTGACCACCACAACTAGAGGCAGCCGTGGAGCGTTCCTACGATGGTCCTAGACGCCTCGTCACAGTCTGAGAAACTAACTACACCTAAAGATAGAAATAGAAAGCTATCTGCCCCGAGCAGAACCCCAAAGATAATAGAAAGCCCCCAAACATGTAATGGCGGTTAGACAAGAGGAAATACTGACACAGAAAGAAAATAGTATGAGCAAACGCTGGGCCTAAACTATCTAAATAGAAAAGGACAGGAAGGGTACTTACTGCAATCCCAGAAAACCCTGAAAAACACCAACTCAACTAATTTCAAAATCACCTGAGATCACACGACCTCTACCACCTAAATTAGTTCTCTGGTGTAACAAAACAGCAGCCACTGAAAAAACTGAAAAAAGCAAAAGTACAAAACACAGAGGCTGAAATAAACTGAGAGGCAAAAGCCCCGGAGGGGACCCAGAAGGCCCCACAGAAGTGCAGGAAAAAATGCAAAAATATAGAAAAAACACAAAATAAGAAATTGTCTTATCTGATAGCAGAGATGCAGACACGACACAGCAGGCTACAAGGGAAACTGGAAAGAAGGATTCAGACCAGAACAATTGATCACCGGCAACCCTGATGGGAAAATGATTCCCTTAAATAAGACCAATCAGTAACACCTGATTCCCAATCCTCACTAGTACCGCTTGTAACCACCAGAGGAGCCTCTGCTCAGAACTCATCTCAAACCCATTCACAACACCCTCCTTTTGTGCCACCCATGCACACATCCAGCAGCCGCTGAACTTTGATAAGTGACGCAGTTCACTCATCAGAGCTCGTGCCTGCTGTTTTCCATTTTTTATCACCCTTCTTTTGCGCCACCCTGTGCGCACATCCAGCAGCTGCCAAACTTTGATAAGTGACGCAGTTCACTCATCAGAGCTCGTGCCTGCTGTTTTCCATTTTTTATCACCCTTCTTTTGCGCCACCCTGTGTGTACATCCAGCAGCCGCAGAACTTTGATGAGTGATGCAGTTCACTTATCAGAGCTTGTGCCTGCTTTTTTTCGCTTTTCTTTTTTCACTCCCTTTGCGCCACCCCCGTGCGCACATCCAGCAGCCACCAAACTTTGATAAGTGACACAGTTCACTCATCAGAGCTCGTGTCTGCTGTTTTAGACACTTTTCTTTTCGCCACCTCCGTGCGCACATCCAGCAGCCTCCGAACTTTGATAAGTGACGCAGTTCACTCATCAGATTTCGTGCCTGATGTTTTACACTTTTCTTTTCACAGACATTTTTTCTCCCTGGTTGCTTTTTTTCTTTAGCTTTTTCTTTTCAGACAAGTTTGCACCAATTACTATCCTCCCCTCACACACAAACAGTTAAAGATAAAGTGCTGACATAATCACCATATTCATAAAATGTCATCCCGCCTGTCCCTTTCATCCCAACGATGCTATTCTGTGAAGGAGGCATATGCTTTCCTTGCCTCCGACACTGATAGCGAGGGAGATCCTACATTTCTTTACTTTTCAGATTCGTCATCCTCTTCCTCAGGTCCTGCTGAACTGCCACACAGTCGTCCTGGGACAGAAGATGAAGCAGTGCCCATCATTCCAGAAGATGAACCAGCACACCTCATTATGGACCCCGTATGGACCTCGCCCCTCAAAAATTATGAGCCACTGATTCCTGATTTTGTAGCAGAATCAGGCATCAAGTTTGACACCACCGGCCTCACAGAACTAGACTTTTTCAAAGTTTTTTTTCTTTGAGGATTTTGTTAACCTCATGGTGGACCAAACTAATTTGTATGCTCAGTAATTTTTGGAACAAAACCCCAGTTCATCATTTTCTAACTGGTCTCAACTGGTCGCAGTTGAAATGATGCAGTTTTGGGGCCAGGTCCTTCACATGGGGATCCTGAAGAAGCCAGAACTTTGTCAATAATGGAATGTTGATGTTTTATACAACACTCCAGTGTTCCGAATGGTCATAGCCCGGACACATTTGAGGCCATCCACAAATTCCTGCATTATATTGATAATGCACAGTGTCCCCCACAAGATGACCCCAACTTTGACCATCTGTTCAAAGTTCGGCCAGTCATCGAAAACTTCAACAAAAAGTTTGCTGAAGTGTACGTACTCCAAAGGGACATCTGCGTTGATGAGACCTTAATTAATTTTAAGGAAAAGCTCAGATTCCATCAGTACCTGCCCAGCAAGAGGGCCAGGTATGGAATTAAACTATATAAGCTGTGTAGAGTACATCAGGGTACACCAACAGGTTTAGAGTTTATGACGGGAAGGACACCCGGATTGAACCCCCTGAATGCCACACTGTCCTGGGAGTGAGTGGGAAAACTGTGTGGGATTTTGTGCATCCACTGCTGGATAAAGTTTTTCACCTCTACACAGATAACTTTTATACCAGCATCCCACTCTTCAAAACCCTCTCTGTGCAAGGTACCGCAGCCTGTGGTACTGTCCGCAAAAATCACAGAGGCCTCCCAAAAACGATACTTGGGTAGATGCTCAGAAGAGGTGACAGCAGAGCCCAATGTAGTGACCACCTGCTGGTGGTCAAGTACAAGGACAAGAGGGATGTCCTTTTCTTGACCACCATAGACAGTGATAGCAGCGCCCTCAGCACTGTATGAGGTACCTCTACACAGATCAGCAAATCGAACTGTGTACTGGGGTACAACAAAAACATGGGGGGCGTTGATCTGTCTGATCAACACCTTCAGCGGTACAGTGCTTTGAGAAAGGCCAAGGTGTGGTACAAAAAGCTGTCTGTGCACATCGTACAAATGGCAATGCTCAACGCTTTCCTGCTGTCATGATGTGCAAGCCAGACTGCTACGTTGCAACTTCAATTCCAGGAGGTAGTGATATTTGGCACTCAGGAAGGAGCGGGCCCCAGTACTTCCGGAACTAAAGGTGCTTGTATCGTACCAGGTCAGCATTTCCCAGGGGAGTTCCCTCAAACTGGAGAAAAAAGAAGGTCGAAAAAGAGGTGCCGAGTGTGTTACAAAAGGGGAATACACAAGGACTCCATTTATCAATGCGACACCTTCCCCGACAAACCTGGCCTGTGTATGAAAAATTGCTTCAAACTGTACCACACCTCCATGCACTACTAAATTCAATTCTGACTTACACAAATGACGCATGACAACCTGACGAATACTACAAAACTGACGCATTACAACCTGACGAACACTACACAACTGATGTATGCCTCTACATTATAAAATTCACATGCAAGGTAATAGTAGATTAGTTCCAAAAAGGGGGCACACGTTGGGCATTGCCACTGTTTAGGCACATCTAGATAAGTTCCTTAAGGAGTCTAGTTTCCAAAATGAGGTCACTTATGCTTTTTTTACTGTGTAGGCACGTCAGGGGTTCTGCAAATGGAACATGACGCCCACAGACCATGCCATCAAAGTTTCCATTCCAAAAAGTCACTACTTCCCTTTCGAGCCCCGACGTGTGCCCAAACAGTAGTTTTCTCCCATATATGGGGTACCAGCATACACAGTACAAATTGGACAACAAGATTTGGGATCCAATTTCTCCTGTAACCATTGGGAAAATAAAAAAATTAGGGGCTACAAAAATCATTTTTGTGAAAAAAATGTTTTTTCCACAAACTTTATAAACTTTAGTGAAACACTTGGGGTTCAAAGTGCTCACCACACATCTAGATAAGTTCCTTGGGGGTCTAGTTTCCAAAATGGGGTCACTTGTTGGGGTTTCCACTGTTTAGGCACATCAGGAGCTCTCCAAATGCAACATGGCGTTGAATCTCTATTCCAGCCAATTTTGGTTTGAAAAAGTCAAACTGTGCTCCTTCCCTTCCGAGCTCTGCTGTGCGCCTAAACAGTGGTTCCCCCCCACATATGGGGTATCAGTGTACTCAAGACAAATTGTTCAAGAAAGTTCAGCGTTCAATTTCTCCTGTTACCCTTAGGAAAATAAAAAATTGGTGACTAAAATATCAAGTTTGTGGAAAAAATGTGATTTTTTATTTTCAAGCTCAGGATTTATAAACTTTAGTGAAACACTTGGGGGTTCAAATTGCTCACCACACATCTAGATAAGTTCCTTGGGGGGTCTAGTTTCAAAAATGGGGTCACTTGCTGCGGGGTTTCCACTGTTTAGGCACATCAGGGCCTCTCCAAATGCGACATGGTGTCCGACCTAAATTCCAGACAATTTTGGTTTGAAAAAGTCAAAATGCACTCTTTCCCTTCCAATCTCTGCCATGTACCTAAACAGTGTTCCCCCCCACATATGGGGTATCAGCGTACTCAGGACAAATTGTACAACAACTTTTGTGGTCCTATTTCTCTTGTTACCCTTGGGAAAATAAAAATTGTGGACTAAGTGATCATGTTTGTGGATAAAATATGATTTTTTATTTTCAGGCCTGGGCATTATAAACTTTAATGAAACACTTTGGGGTTCAAATTGCTCACTACACATCTAGATAAGTTCCTTGGTGGGTCTAGTTTCCAAAATGGGGTCACTTGTAGGGGGTTTCCACAGTTTAGGCACATAAGGGCCTCTCCAAACGCTACATGGCGTCCGAACATAATTCCAGCCAATTTTGCTTTGAATAAGTCAAATGGCGCTCCTTCCCTTCCGAGCGCTGCCATGCACCAAACAGTGTTCCACCCCACATATGGGGTGTCAGCGTACTAAGGACAAATTGGAAAACAGCTTTTGGGGTCCAATTTCTCCTATTACCCTTGGGAAAATAAAAAAGTTTGGGACTGAAAAATCATGTTTGTGGAAAAATATGATTTTTTATTTTCACGCCCGAGCGTTATAAACTTTAGCGAAACACTTGGGGTCCAATGTGCTCATAACACATCTACATAAGTTCCTTGGGGGTCTATTTTCCAAAATTTGTTCACTTGAGGTGGGGCTTCCACTGTTTAGGCACATCAGGGTGCCAAACTTGACATGGCTCCCGATCTCAATTCCAGCCAATTTTTGTTTGAAAAAGTCAAACGGTGTTCCTTCCCTTCCTACCTCTGCCGTGCGCTCTAAGAGTGGTTCCTCCCACATATGGGGTATCAGCGTACTAAGGACAAATTGGACAATAACTTTTGGCATCCAATTTCTTCTGTTACCTTTGGGAAAATAAAACATTAGTGACTAAAATATCAAGTTTGTGGAAAAAATATGATTTTTTATTTTCAAGCTCGGGATTTATAAACTTTAGTGAAACACTTGGGGGTTCATATTGCTCACCACACATCTAGATAAGTTCCTTGGTGGGTCTAGTTTCCACTGTTTAGACACATTAGGGGCTCTCCAATCGTGACATGGCGTCCGATCTCAATTCCAGCCAATTTTGGTTTGAAAAAAATCAAACGGCGCTCCTTCCTTTCCGAGCTCTGCCGTGCGCTCTAACAGTAGTTCCCCCACATATGGGGTATCAGCGTACTCAGGACAAGTTGCACAACAACTTTTGGGGTCCAATTTCTCCTGTTACCCTTGGGAAAATAAAAAAATTGAGGACTAAAAAATCATGTTTGTTGAAAAAATATGATTTTTTATTTTCACGGTTCTATGTTATAAACTTCTGTGAAGCACTTGGGGGTTCAAAGTGCTCACCACAAATCTAGATATATTCCTTTAGGGGTCAAGTTTCCAAAGTGTGGTCACTTGTGGGGGGTTTCCACTGTTTAGGCACCTCAGGGGCTCTCCAGATGCGACAAGGCATCCAAACTCAATTCCAGCCAATTTTGGTTTGAAAAAGTCAAACGGCGCTCCTTCCCTTCCGAGGCATGCCGTGCGCCCAAACAGTGTTTTTCTCCCAGGGGAAATTGCACAACAACATTATCTGTCTATTTTCTACTTTTACCCTTGTGAAAATAAAAAAATTGTTGCTAAAAGATCATTTTTGTGACTAAAAAGTTAAATGTTAATTTTTTCCTTCCTCATTGCTTCTGCTGCTGTGAAACCTCTGAAGGATTAATAAACTTCTTGAATGTGATTTTGATCTGCTTGATGGGTGCAGTTTTTAGAATGATGTCACTTTTGGGTATTTTCTGCCATATTGACCCACCAAACTCACTTCAAATGTGAGGTGGTCCCTAAAAAATGGTTTTGGAAAATTCTGTTGGAAAAATGAGAAATCGCTGGTCAACTTTTAACCCTTATAACATCCTAACAAAAAAAATGATGTTTCCAAAATTGTGCTGATGTAAAGTAGACATGTGGGAGAAATGTTATTAATTAACTATTTTGTGTGATATGACTCTGATTTAAGTGCACAAAGATTAAAAGTTTGAAAATTGCAAAATTTTCAACATTTTTGCTAAATTTCCATTTTTTTCATAAATGAACGCAAGTCACATCAAATAAATTTTACCACTAACTTGAGGAACAATATGTCACAAAAACATTCTCAGAGTCAGTGGGATCCGTTGAAGCGTTCCAGAGCTATAACCTTATAAAATGACCCTGGTTAGAATTGTAAAAATTAAGTACCAAATTGGCTCTGTCACTAAGGGGTTAAATGCCTGTTTACACAAGCAAACTAAACAATGCACACTGAGCGATCTACACTAGATCTCATAGTGCACATAGGCTGCCATATTTCTTGGCAGTGTGAGTCCTGTTTACACAGGACAATGCACCGCCAAGATCAATGATTTCTTGAGCTACGCAAAAGATCATTTCACCTAATGAACATGAGACACCAACAAACTCTGCCCTGGCCAACATACTGTTTATCTTTGTAGGATAAATAGAAGTCTATGCATAAGTTTGGCATATCTGCCAAATCTAAGTTCCAAACTTGATCATAGCCTTCTACTTACTATTAGAGATGGGTAAACCCGAACAGTAAAGTTTGGCATCGGACACAGCTACTGTTCTGGTACGGAACCCCTGTCTTTACCAATATCCACAAATAGATGACAATACTGAGGAAGACAGAACATGATAAGAAACCATACTAGCATATGGAGCACAGAATCCCAGAATTATATAATCCTATGATAATAGCCTACCAGTCAGTATGGACAGGAATGGAGAAGTTCAAGGGATTCTATGGGTAACAGCTGCCACATCCTTCCCTATAAGTGTAAGGAATGTAATTTATACTCAGTCTCAGAAGCAGTTTCAGAACATATATTCACTAAATGAAGAACAAGTTTTTCTAGTATCAGCAGCCTATGGTCACTAAACTGTAGATTAAATTGGTCTTTTAAGTGAGAGCAACAGTCTGGAATGTGATACCACTAGAGTTGAGCGAAACAGGTCAGTCAGATTCATAAGTCGCCGACTTTCGCCAAAATCGAGTTTCGCCAAGCGAAACACAATCATAGCATGAAGTCGGCCATGCGTTTGGCAAAACAAGCGCCAAAGTCGATTTTCCCATAATTCTTGCAGACGCCTTTTTTCAGCCAATGAGCAAGGACGTACACTGTGGGCAACGAGATGACATGGGCAGCGTCCACCACCATCTTAGAAAAGGGCATTGCAGTGATTGGTTTGCTTTGGGGGGCGTCATAGCGTCTATAAAAGCACTGACCACCGACCTCCATTTTACTTCTGACGATCTTAACAGTAGGGAGAGGTTGCTTGCTGTTTATCAGTAGGGAGAGAATTAGGGCTGGAAAGAGAAGTTCTTCTGTGCTTGTGCTAATAGCAATTGTGCTGTACAGTTAGTGTGCAGTGACAGGGGAGGATTTTCTTGTGTGCAGCAGCGCTGGTTATTAGGCTGCCTGATAGCTGTATTGCTGTGTGTACACTGCTGTGCAGACTGCCTTTTACACAGCACTAATACTTTTATTCTTTTTTTCTGCACAGTTACCGAGCGTTCATTTTTTTCCACACCGTATAGAGCTGTACCCTCCTCACACACTAAAGTGTACCAGCTGGTATCACGGACAAATACATGCTGACTATCTGTGTGTGACTCCGAAAATATATACGGAGATTTAAATTTTCCCCTACACTGTATACAGCTGTACGCTTCTGATACAGTAAAGTTTTTCTGCTTTTTGTATTACGGTCAAATCCATATTGAGAGAGCGTCTGTGTGTGATTCCGGAAATATTTACGGAGATTTAAATTTTCCCATTCAACTTATACAGCTGTACGCTTCTGATACAGTACCGTTTTTCTGCTTTTTGTATTCTGGTCTAATCCATACTAAGTGAGCATCTATGTGTGACTCCGGAAATATATACGGAGATTTAAATTTTCCCATTCACCGTATACAGCTGTCCGCTTCTGATACAGTACCGTTTTTCTGCTTTTTGTATTACGGTCAAATCCATACTAAGAGAGCGTCTGTGTATGACTCCAGAAATATATGCAGAGATTTAAATTTTCCCCTTCAACATATACAGCTGTACGCATCTGATACAGTACCGATTTTCTGCTTTTTGTATTCTGGTCAAATCCATACTGAGTGAGCGTCTGTGTGTGACTCCGGAAATATATACGGAGATTTAAATTTTCCCCTACACTGCATACAGCTGTACGCTTCTGATACAGTACCGTTTTTCTGCCTTTTGTATTACGATCAAATCCATACTGAGAGAGCGTCTGTGTGTGACTCCGGAAATATATACAGAGATTTAAATTTTCCCCTACACTGTATACAGCTGTACGCTTCTGATACAGTACCGTTTTTCTGCTTTTTGTATTCTGGTCAAATCCATACTGAGTGAGCGTCTGTGTGTGACTCCGGAAATATATACGGAGATTTAAATTTTCCCCTACACTGCATACAGCTGTACGCTTCTGATACAGTACCGTTTTTCTGGATTTTGTATTACGATCAAATCCATACTGAGAGAACGTCTGTGTGTGACTCCGGAAATATATACGGAGATTTAAATTTTCCCCTACACTGTATACAGCTGTATGCTTCTGATACAGTACCGTTTTTCTGCTTTTTGTATTACGGTCAAATCCATACTGAGAGAGCGTCTATGTGTGACTCCGGAAATATATACGGAGATTTAAATTTTCCCCTACACTGTATACAGCTATACGCTTCTGATACAGTACCGTTTTTCTGCTTTTTGTATTACGGTCAAATCCATACTGAGCGAGCGTCCATGTGTGACTCCGGAAATATATACGGAGATTTAAATTTTCCCCTACACCGTATACAGCTGTACGCTTCTGATACAGTACCGTTTTTCTGCTTTTTGCATTCTGGTCCAATCCATACTGAATGAGCGTCTGTGTGTGATTCCGGGAATATATACGAAGATTTACATTTTCCCCTTCACTGTATACAGCTGTACGCTTCTGATACAGTACAGTTTTTCTGCTTTTTGTATTCTGGTCCAATCCATACTGAGTGAGCGTCTGTGTGTGACTCCGGAAATATATACAAAGATTTAAATTTTCCCCTACACCATATACAGTTGTACGCTTCTGATACAGTACCGTTTTTCTGCTTTTTCTATTCTGGTCTAATCCATACTGAATGAGCGTCTGTGTGTGATTCCGGAAATATATACGAAGATTTACATTTTCCCCTACACTGTATACAGCTGTACGCTTCTGACAAAGTACCGTTTTTCTGCCTTTTGTATTACGGTCAAATCCATACTGAGAGTGCGTCTGTGTGTGACTCCGGAAATATATACGGAGATTTAAATTTTCCCCTACACCGTATACAGCTGTACGCTTCTGATACAGTACCGTTTTTCTGCTTTTTGCATTCTGGTCCAATCCATACTGAATGAGCGTCTGTGTGTGATTCCGGGAATATATACGAAGATTTACATTTTCCCCTTCACTGTATACAGCTGTACGCTTCTGATACAGTACCGTTTTTCTGCTTTTTCTATTCTGGTCTAATCCATACTGAATGAGCGTCTGTGTGTGATTCCGGAAATATATACGAAGATTTACATTTTCCCCTACACTGTATACAGCTGTACGCTTCTGACAAAGTACCGTTTTTCTGCCTTTTGTATTACGGTCAAATCCATACTGAGAGTGCGTCTGTGTGTGACTCCGGAAATATATACGGAGATTTAAATTTTCCCCTACACTGTATACAGTTGTACGCTTCTGATACAGTACCGTTGTTCTTCTTTTTGTAATCTGGTCAAATCCATACTGAGTGAGCATCTGTGTGTGACTCTGGAAATATATACGGAGATTTAAATTTTCCACTACACCGTATATAGCTGTACGCTTCTGATACAGTACCGTTTTTCTGCTTTTTGTATTCTGGTCTAATTCATACTGTGTGAGCGTCTGTGTGTGACTCCGGAAATATATACAGAGATTTAAATTTTCCCCTACACTGTATACAGCTGTACGCTTCTGATACAGTAGCGTTTTTCTGCCTTTTGTATTATGGTCAAAACCATACTGAGAGAGCGTCTATGTGTGATTCCGGAAATATATGTGGAGACTTAAATTTTCCCCTACAGTGTGTACAGCTGTACGCTTCTGATACAGTACCGTTTTTCTGCTTTTTGTATTCTGGTCTAATCCATACTGAGTGAGCGTCTGTGTGTGACTCCGGAAATATATACAGAGATTTAAATTTTCCCCTACACTGTATACAGCTGTACGCTTCTGATACAGTACCGGTTTTCTTCTTTTTGTATTCTGGTCAAATCCATACTGAGTGAGCGTCTGTGTGTGACTCCGGAAATATATACGGAAATTTAAATTTTCCCCTTCACCGTATACAGCTGTACGCTTCTGATACAGTACCATATAACTGCTGGTATTTTTGGTACATATTCCCAAACATGAGGAAGTATGGTGGAAGAGGCCGCAGACGTGGGCAGGGGGGCCTGCTGGTACTGATGGTGGTGGTGGTGCATCTGCTGGTAGTGCCAAAAGCACAATAGCACCTAAGGCAGGAGGTGTTGAGCCTGCGTCATCGTCTGGCTCCAGAAGTCCTGGAAGGCTCCCTTTTCTGGGAGTAGGTAAAACGCTTTTCAAGCCGGAGCATCAGGAAGAGGTTTTGGCTTACATTGCCGAAACAGCCTCCAGCTCTATCGCCTCCTCTTCTGAAGTAACATAGTAACATAGTAACATAGTTATTAAGGTTGAAGGAAGACTTTAAGTCCATCTAGTTCAACCCATATCCTATCCTAACCTGCCCTAACATGTTGATCCAGAGGAAGGCAAAAAAAACCCAAGTGGCAAACCAAGTGTCAAAAAAAGCAAGCACTGAGTCGTCAGTGCTGGCTCCTGGTCCTTCACCCCCAACAAAAGTGAAGGATGCGGCAGGCCACACTTCATATTACCCCATGGAGCTCTTTTCACATACCATGCCTGGGTTATCAAGTGAAATCCTGAATTCCTATAGTCCAAGATGAATATGACATGAAGTGCACTGATGCACAGCCCAATATTGCTATATGATTCTGCTGGTACATTCACCCAGAGCACTGCATTGCCCTCGCAGCCTACTGAGCCAGATTCTGACCCTGATGAAACTTAGGTGCCACTTCCCGCATACTCTAACACCTTACACGGTGAAACTGATGAAGGTGCAGATGAAATTGAAGAGGAGGTGATGGATGACCCAGTTGTTGACCCGGATTGGCATCTGTTGGGGGAAGAGGGTGCCGCTGGCAATAGCTCAGAAGAGGAGGAGGATCCGCAGCAGGCATCGACATCGCAGCTGCGGTTATCTGGCAGCCTCCTAGCAGTCCAAAAACGTGTTAAAAAAACATAGAGAGTTGCAGGACAGCTTGGCCAGATGGTCAAATTAGCACAGCGTGCAAGCCCTGAAAATTTATCCCGTAGTAGGAAGAGTGCAGTGTGGCACTTTTTGACCAAAATCCTATTGATAAGGCAAAGGTTATCTGTAAGAAGTGCGAAAGGACCTTTAGGGAAAATTCTCCGAAATTTGAATAACAGTTGCATGCTTAGACATTTAAACACCATGCACTTGCAAGCATGGACGGACTACAAAACCTCAGGTAGTACATGTGCACCTGCTCCGACTGAAGGTAGCCAGCAACGCTACATCGCTTCCCCCACTGTAAGCCCACCGGTTAGCACACCACCAGCAAGAAATGTTGAGGTGTCGTCGCAAGGCCAAAGCAGTCAGGGAATCACAATGTTTTTCCAAAGAAAGACTGAATCTAGGCTATCACCATCACCATCACCATCACCAACCCCCTCTCAGTCCACCATGTCCACCTCTAGTTCCCCCATATGCAGCTCTCAAGTCCAGCTCACACTAGCAGACACTCTGAGTAGGACAAGAAAGTACTCATCCTCTCATCCGCGTGCACTGGCTTTGAACGCCTACATTGCCAAACTGATCTCATTAGAGATGATGCCCTTCCGTTTGGTTGAAAGAGCAGCGTTCCGAGAGCTCATGGCCTACGCTGTCCCACGCTATGACCTACCCAGTCGGCACTTCTTTTCTAGAAAAGCAATCCCTGCCCTCCACCTGCATGTGAAAGACCGCATTGTCCATGCACTCAAACAATCAGTGAGTGGAAAGGTGCACCTCACAACAGATGCATGGGCCAGTAGGCATGGCCAGTGCCATTACGTGTCCATCACTGCGCACTGGGTTAATGTGGTGGATGCAGGCTCCACAAGGACAGCGGCAGTGGGACAGTGCTGCCTAGCCCACTGTAAAGGCAACAGTTGGCTATAGGCGTTCGACTCGCCTCCTCCTCCAGAAGCGAAAGCTCGTCGATAGAGCGCAGTCGCACGAGCACTCCATCCGCAGCTGCCAGTATTGCACATGAGGTGTCACACTATTGAACAGCTAGTGGTAAGCGTCAGCAGACTGTTTTAAAGATGATGTCTTTGGGCGACAACAGACACACCGCGGAGGTACTGGCCGACTACTTGCAGCGAGAAACTGAGTCATGGCTGGGTAGTCTACATCTTGAGCCAGGCAAGGTAGAGCGCGATGATGTCATGTCTGTGCACCCTCTGTCTGAACAGTCACAGTGCAGAGAGCTGGAAGATGGCGACGCTGAGGAGTACAGAGTAGAGCAGTGCCTAGCGAGGAGAGGTATTTCATTTTTTTAATGTTTGGAGCCCATCATACACTTAAGTATCATAGATAGGACCCATTATACACTGGAGCATTATATACGGGGCGCATCATACACTGGAGCATTATAAATGGGGCCCATCATACACTGGAGCATCATATACGGTGCCCATTATACACTGGAGCATCATAAGGGGCCCATTATATATGGAGCATTATATAGGCCCATCATACACTGGAGCATCATCCATGGGGCCCATCACATACTGGAAAATCATATGGGGCCCATTATATATGGAGCATTATATAGGCCCATCATACACTGGAGCATCATCCATGGGGCCCATCATAAACTGGAGCATCATATGGGGCCCATTATATATGGAGCATTATATAGGCCCATCATACACTAGAGCAGTGATGGCGAACCTTGGCACTCCAGCTGTTGGAGAACTACAACTCCCAGCATGCCTCAACTGCTGCAGGTTGCAAGGGCATGCTGGGAGTAGTAGTTTTACAACAGCTGGAGTGCCAAGGTTAGCCATCACTGCACTAGAGCATCATCCATGGGACCCATCATATACTGGAGCATCATATGTGACCCATTATATATGGAGCATTTTATAGGCCCATAATACACTGGAGCATCAGCCATGGGGCCCATCATATACTGGAGCATCATATGGGGCCCATTATATATGGAGCATTATATAGGCCCATCATACACTGGAGCATCATTCATGGGGCCCATCATATACTGGAGCATCATATGGGGCACATTATATATGGAGCATCACATGGAGCCCATTATATATGGAGCATTATATATGGGGACCATTATATTTGGAGCATTATATGGGGCTCATTATATACTGGAGCATCATATATGAGGCCCATCATATACTAGAGCATCATATGGGGTTCATTATTTATGGGGCATCATATAGGGCCCTTTATATATGCAGCATCATATGGAGCACATATGGGGCCTATTCTGTATGGAGCATTATATGGAGCTCATTCTGTATGGAGCAATATATGGGGCCCATCATATACTGTATGGAGTTTTATATGCGACTCATACTGTATGGAGCAATATGTGGGGCTCATTATACTCTATGTGGACTGTCCTATACTGTATGGCACATTATATGGGGACCATCATATACTGGAGCATTATGTGGAGCATTATGTGGAGCTCATCATATACTGTATGGAATATTATATGGGACCAATTATGTATGGAGCAATATATGGGGCTCATTATTCTGTATGGCGCACTATGTGGTGCCCATAATACTGTATGGAGGACTATGCTGTCCGTTTTTTGAGCTATTGTATAATTTACAATAGATATCACTCATGTAATGTAAGAAGTGAAGTATTTGGCATGTACCTATGTTTCTCTGCCGTATCAGAGCATCATGAGTTGTGGTATGTGTTAAAGGGGCCCACTGAGACTCTTTCGCCCGGGGCCCACGAAAACCTGGAGCCAGCCCTGCCCCCCCACAACTGTAGCCAAATAACCCCCATTTTTCAATCCGTTACTATTGCTATAAAGTAAATTAAGGTTGACAAGCTTATGTAATAAGAATTGATGTAGTTGGCATTGAAATGGGCACTGTAGGTGTATTTACTGTCCTCCACTCCCTGCCGACTTTTCTTCCCCATTGAATTGCATTGGGGTTGGGTCAAGTTTCAGTCGGACCTTCGACTTTTTCAGTTTGTCGGCTGATTTCGTTCGACTCGACTTTTGGGAAAGTCAAGTCTTTGACTTTGCCAACTCAACCCTCACCGGAGGCAAAGTCGCTCATCCCTAGTTACCACTGAACTGTAACATAGCTTTTATAGTTTCAGCAGCAGTTTTAGAACATATTAACACTGAGCTGTAACCCAGCTTTCCTAGTGTGAGTAGCAGTCTTTGAACATATGTAAAAACAATTACTTATGGAATTGTGATATTGAGAAGGCTTTAAGCAGTCACCTATTTAATCAACCCAACCACAAGGCATGATCAATTTCTATTAAGATATACAGTGGGTACAGAAAGTATTCAGACTCTGTTAACGCACCTAATAGATATTAAGGAGAGATGCGTTCGCAGTCCGGGGTCCACCGTGCAGGCAGAGCCTGCTGCTAGTAAGATGGAGCAAATAGGCAGTATGAGTGAACGCTGTTATCCCGCAGAGTCGCAGATGTAAACACCGTAGCACTATATGGCGGTATGGGCGAACTTCCACAGAGTCGCTAACTAAAATGCTGTAGCGCTATATGGCGATATAAGCGGACTCTGTTAATTCACAAAGCCGCTGTGACAAAGACTGTGCCCTGTCAGACTCACAGGGGACACAGATGACTGCTAAGCGGATTGTAGTCTGTGGTCATGCAATCAGAACACAAGCAATAATCTCCTCACCGGAGTAGCCGGTATTCTAAAGGCGTTTTCAGCCGAGCCCTGAACAAGTGCATGCAAAACTCCTCACCGGAGGTGCGTGTATTCTGGGGGCTTATTTCAGCCAGACCTAACCACATGCATACATGACCACACTGGCGCAAGTACGTAACAGATTTGATACTAGCGCACGGCTGTGCGATTATGCCACCTTTTTATAGTAGCAGCTATAGGACCTTCCAGAAAAGGACCAATGAGAAACTGTTCCAGAACACAAGCAGTTTCAGGACCTTCCTGGTGGACCAATGGGAGTCGCTGCTGTAACCGAGCATGTGACCCCTGATCTCCAATGGGAGATCTTGCCCTGGGCATGCTCAGATGGAGAAAGCGAGGACTTTGTCCCAGGACTGCCTGCTCCAGCACTGGTTGTAATAGAGGAACCAGGAGAGTCAGCAACAAGCCTCTGCACAGTATTAGACTGAGCGAGACGCTGGGACCGATATCTCCACTGAGCAGGCTCCACTGCGGCCAGAGATGGATGGGGGACCGCAGCGGGACTGGTTCGAGATTCCCCTTGTGCAGCAGCGGAAACTCAATCCCTAACAGACTCCATTAGATTTTTCACTCTTTGTTTCATTGCAGCCATTTGGTAAATTCAAAAAAATTCATTTTTTCTCCCATTAATGTTGCACTCTGTACCCCATCTTGACTGAAAAAAAAACAGAAATGTAGAATTTTTTTGCAAATTTATTATAAAAGAAAAACAGAAATGTCACATGGTCAGAAGAATTCAGTCCCTTTGCTCAGTATTGAGTAGAAGCACCCTTTTTAGCTAGTACAGCCATGAGTCTTCTTGGGAATGATGCAACAAGTTTTTCACACCTGGATTTGGGGATCCTCTGCCATTCTTCCTTGCAGATCCTTTCCGGATCAGTCAGGTTGGATGGTGAACATTGGTGGATGGCCATTTTCAGGGCTCTCCAGAGATGCTCAATTGGGGTTAGGGTAGGGCTCTGGCTGGGCCAGTCAAGAATGGTAACAGAGTTGTTCTGAAGCCACTCCTTTATTATTTTAGCTGTGTGCTTATGGTCATTGTCTTGTTGGAAGGTGAACCTTCAGCCAAGTCTGAGGTCTAGAGCATTCTGGAAGAGGTTTTCATCCAGGATTTCTCTGTACTTGGCCGCATTCATGTTTCCTTCAATTGCAACCAATCGTCCTGTCCCTGCAGCTGAAAAACACCCCCATCGCATGATGCTGCCACCACCATGTTTCACTGTTGGGATTGCATTGGGCAGTTGATGAGCAGTGCATGGTTGTTTCCACACATACCACTTAGAATTATCACCAGAAAGTTCTAAGTTCGTCACATCAGACCAGAGTATCATCTTTCTCATAGTCTGGGAGTCCTTCATGTGTTTTTTAGCAAACTCTATGCAGGCTTTCATATTTCTGGCACTGAGGAGAGGCTTCCGTTGGACCACTCTGCCAGAAAATCCCGACTGGTGGAGGGTTTCAGTGATAGTTGACTTTGTGGATCTTCCTCCCATCTCCCTACTGCATCTGTGGAGCTCAGCCACAATGATCTTGGGGTTCTTCTTTACCTCTCTCTCCAAGGCTCTTCTCCCACGATTGCTCAGTTTGGCTGGAAGGCCAAACTTCTTCCATTTAAGGATTATGGAGGCAACTGTGCTCTTAGGAACCTTAAGTACTGCAGAAATTCTTTTGTATCCTTGGCCAGATCTGTGACTTGCCACAACTCCATCTCTGAGCTCATTGGCCAGTTCCTTTGACCTCATGATTCTCATTTGGTCTGACATGCATTGTGAACTTTGAGGTCTGATATAGACAGGTGTGTGCCTTTACAAATCAAGTCCTATCAGTTTAATTAAACACAGCTGGACTCCAATGAAGGAGTAGAACAATGTCAAGGAGGATCACAAGGAAATGGACAGCATGTGACTTAAATATGAGTGTCTGAGCAAAGGGTCTGAATACTTATGACCATGTGATATTTTCGTTTTTCTTTTATAATAAATTTGCTAAAATTTCTACATTTATGTTTCTTTTCAGTCAATATGGGTTGCAGAGTGTACATTAATGAGAAAAAAATGAACTTTTTTGAATTTACCAAATGCCTGCAATGAAACAAAGAGTGAAAAATTTAAAGGGGTCTGAATACTTTCCGCACCCACTGTAATTGGAAGTCACATTTCTGGATCAGAGATCTTGGTAATCCTTGATATGCATATTTCTGTTACATTTTACACTTGGATTGAAGAGCAGGCTCTGTTTTCTGAATATTCATATGAGTTTCTGAGTTCAGAAATGTTTGGGTAATGGAGATGTATAAAGGAGAATGGTCACAAAGTGAAGATTAAACTGTGTGCTCTGGTGTTGACTAAAGGTACTGCCACACTTAGCGATCTGGTTAGCGATCTCAATAACGACGCAAGCTAATGAGATCGTTGGTGTGATCTCTTTTAGGTCGCTAGTAGCTGCCAAACAGGAGATCTCATTAACAACTCATCAGCGGTCAGCGATCTCTTTGGCGGTCGTTAGGATCTGTCATTAGCATGTACTGAGCGCTTCTGATTCATAGGAATTTCCAGCATCGCTCCTGCTCTCTGCGTCCTGCTAGCCTGCTTTGCAACTTCTGCGATCCTCTCTGTGACGCAAAAGAGAACTTACAGATATTGCGATCCATTCCGTGACGCTAAACACCATATGCGTCACAAACGAGGTTGCTCGTCGTTCGCAAAAGGTGCCAAACACAGCGATACAGGCTCACCAGCGGGACACCAACGATCAAAAAACGGTCCAGAACGCTAGTGACGATCAGCGACATAACAGCAGGGGCCACATCGTTGCTACATGCCACACACAATGAGGTCGCTAACGAGATCGCAAAATAGTGACGTTTTAGTGATCTCGTTTGCGATCTCGTTTGCGATCTCGTTTAGTGTGGCATACCCTTTAGTGTATGACAAACCTAACTTTCTGCAAAAGAAAGTCTTAGTCCTTGATTGCCTATAGCCTTAGCCCAAAACTTTCTTGTGTAGCAAAATATCAGTGCTTCAGATAAAATATAAAGCATTGTTTGTCCTTTTCACATAAGAGACCATCAATTTGAAGTGGCAATTAAGAATTTAGCAATAATATTATTATTCTATATTATACAAGTATAAAGTGAATACAAACAGAAATTTGATTAAATGTAAAATAATTTTTTTACCCTCCTCTGACAAACAGTAGTCCAAAAAATATGTTCAACATTCTTCTGCTTACTTCAGATTTCAATTTTCACTTTTTCTTTTTTATCCTTGTCTATCTTCCTGGGAAGAAATTTAGTAACAAGTTGCTCTTGAGTAAGTTCTGCATGATTTGACAGCTCTCATCCAGTGTACAGCAAAACATTTTTGCAAACATTCACATTTTAAATATATTTCAATCCCACAAGGCTCTTATTATGAAAATGAATTCATAAATTCTAGCCATGTTGATTATGAAGTTTAAGAAAAAAAAAGGTAATGCTGCTAACAAGAAAATAAAAAGATTTTATATAAATATAATTAAACAAAGCACATGAAACCATGTAACTCTACAGAATATACAAATCACTGTCCGAGTTTGCATCCTCTGGGTCATGCAGACCAGAGATGGTGTTCATCCTCCCAAGAGCATGGTTAAGAGTTCCCTGAATGTGCAAGACTCCAAGTGCTACATCAAATTCATCCAGACTATTCTGTGTTAAACCAGCTCTGCAGTTAATAGGGCTTTGTTAAAGGGAATATGTCAGTAGGATCAATCATCCTAAGCTGTTTATATATAAGCGTGTAGATCACAGGAATGAAATGATTCTTTGATATCTGCAATCTGATAATTATTCCAGAGAAATTCACACTTTTCTCATATGTAAATAAGCTGTTCAGGACTATTGGCCAGACAGTGATCTGCAAGAGAATGTGCCTCCAGAGATTATTTTAAATAGAAGGAAGTATTACCAGTGATATGTATTGGCCGGTCTTTAATCTCCTCATCTGACTGCAGAGCTGTGTGCGATTACAACTGACACATCTACAGATTTTCTCTCAATGCTTCAGCTTCCATCTCACAGGAAACCAGTATTGCAATATAGCAGAGCTGTAAGAGCTGCAGCTGCAAATGTATTTGTTATGCCAGTGTGCCTGTAAATGTTGTCTCTGATAGAGGGGTGCAATTTGTGTCTAAGTTCTGGAGGGTTTTTTTTGTAAAAGGCTGGGTATCAGTTTGCCCTTTTCTTCAGTCTATCATCCCGAGACCAACGGTCAGACTGAGAGGACCGTTTGAACTATTGGTTTGAAGTTTACATCTGAGCATCACGACCGCAGTATCAATTTCCTTGATCTCACTATTTTTAAAAAATCAAGCCAAAAGCTACTAACAATTTGTTAAGGTGGACTAGTCATCATCCTGTTCCCCTTTAAAAAGGAATTCCTAATTGGCAGTTCCTTCGAATTAGGAGGAACTGCTCTGATGTGGGTACCTTTAGAAGACAAGCCATGGACTTATATGATAGGTTCAGAGCAAGGGGATATCCATGTGAGGTATTGGACAGTCCTTTCTATGAGGCCCTGTCGGCTGACAGGCAAACTCTTTTGGGGACAGCAGCCAGAAAAGAGAAAGATGATATAGTCAGAATGATTGGTACCTTCGATGGCCAATCTGAAAGGGTGTATCAAATTTTCAAAAAACATTGGGGAATTTTGCTTGCAGACCCCAATTTGAGAACATTTATATCCCAAAAACCGAGTATTACATACAGGAAAGGAAGATCGATTGGTTCATAGCCTCTATAAAAGACCTATAAGGCCTGGTACCTGGCTGGACAGGAATCCTTTGGGCTTTTTCAGATGTGGAAACTGTTCTAGATGTGGTGTGATGTCACAAGGCAAAACCTTCTGTAGTGCGGCAAATTGAAAACTTTTTATATCAGAGATTTCGGTAATTGTAGATCTATGGGGTTAGTTTATAAGGCGACCTGTACCTGCCCTCTGGATTACGTTGGCAAGACTATAGGAGAGCTGAGAGTGAGGGTGGGCGAGCACTTGGGCGACATAAAGAATAACAGAGATACGCCTGTTGCTCGCCATATGAATGAAGTGCATAATGGCCAGCTTGGAGAGATCACTTTCAGCATGATTGAATTGGTTACGCCAAAGACAAGAGGGGGAGATATAGACAAGTTTATTCAAAGGCGTGAATGGATTTATAGATTGCAATCGTTGTTTCCTAAGGGGTTAAATGAATGCCTCTCATATATTTGTTTTATTTAATGATCTACTTTCTGGTTGGCGCAAAAAACCCTGTTCGGGGGAGGAATTATTTTGAAACTACATATTACTGCACGTTTGTACATGCATCCTATTTTGGAGATCTATATATATTATTTTTTCCTTTTTCTATTATTACTTTTTTTGCATTATTGTTTGTATGTGATCATTAATCGGGTGTGGGCCATTTAAATTGGGATTTATTATGGTATACTCATTTTAGGATATATTTCCCATATAGGATCTTCCCGTTAATACGCTTTATCTGTAAAAACCGGGTTTATATTTTGCTTTCTCCATGACATCGGAGCGCAAGGAGAGGTTCCGGGTATGCGCAGATACTATCTTTGGTCAGGTTGCGTTCCATGAGATGGAATGCATAGGTAATCAGGAAGTTAGATCAAGGCTGTTCCGGACCTGAGCAGTGGGCTGAGGCGCTGGCCCGATGTTTATCTTCTGGGCATGCGCACTCGATATCTTTTGGAGTGACATTGGAACGCACGCCGAAAGTATGTAAGGATCCCCTGCATGTAAGTTATATTTGTAACAAAGTTATCCCGCTAATTACCGTATATACTCGTGTATAAGCCGAACCGAGTATAAGCCGACCCCCCTAATTTTGCCACAAAAAACTGGGAAAACTTATTGACTCGCGTATAAGCCTAGGGTGGAAAATGCAGCAGCTACTCGTAAATTTCAAAAATAAAAATAGATACCAATAAAAGTAAAATTAATTGAGACATCAGTAGGTTAAATGTTTTTATATATCCATATTGAATCAGGAGGCCCATATAATGCTCTATACAGTTCATGATGGACCCATAAGATGCTCCATACAAAATACGCCCCATATAATGCTGCACAAAGGTTAATAATGGCCCCATGAGATGCTCCATAGAATAATATGCCCCATATGCTGCTCCATAAATGTTATGGCCCTTTAAAATGCTTCATAGATTATGCCCCATAAATTGCTCCATAGATTATGCCCCATAGATTATGCCCCATAAGATGGTCTATAGATTGTACCCCATAAAATGCTCCATAGAATATGCCCCATAAGATGCTCCATAGATTATGCCCCATAGATTATGCCCCATAAAATGCTCCATAAGATGCTCCATAGATTATGCCCCATAGATTATGCCCCATAAAATGCTCCATAGATTATGCCCCATAAAATGCTCTATAGATTATGCCCCATAGATTATGCCCCATAAGATGCTCCATAGATTATGCCCCATAAAATGCCCCATAGATTATGCTCCATAAGAGGCTCCATAGAATAGGCCCCATAGATTATGCCCCATAAAATGCCCCATAAGATGCTCCATAGATAATGCCCCATAAAATGCTCCATAGAATAGGCCCCATATGCTGCTGCTGCAAACAAAAAAAAATGACATACTCACCTCTCGTCGCTGGGGCCAGGTGCCAATGTACTGAACAGGCGGGGACACCGGTGCGCTATGGGTTACAGGTGCCGGTGTCAGTGCTGGCTCAGGGCCCCGGCCCCAGAGATATTCACCTGTCCCCGGTCCACCGCTGCGCGCCGCTGTCTCCCGGGTTCTCCGTCAGTGAATGCTCAGGCAGAGTGAGCGGTGCACACTAACTACGTCATCAAGCCCTCTGACCTGAACGTCACAGTGCAGCGGTGGACCAGGGACAGGTGAATATCGCATATACTTATCCCCTCCTGGAGCATCTCTGCAGCCACCCTGCTTCTCCTGCGGTCTCCGGCAGCTATTCCTTCCTTCAGCGGTCACGTGGTACCGCTCATTAAAGTCATGAATATGCACATATTCATGACTTTAATTGGCGGTACCACGTGATCGCTGAAGGAAGGAGCCTGAGATCGTGGGAGAAGCAGGGGGGCTGCAGAGATGCGCCAGGAGGTGAGCAAGATCTGACTCCCCCTCTCCCCACAGACCCCCTGGCGTATATGACTCGTGTATAAGCCAAGAGGGGGACTTTCAACCTCAAAAAATGGGCTGAAATTCTCTGCTTATACGCAAGTATATATGGTATTTAATTTTTTTTGGGGGGGGCGAGACCAATTAAGGAGATTAGCACCGACAGGGGTTATTTAAATTCATCTGTTTGACCGCTTGTTATGCTTTACATCATTGGCATCTTACATCTGTTTCTGCTGCTACCATCATGGCCCCCTCACTGCGGGGAAACACATCGGGGCGCATCCTGCATATGATAAGTCACCCTTATGATCATGCTTGTATTGTTGGGCTATTGAAGCCTACAAAATATTTTTTGTCTAGTGATTTTTTGTGGGCTGCTTTATTATTATCCAGCTAGTGATTGTTGTGCAGCTTATTGGCATGGATGATTTATTGCTAATACTTTAAACATCTTAGTATTGTTATTCTGGGCATACCAGAGTTTATTCAACTCCTATGGCCTTGTGGTTATTTGGTGTTTTTTATGACCAGTTTTTTGCTTCCCTCATCTCTGTTCTATAGAAATATCGTTTTCTCACCTGTGATATTAGGGTGAGTTAGGGGAGTGAGGAAGAGCCATCGTTGATTGGGGAGGGCGCCAAAAAATCGTTTCTTTTAGGGTGCCAACCTCCACAACAAGGCAGGCTGATAGCTAGGCCTATTGTAGGGTATGCTTAGATATTTTCTGGTCAAGTGCATAATTTTTTTGTCTAGGGCATTTGCCCATGTTTCACTGGGGAGGTGTGTTTTTAAATGATTATTATTAAAAAATTGTTCTTAAGGAATATATGTTCACTACTTAATCCAATTCCTGAGATTAGTAGTCTTGTTCATTTTTTTTTCAGACTGAGAGGACCAATCAATCTTTGGAGCAGATTTTACGATGTCTTGCCACGTCTCAACATGAAGATTGGTGCTCTTCATTACCCATGGCAGAATTCGCATTTAATAATCGTATCAATTAGTCCACTGGTACTTCCCCGTTCTTTTGCAATTATGGTTTTCACCCTCATTTTGGGGAGTTTTCTCGGCTGTATTCGGGGTGTCTATGGGCTGATTTGGCCATTCAGCTGTTGGGAGGAGTCTGGAGGGAGGTCCATAGGAACATTGGAGAGGCTCAGGGCAAGAATACATTTTTTGCTGATAAACGAAGGTCGGTGGGGCCGGCGTTCCAGGTGGGGGATAAGGTATGGTTATCCACCAAGAATATAAGGTTAAAGGTCTCTTCTTGTAAGTTGGGGCCCAAGTTCATTGGTCCTTATGAAATTTTGGAAGTGGTTAATCCTGTGGCCTATCGCTTGCGCTTGCCCCCCTCGCTACGGATCCCAAATGTTTTCCATAAGGATCTTTTGAAGCCATTGGTTTCTTCCTCAGGTGAGTCTCCTTCTCATCCGTCACCTGTTTTGGTGGATGGCCAGACCGAGTATGAGGTGGAACGGGTTGTAGATTCTCGTATGCTCATATTCACTTCAGTACTTGGTCCATTTGGAAGGGTTACAGTCCTGAGGACAAGTCTTGGGTGCCGGCGCGTTCGGTCCATGGAGATCGGTTCATCTGGACCTTTCACACTCATTATCCAGAGAAACCTGGGGGGTACTGTGGCCCCCCATTGAGAGGGGGAGTACTGTCATGAGCCAGGTCTGGGTTTGTTCCTTGTTATCCTCTCCCCGACCTGGTCATGCGGGGTTAACTTTCTCTGCCTCGCTTTGGAAACTGTTTTGGCTATTTCAGTCTGATGCTGTCTGCAGGCAGCATCAGTTATAGTTTCTACTTTTGGCTTGAGCGGCTAACCCCATTATACCCTGATTTGTCCTCTGCCCATTTACCTAGGTCCTGTTCCTGTGCTCCCCTGTGACTCCGCTCGTCTTAGTACTTTCTCTCTGTGTTGTGACCCCTTGATATTTGACTCGGCTTCTCTTCTGACCTGTTTTACTGTCTTCCGTCTCTGGCATTCCTGCTTTCAACCGGCTCTGACTTCTCTGGCTTGTTTCTGACCACATGTATTGCTGTGACCTCTGGTACTTCTTTCCCCCTTTGTTGCTGACTGGCTTGTCTGACTACTCTTCCTCCACCTAGTGGCTCCTGCCTGCTGCACTGAGGTTTCACTGTAAGTGTACCTTTTTTTTCCTTTATCCACACCCCCTGGTGGAGGCTGTGTGCTACTGCGCTGCAGGAGGCATTACACTACCTGAATAGAACGGTAGATATTTGTAGAAGATACTACCTTAGAGCCCCTAGGGGTACACTTTATTCAACAGCATTGCGCCGTTCTACTAAGGTAGTTTCATTGTTTTTTGGCCTAATCTTTGGTACTCACCAGCCGCAATTTGGCGGCTGGTGAGTACCGAGGGACTAAATTTGTACACCTATAGAAGGACAATTTTTGTTTTTTATTTCAAACCAGCAAAATTTCACACACACCAAGTTCTACAGTATATATGACAATAATAAATTTTTGAGCAAACTAATTTCTACACCTGCAGCAGCCCAATTTTGTTTTTATTTCAAACCAATGAAATGTCACACAAACCAAGTTCTAGCTTACACTGTGTTCCAAATTATTATGTAAAAATTGTTTAGGAGTGATAAGGTAAGAATTTTTTTGTCAGTTAAACTCATTGATGGTGATGTGTGTCAGGGCTCTTTATATCACTGTAAGCAATTGCAGACACCTGTGCTAATTAGTTTGGCAGGTGTGTCCAATGAAAGGCAAGACTACTTAAGAAGGCTGTCCCACATTATTAAGCAGCCTACATTTTCTGCCAAAATGGGAAAGAAAAAGGACGTGTCGGCTGCTGAGAAGCAACAAATTGTGGAGTGTTTAAGTCAAGGCATGACTACAATCAACATTGCCAAGACACTTCATCGTGATCATCGCACAATGAAGAAGTATGTAGCTGATTCACAGTACACACGTGTGCGTGCTGATAAGGGAAAATTGAGGACTCTTTTCTACAGGCAATTACGTCAGGTTAAAAGAGCAGTGGAAAAAAAGCCTTGTCATAGCAGCAGACAAGTTTTTGAAGCTGCTGGTGCCTCCAACGTCCCCCGAACAACAAGATGCAGGGTCCTTCAGAGGTTTGCAGCTGTGCGTAAGCCATCTGTCGACCTCCTCTATCCACTGCACACAAGCAGAAACTGCTCCAGTGGGCCAAACAATACATGAAGACTGACTTCAAAACTGTTTTGTTCACCGATGAGTGCCGTCTAACGCTCGATGTTTCAGATGGATGGAGTGGAGGATGGCTGGTTGATGGACACCCCATGCAAACACGGCTACGGCACCAACAAGGAGGAGGTGGAGTAATATTTTGGGCTGGAATCATGGGGAGAAAGATTGTCGGTCCCTTTAGTATCCCTGAATGGGTAAAGATGAACTCCATAGTGTATGTTGAGTTTCTCAAACAGCACTTCCTGCCATGGTTCAAGAAGAAGAACCGTGCATTCCGCAGCAAGATCATTTTCATGCATGATAATGCACCGTCTCATGCTACACATAACACATCTGCATCTCTGGCTGCTATGGGCATAAAAGGGGACAAACTTATGGTGTGGTCCCCATGTTCCCCTGACCTCAACCCCATTGAGCAACCTCTGGAGCATCATCAAAAGGAGTGTCTATGATGGCGGGAGGCAGTTCACATGTAAGCAACAGCTCTGGGAGGGTATTCTGTCCTCATGCAAAACAATTGAAGCAGAAACCAACCAAAACCTGACAAATTCAATGGACGAGAGAGTTCAGAAGCTCCTTTCGAACAAGGGGTCCTATGTGCAAATGTAACATCACCTAGAATAAAATTTTGAGTTGAAAACTGTTTGATTTCAGTTTGTAATAACCTGCTGCTGCTTATAATTTCAAAAGAAAAACCGTGTGACAACCAAGAAGTCCAGTAGGTTCCCAAACGTTCTAATAGAAAATGACGCACAACTTAGTATAGTGAGATAAGATTTTTTTCACAAAACACGACTTTCGTCTTTCATGGCCTCATATCACAGATCTGGTCGATGCACTATAGCGGGGACACGGCAATGCGAGACATCTCCTACGACCTTCACACAGTTACTAGCAATAGAGCATTGTCTCTTCTCATTCCCCAACAGGCTATACCAGCCCTCTTTTCCTATGTGGACAACCCTTCCAGTAGTATCTTCTGATGAGGTCATGATATAGGACCCAAGTTCGTTACTACTGGATAAAATCTATCTCACTATACTAAATGAGTGCCGAGTCATTTATAAATTTCAAAATGACCATTTTTTCGTTCTTTATTAAAATGAAAAGGTTGAAACTTTGCTGTGCATAATAATTTGGAACATGCATTTGAGTGCAGTTTGAGTGTTTTATTTTTTAACCCCTTACTGCCATCGGACGTACTATCCCGTCCATGGTACCTGGGCCCGTATGACCGGGACGGGATAGTACGTCATAGGCGATCAGCTGCGCTCCTGAGGGAGCGCAGCTAATCGCTGCCGGGTGTCAGCTGATTATCACAGCTGACACCCATGACTGTGTGTCAGGAGCGGTCACGGACCGCTCCCGGCACATTAACCCCTTGCACACCGCGATCAAACATGATCGCGGTGTACTGGGGGCACAGGGGAGGATCGCGCAGGGTGGGGGCTCCCTGCGCGCCCCCCTGAGACCCTCAGAGCAGCGCTATGTGATCGCGCTGTTCTGAGGGCTTCCTCCCTCCCAGGACCCGGATCCAAGATGGCGCCGGGGTCCTGGAGGGAGGCGGCTACCTCAGTGCCTGCCGAGAACAGGCACTGAGAAGCCTGCATCTATGCCTGTGCGATCGCTGGTGTGACAGAGTGCTGTGCACACTGCCACACCAGCGATCTGATAAAATACTGTGATGTCCCACCCTGGGACAAAGTAAAAAAGTTAAAAAAGTAAAAATAAACATGTGTAAAAAAAAAAATCCAAAAAAAAAAAAAAAAAAAAAAATATTCCCCAATAAATTCACTTCTTCCTGTAAATAAAAAAAAAAAAAACAATAAAAGTACACATATTTGGTATCGCCGCATCCGTAACGACCCCCCCTATAAAATTGTCCCACTAGTTAACCCCTTTAGTGAACCCCTTAAAAAAAAAAAAAAAACGAAGCAAAAAATCAATGCTTTATCTTCATACCGCCGAACAAAAAGTGAAATAACGCGCGATCAAAAAGACCGATATAAAAAAACATGGTACCGCTGAAAACGTCATCTTGTCCCGCAAAAAACTAGCCGTCATAAAGCATCATCAGTGAAAAAATAAAAAAGTTATAGCTCGCAGAATAAAGCGATGCAAAAATAATTATTTTTTATATAAAATTGTTTTTATTCTATAAAAGCGCCAAAACATGAAAAAATGATATAAATGAGGTATCGCCATAATCGTACTGACCCGAAGAATAAAACTGCTTTATCAATTTTACCACACACGAAACGGTATAAACGCCTCCCCCAAAAGAAATTCATGAATTGCTGATTTTTGTTCATTCTAACCTCCCAAAAATCGAAATAAAAAGCGATCAAAAAACGTCACGTGCTCAAAAATGGTACCAATAAAAACGTCAACTCGTCCCGCAAAAAATAAGACCTCACATGACTCTGTGGGCCAAAATATGCAAAAATTATAGCTCTCAAAATGTGATGATGCAAAAACTATTTTTGCAATAAAAAGCGTCTTTTAGCGTGACAGCTGCCAATCATAAAAACCCGCTATAAATAGTAAATCAAACCCCCCTTTATCACCCCCTTAGTAAGGGAAAAATAATAAAATTAAAAAAAGTATTTATTTCCATTTTCCCATTAGGGTTAGGGTTAGGGTTGCGGCTAAAGTTATGGTTAGGGTTGGCGCTAAAGTTAGGATTAGGGTTAGGGCTGGGATTAGGGGTGTGTTAGGGTTAGGTTTGTGGTTAGGGTTGGGACTAGGGTTAGGGGTGTGTTGGGGTTAGGGTTGGAGTTAGAATTGGGGGGTTTCCGCTGTTTAGGCACATCAGGGGCTCTCCAAATGTGACATGGCGTCTGATCTCAATTCCAGCCAATTCTGCGTTGAAAAAGTCAAACGGTGCTCCTTCACTTCTCAGCTCTGCCATGCGTCCAAACAGTAGTTTATCCCCACATATGGGGTATCAGCGTACTCTGGACCCCAAGAGTTATTGTGCAATTTGTCCTATTTCTTCTGCTACCCTTGGGAAAATAAAAAACTGGGGCGAAAATATCATTTTTGTACAAAAAAAAATATTTTTTGTTTTTACGGCTGTACATTATAAACTTCTGTGAAGCACTTGGGGCTTCATAGCGCTCACCACACATCTAGATAAGTTCCTTGTGGGGTCTATTTTCCAAAATGGGGTCACTTGTTGGGGATTTCCACTGTTTAGGCGCATCAGGGGCTCTCCAAATGCGACATGACGCCCCCAGACCATTCCATCAAAGTCTGCAATCCAAAACGTCACTACTTCCCTTCCGAGCCCCGACGTGTACCCATACAGTAGTTTTCTCCCACATATTGGATATCAGCGTACTCAGGACAAATTGGACAACAACTTTTGGGGTCCAATTTCTCCTGTTACCCTTGTAAAAATAAAATATTGGGGCAAAAAAATCATTTTTGCAAAAAAAAAAGGATTTTTTATTTTTACGGCTGTGCGTTATAAACTTCTGTGAAGCAGTTCGGGGTTCAAAGTGCTCACAACACATCTAGACAAGTTCCTTGTGGGGTCTATTTTCCAAAATGGGGTCACTTGTGGGGGTTTCCACTGTTTAGGTGCATCAGGGGCTCTCCAAATGCGACATGACGCCCCCAGACCATTCCATCAAAGTCTGCAATCCAAAACGTCACTACTTCCCTTCCGAGCCCTGACGTGCGCCCATACAGTAGTTTTCTCCCACATATTGGGTATCAGCGTACTCAGGACAAATTGGACAACAACTTTTGGGTTCCAATTTCTTCTGTTACCCTTGTGAAAATAAAATATTGGGGGCGAAAAAATCATTTTTGTAAAAAAAAAAAGATTTTTTATTTTTACGGCTGTACGTTATAAACTTCTGTGAAGCACTTCGGGGTTCAAAGTGCTCACCACACATCTAGATAAGTTCCTTGTGGGGTCTATTTGCCAAAATGGGGTCACTTGTGGGGGTTTCCACTGTATAGGTGCATCAGGGGCTCTCCAAATGTGACATGACGCCCCCAGACCATTCCATCAAAGTCTGCAATCCAAAACGTCACTACTTCCCTTCCGAGCCCTGACGTGCGCCCATACAGTAGTTTTCTCCCACATATTTGGGTATCAGCGTACTCAGGACAAATTGGACAACAACTTTTGGGTTCCAATTTCTTCTGTTACCCTTGTGAAAATAAAATATTGGGGACGAAAAAATCATTTTTGTAAAAAAAAAAAAAAGATTTTTTATTTTACGGCTGTACGTTATAAACTTTAGTGAAACACCTGGGGGTTAAAAGTTCTCACCACACATCTAGATAAGTTTCTTGAGGGGTCTAGTTTCCAAAATTGCGTCATTTATGGGGGTTTCCACTGTTTAGGCAGATCAGGAGCTCTCCAAACACGACATGGCGTCCAGCCAATTCTGCGTTGAAAAAGTCAGACGGCGCTCCTTCCCTTCCAAACTCTGCCATGCACCCAAACAGTGGTTTACCCCCACATATGGGGTATCAGCGCACTCAGGACAAATTGCACAATAACTTTTGGAGTCTTGTTACCCTTGGAAAAATAAAAATTGGGGTGAAAAGATCATTTTTGTGGAAAAAATATGATTTTTAAATTTTACGGCTCTACGTTATAAACTTGTGTGAAGCACTTGGGGGTTCAAATTGCTCACCAAAGATCTAGAAAAGTTCCTTAGGGGGTCTAGTTTCCAAAATGGGGTCATTTGTGGGGGGTTTCCACTGTTTAGGCACATCAGGGGCTCTCCAAATGCAACATGGCATCCAATCTCAATTCCAGCCAATTTTGGTTGGAAAAAGTCAAATGGTGCTCCTTCCATTCCGAGCTCTGCCGTGCGCCCAAACAGTGGTTCCCACCCACATATGGGGTATCAGCGTACTCAGGACAAATTGGACAACAACTTATGTGGTCCAATTTCTCCTGTTACCCTTGAGAAAATGAAAAATTAGTGACTAAAATATAATTTTTGTGGGAAAAAAATAGGATTTTTTATTTTCATGCCCGGGCATTATAAACTTGTGTGAAGCACTTGGGGGTTCAAAGTGCTCACCAAAGATCTAGATAAGTTCCTTAGGGGGTCTAGCTTTCCAAAATGGGGTCACTTGTGGGGGGTTTCCACTGTTTAGGCTCATCTGGGGCACTGCAAACGGAACATGACCCCCATCAACGTCTGCATTCCAAAACGTTACTACTTCCTTTCCAAGCCCTGCCGTGCACCCAAACAGTTCCCCCCCCACATATGGGGTATCAGCGTACTCAGGACAAATTGGACAACAACTTTTGGGGTCCAATTTCCTTGGGAAAATTCAAAAATTTGGGACTAAAAAATCATTTTTGTGGAAAATTGTTTTTTTTTTTTTTTCACACCCAGGCATTATAAGCTTTTGTGAAACACTTGGGAGTTCAAAGTGCTCACAACAGATCTAGATAAGTACCTTAGGGGGTCTAGTTTCCAAAATGGTGTCACTTGTGGGGGTTTCCACTGTTTAGGCGCATCAGGGGCTCTCCAAACACGACATGGCGTCCAATCTCAATTCCAGCCAATTTTAGTTTGAAAAAGTCAAACGGCGCTCCTTCCCTTACGAGCTCTGCCATGTGCCCAAACAGTGGTTTTCCCCCACATATTGGGTATTGGCGTACTCAGGAGAAATTGCATAACAACCTTATCTGCCCATTTTCTCCTTTTACCCTTGTTAAAATAAAAAAAAAGTTTGTAAAAGATCATTTTTGTGGCTAAAAAGTTAAATATTCATTTTTTCCTTCCACGTTGCTTTAGTTCCTGTGAAGCACCTGAAGGGTTAATAATCTTCTTGAATGTGGTTTTGAGTACCTTGAGGGGTGCAGTTTTTAGAATGGTGTCACTTTTGGGTATTTTCTGCCATATAGACCCCTCAAAGTGACTTCAAATGAGAGGTGGTCCCTAAAAAAAATGGCTTTGTAAATTTTGTTGTAAAAATGAGAAATCGCTGGTCAACTTTTAACCCTTATAACTTCCTAACAAAAAAAAATTTTGGTTCCAAAATTGTGCTGATGTAAAGTAGACATGTGGGAAATGTTATTTATTAACTATTTTGTGCTACATATTTCTCTGTTTTAAGGGAATAAAAATTCAAAGTTTGAAAATTGCAAAATTTTAAAAATTTTCGCCATATTTGCATTTTTTTCAAAAATAAACGCAAGTTATATCGAAGAAATTTTACTTCTAACGTGAAGTACAATATGTCACGAGAAAACAATCTCAGAATCGCGAAGATCCGTTGAAGCGTTCCAGAGTTATAACCTCATAAAGAGACAGTGGTCAGAATTGTAAAAATTGGCCCGGTCATTAACGTGCAAACCACCCTTGGGGGTGAAGGGGTTAAAATATATACTGTTATCATAGGCAGTTTGTACATAAACCTTTCAATTGTACTTTAATAGTTATTTGACTGGAAAATTACAATGACTGCAATTCATATAGGTAATTTGGGAAAATCTGAGAAAATATTATTTGCATAATAATTTGGAACACAGTGTATATGTAATAATAGTCAATTTTTGAACAACCAAATTTCTATACCTGTACCATCCAAATTTTTTGGTGTTTTTTTAAAACTAAAGAAATTGTACATTTTTGAACAACTAAATTTCTACACCTGTACCAGGCCAATTTTGAAATTAACCCCTTCATGACCCAGCCTATTTTGACCTTAAAGACCTTGCCATTTTTTGCAATTCTGACCAGTGTCCCTTTAAGAGGTAATAACTCAGGAACGCTTCAACGGATCCTAGCGATTCTGAGATTGTTTTTACGTGACATATTGGGCTTCATGTTAGTGGTAAATTTAGGTAGATAATTTTTGTGTTTATTTGTGAAAAAAATGGAAATTTGGCGAAAATTTTGAAAATTTTGCAATTTTCAAATTTTGAACTTTTATTCTGTTAACCAGAGAGTTATGTGACACAAAATAGTTAATAAATAACATTTCCCACATGTCTACTTTACATCAGCACAATTTTGGAAACAAATTTTTTTTGTTAGGAAGTTATAAGGGTTAAAAGTTGACCAGCAAGTTCTCATTTTTACAGCAAAATATACAAAACCATTTTTTTTAGGGACCACCTCACATTTGAAGTCACTTTGAGGGGTCTATATGGCAGAAAATACCCAAAAGTGACACCATTATAAAAACTGCACCATCAAGCTACTCAAAACTACATTCAAGAATATTATTAACCCTTCAGGTGCTTCACAGGAACTAAAGCAACGTGGAAGTAAAAAATGGACATTTTAATTTTTCCAACAAAAATTTTATTTTAGCATCAATTTTTTCATTTTTACATGGGCAACACGATAAAATGGATCCTAAAATTTGTTGGGCAATTTCTCCTGAGTACAAAAATACCTCATATGTGGTTATAAACCACTGTTTGGGCACATGGCAGGGCTCAGAAGGGATGGAGCACCATTTGACTTTTTGAATGGAAGATATGCTGGAATATTTAGCGGTTGCCATGTCGCATTTGGAGAGTCCCTGTGTGCCTAAACATTGGAGCTCCCCCACAAGTGACCCCATTTTGGAAACTAGGAGAAATTGGACCACATAAGTTGTTGTGCAATTTGTTCTGAGTACACCAATACCCCATATGTGTGGGGAACCACTGTTTTGGCGCATGGGAGAGATCAGAAGGGAAGGAGCGCCATTTTGGTATGCAGACTTGATGGAATGTTCTGCGGGCGTCATGTTGCGTTTGCAGAGCCCCTGATGTGCCTAAACAGTAGAAACTCCCCACAAGTGACCCCATTTTGGAAACTAGACCCCGCAAGGAACTTATCTAGATGTGTGGTGAGCACTTTGAACCCCCAAGGGCTCCACAGAAGTTTATAACGCCCGGGCATAAAAATAAAAAAATCATATTTTTTCCACAAACATGATCTTTTCGTCCCCAATTTTTTTATTTTCCCAAGGGTAACAGGAGAAATTAGACCACAAAAGTTTTTGTTCAATTTGTCCAGAGTACGCTGATATCCCATATGTGGGAGAAAACTACTGTATGGGCACACGTCGGGGCTCGGAAGGGAAGTTCTGATGTTTTGAAATGCTGACTTGATGGAATGGTCTACGGGCGTCATGTTACGTTTGCAGAGCCCCTGATGTGCCTAAACAGTAGAAACTCCCCACAAGTGACCCCATTTTGGAAACTAGATCCCCCAAGGAACTCCTCTAGATGTGTGGTGAGCACTTTGAATCTCCAAGTTCTTCACAGAAGTTTATAATGCAGAGCCATGAAAATAAAAAAATCATTTTTTTTCCACAAAAATAATTTTTTTAGTCCCCAATTTTTTTTCCCAAGGGTAACAGGAGAAATTAGACCCCCCAAGTTGTTGTGCAATTTTCCTGAGTACGCTGATACTCCATATGTGGGGGTAAACCACTGTTTGGGCACACATCGGGGCTCGGAATAAAGAGAGCACTGTTTGACTTTTTGAACGCAAAATTTGCAGGAATCAATGGTGGCGATATGTCGCGTGTGGAGACCCCCTGATGTGCCTAAATAGTGGAAACCCCTCAATTATAACTCCAACCCTAACCCCAACACACCTCTAACCCCAACCCAACACATCCCTAACCCTAATCCCAACCCTAACCATAACCCTAACCACAAGCCTAACCCTAATCCCAACCCTAACCCCAAAACACCCCCAACACGTATCCTAACTAGTGTTGAGCATTCCGATACCGCAAGTATCGGGTATCGGCCGATATTCGCGTTATCGGAATTCCGATACTTAATTCCGATACTTTTTCCATATCGTATACCGGAATCGGAAGTTCCCATAATTCTTTGAGAGGCAATGTGATTTTAGTCAGCCAATGAGGAATCCTACGAAGTGTGGGCACATCCTGTAATGATGCGGTCATCTTAACTAATGGCATGGCTGTGATTGGCTGCTGAAATGATGTCAGAATGCACTATAAAAGGCGCCGCAGCCATTTTAGCGTCACTGTGCTGTGAACTCAGTTAGGGACAGAACGCTGCTGTGCTGACTCTGAGGGACAGTTAGATATTGCGATTTTGTGTATTACTGTGCTTGAGGCAGGCTAGTTTACCAACCGCTGTGTAAAGCTTCATTTTGCCAGTGTTGTTTTAACAGCTCTGTGCAAGGTGTGTGTGTGACAGTGCAGGTGACGCTGCAGTTTGCTCTGCATCCACCGCTGTTTGTAGGCATCTGCACGTGTCACTTTTTTTTTTTTTTTTTTTATTTTATTTAGTGGAATTGGTGCAGCTCCATTATATTAGAAAAAAATCAAATCTATTAGTGTGACGTGCTTCCATCCGTATACAATACATTGGTTGCAAACACTATAGAAGTACAGAAAGGAGCTTTTCACAGATTGTGGACAGTTGTGTTTCAGTGTTCACTTCAGTCTGTGTTTTTTACTTTTTTTAGTGCAGATCACGCTCCAGTTACATGTTCAAGCACTGCTGCTTGTACTCTGCTGAGCGTGTCTCAGTGGCTCATCCTTTTCATTTATCTCCAATTGGTTCTGCTACATTCCATTTAAAATAAATCTAATCTATTAGTGTGACGCGCTTCCATCCGTATACAATACATTGGTTGCAAACACTATAGAAGTACAGAAAGGAGCTTTTCACAGATTGTGGACAGTTGTGTTTCAGTGTTCACTTCAGTCTGTGTTTTTTACTTTTTTGAGTGCAGATCACGCTCCAGTTACATGTTCAAGCACTGCTGCTTGTACTCTGCTGAGCGTGTCTCAGTGGCTCATCCTTTTCATTTATCTCCAATTGGTTCTGCTACATTCCATTTAAAATAAATCTAATCTATTAGTGTGACGCGCTTCCATCCGTATACAATACATTGGTTGCAAACACTATAGAAGTACAGAAAGGAGCTTTTCACAGATTGTGGACAGTTGTGTTTCAGTGTTCACTTCAGTCTGTGTTTTTTACTTTTTTTGAGTGCAGATCACGCTCCAGTTACTTGTTCAAGCACTGCTGCTTGTACTCTGCTGAGCGTGTCTCAGTGGCTCATCCTTTTCATTTATCTCCAATTGGTTCTGCTACATTCCATTTAAAATAAATCTAATCTATTAGTGTGACGCGCTTCCATCCGTATACAATACATTGGTTGCAAACACTATAGAAGTACAGAAAGGAGCTTTTCACAGATTGTGGACAGTTGTGTTTCAGTGTTCACTTCATCTGTGTTTTTTACTTTTTTTAGTGCAGATCACGCTCCAGTTACATGTTCAAGCACTGCTGCTTGTACTCTGCTGAGCGTGTCTCAGTGGCTCATCCTTTTCATTTATCTCCAATTGGTTCTGCTACATTCCATTTAAAATAAATCTAATCTATTAGTGTGACGCGCTTCCATCCGTATACAATACATTGGTTGCAAACACTATAGAAGTACAGAAAGGAGCTTTTCACAGATTGTGGACAGTTGTGTTTCAGTGTTCACTTCAGTCTGTGTTTTTTACTTTTTTGAGTGCAGATCACGCTCCAGTTACATGTTCAAGCACTGCTGCTTGTACTCTGCTGAGCGTGTCTCAGTGGCTCATCCTTTTCATTTATCTCCAATTGGTTCTGCTACATTCCATTTAAAATAAATCTAATCTATTAGTGTGACGCGCTTCCATCCGTATACAATACATTGGTTGCAAACACTATAGAAGTACAGAAACGGGCCTTTCACAGCTACTGAACATGGGTTTTTAATTTTTAACTAAAATATTTTTTTTTTTCAAATTACACAAATATAAGTAATGTTGAAGAGGAATAGTCCTACATCCATTGTTTGCACAATATTACAGGTGTACATCATGTCCCTTAATCAACAATGTATTATTATATTTACTTGTATGCTTTTATTTAAAAGCCAAGAACACAGAAGGATAACCTTCGCACTGCAGCTGTTGTCAAAGTTCAACCCACATTATGCACTTCCAACATTGCAGCATTTGAGGCATGATGTGAGTTGGATTGGTCAAAGTTATGGAGTGAGAAGGTTCACCATCAGTACCCTATAGCATAAGTATGCTTTTGTGTTAGCATTTGTGTTAGACATGTGGATATCTGCCATAATATGTCACAATTATTTAGTTACAGATTTGTTACCAACACTAATCATTGAATGGTTTTAAATTTGACGTTTCACTTGTTTACAGCTTAGAAATAAGGGTGTAGCCTGATATCTATGTGTAGCACTAGCCACTTTAACATGTCATGTTTTTTTAAACATGTGTAGCTAGGTAGCAGTAATTTTTGCCGGACACACAGCAGGGGAACAGCAGGCGTTACTGAACCCCACTATCACTATAGCTTGTGTATTGGTCTGTGGACACGACACTTCTGAGCAGCAACTGGCAGTGTTGTAGCCCAGGGAGTATAGCTCAGGTGGTAGAAAGATGAACATAACAGGAGACATGGAAAACGTTGCCAACCAGTTAGTTAATCTGAAACCGGACAGGCAAATTCAGGCGAGATCCATGCCTAGTTCATTTTCAGAAAAGTAAGCCGTTCTACATTATCGTAGGATAGTCGCATGCAACGGTCTGTTAGTACACCACCTGCAGCAGTAAAGACGCGCTCCGATAATACACTGCCAGCAGATCAAGCCAGCACCTCCAATGCATACTGGCTAAGCTCTGGCCATGTATCCAGCTTAGAGACACAAAACTTGAATGGGGAAGAGCCATCTGGGAGTACACTGAGAGGGCAAGACATGTAGTCTGTCACCATCTTACGGAAATGTTGCCTCCTGCTGACTGGAGCCGTCTCGGATGGTGTAGACATTGGTGGCCTGCCACAAAACTTCGACACATTTGGAACATACTGTTCTTGCCCTGTGCAGAGGCGCTGCTTGTGCTCCCTCTTGTTGCAGAGCTGTCTCCACTGCCTCGACGCACAGAGCTGCTTTGTAAATCAGTAGCAGCAGCAGTGCTCTCGGCTGGAATGGAGAACATTATGGATTGCACCAGTGTGTCTTGGTACTTCCGCATTTTACGCTCCCGGTTCAACGGTGTGATGAGGCTTTGTAAGTTGTCCCGGTAGCGAGGGTCTAGGAGGGTGTACACCCAATAATCAGACGTGGTGTGAATGTGTTCGATGCGGCGGTCGTTTCTCAGCCACTGCAGCATGAAATCAACCATGTGCTGCAGACTCCCAACTGGCCAAGAAACGTTGTCCCCTGCAAGAGGCGTCATCTCCGCCTGCTGTGCATCACCCCACCCTTGGTCTACATACTGACTAGAGCATTGTCTACCTCCCTCTGGAGCGATGTCTTCCTCCTCCATTGACTCCTCCTCATCCTCCTCACAAAGTCCTTCAAATACATATAAATTTACAAAATTTAAAACTCAAAATTTAAAAACTTTGTATCATAATTCTGTAACATCAGTTTATGGAAACACAATAGCATTACAAAAGGATAGACAAAAAATGTACATTATGTGCTTTGTAAATACATTAAAAGTTTGTAATGGTTATGAAAATATAGACAGCGACTCTGGAGGTTCAATTGTTGATACAGCATGGTACTTTGAAAGTCCTCCAGCCCTTTGTGAGGAACCACGTTGCGCTGACTGTCCAGAAGGTGATGGAATTTGTGACTCCTCATCCTCCACCTCTTCCAAAACCTCATGCCTTAGTGCTTGCAGTGTTTTTTGAAGCAGGCAGATAAGGGGGACAGTCAGGCTGACTAGTGCATCATCTGCACTCGCCATCCGCGTTGACTCATCAAACGCACGCAAAACGTGGCAGATATCCTTCATAGAGTTATTCGCCACTCATTACACTGGCAGTGGCTGCCCATTCATTATAGGATCCAATTCTAATTACTGGTTCTCACCAACATAGCTCTCCACAGCGCAGCACCCCCCTACATCTCCTCCCTTATTTATATTTATCGGCCTAACCGACTGCTGCACTCTGCAAACGACCTTCGACTAACCTCTGCACTAATCCGTACCTCCCACTCCCAACTCCAAGACTTCACCCGCGCTGCGCCAATCCTCTGGAATGCTCTACCCCAAGAAATTAGGACTATCCGCAATTTGGATGGTTTCAGGCGCTCCCTCAAAACACATTTGTTCACAGTGGCCTATCACATTCACTAATCAAAGTCATTCTATGTGTAATTCTGTGTGTGTAGCCCATTCACTATCTCCATGCATCCCTCACTTCCTTAAAATGGCTGGACCATCATTGTAAAAACACCATTGTATATAAACACCTGTACTTTGTATCTCCCACACCTCATTGTAGATTGTAAGCTTTCACCAGCGGGGGCGGCTGATTTTGCTTTAATTATTGTATTGTTAACGTTGTTACTTATGACTCGTGTTTTGAAACTGTTAAACTGTAAAGCACTGCGGAATATTATGGCGCTATATAAATAAATAATATTATTATTCTTATTATAGAGGCCCACTCAGTAGTGGTGAAGTGTGAACGCCGCAAATTGCGAGTTGACTGCGCCTGATGCAGCTGATACTCCATTACTGTTGGCTGCTGCTCACACAACCGCTCCAACATATGTACCGAGGAATTCCACCTGGTGGGTACGTCACATATAATGCGATGTTCATGAAGGTGAAATCTGCGTTGCAGAGCTGCAATCAGCGATCTGGCCATGCTGGAACGTCGCAAGTGAGCGCACTCTAGGCGGACCTTGTGCAGCAGTGCATCAAGATCCGGATAGTCCCTCAAAAAACTCTGCACGACCAAGTTGAGCACATATGACAGACATGGTATGTGAGTGAGGTTGCCAAGGCCCAGAGCTGACACCAGATTTCGGCCATTGTCACACACTACCAAGCCTGCCTGTAGATTCTCTTCCAAAAACCACACGTCGCTCTCCTGCTTTATGGCATTACAGAGCTCCTGCGCTGTGTGGCTAAGATTCCCCATGGAAATTAATTTCAGGATGGCCTGTTGACATTTGGACACGGCTGTGCTCATATCGGTCGCAACAGGTAAACGTTCACGGGTCCATGTGGAGGTAGACCGTGACGGCTCCTGCAGCGATGATTCTGAGGAACTGGAATAGGAGGAGGAATCAATGTGTACAGACTTGATTCCTGCAATCCTTGGAGTTGGCAGAACACGTACAGCGCCACTCGCAAGATCAGTACCCGGCTGCACAACATTGACCAATGGGCAGTGAGGGAAAGGTATTGTCCCTGGCCATGGGTGTTAGAACCCTCTTGTTAGGTTTTGTTTCAGTTTGCTGGTCACATGACCTTTTTTCCCTATTTAGTCTGGCTCCGCCCTTCTGGCTTTGCTTGACTTCATTGTATTATCTACTGTTAAGCTAGCCGGGTGCTTAGGTGCCTTAATCTGTGAGTTTTGCTTGATGTTAGGATCACAAAGTATTTATTTTTCTGTTTAATTATCCATGCTACAATTTATGTTAGGAGGTGTCCACCTTTTCTCCCAGTCCCTAGATCTTGTAGGGATTACTCCCTCGCAACTATAGGTCTTCGTTCACACTAGATGAGGACTTTAGCGGGTCTGGTCGCAGGATCAGGTTCCCCGTTACATCGTAGGGATTCAGCTTAGTTGTATTGTAGGGACAGAATTCCCTTCTTTCCTTACTGGTTGTAGCAGATCATAACAATGGGTACTGGTCCACGCATCGGTGGTCAGGTGGACCTTGCTACTGAGGGCTTTTAGTAGCGCATGTTTAATTTTTCCCTCAACATGCTTTTGCAGACCAGGGACGGCTTGCCTGCTGAAATGAAATCGGCTTGGCACATTGTATTGTGGGATTGACAATGATATTCAGTTACGGAAACTGTCTGTCTCCACCAGCCTGAATCACAGCATTTCAAGGGACAGGAGTTTTGCAATGCCAGCATTCAGAGCCTGTGCTCGTGCATGGTTTGCGGAGTATGGCCGTCTTTTATCCCATGCCTGTGCTACCGCTGGCTGTTTTGTGGCCTGGGAGTGTGAGGATGACAGGGAACTTGCTGCTGTGTGTGGAATAACAGTTTGTCTCTGGACAACAGTGGCCGAGGTTCTTCCATGGCGATCCTGTGAGGAAGCATAACCAGCTGTGTGTGAGCTCGATGAAGAGGCTTCAACACAACCTGAAGATGTAGGTGCTGCTGTAGGTTGGCCTACATCTCCAGTGTGTCTTTGTAACTCAACTACGTGCTTTGTCCGCACATGTTTCCACATATTTGTGGTATTGAGGTGACTGACACTTTTAGCTATTTTTAATTTTTGATTACACAGCTTGCATTTCACATAGCAAATATCATGTGCAAGTGTGTGAAAAAAGGACCACGCAGTGCAAGTCCTGGGAGCGCACGTTTTGACTTTTGGAAGACAACTGCTCCGAACAGGTGCCAAACTGGAGGCTACAGGCAACCGAGTCTGCAGCCTAACTCTCCCTCCTGTTTGTACCGTTGGGGCAATGTCTTCCTCTATCTTCCTTCTATCACTAACCATTTCTCTAGGCCTCTCCCAGCTTTCAACCAAAGTACTGGTTCTCACCCACAAAGCTCTCCACAGTGCAGCACCCCTCCTACATCTCCTCCCTCATTTCTATCTATCGGCCTAACCGACTGCTGCGCTCTGCAAACGACTTTCGACTAACCTCTGCACTAATACGTACCTCCCACTCCCGACTCCAAGACTTCTCCTGCTCTACGCCAATCCTCTGGAATGCTGTACCCCAAGAAATTCGGACTATCCACAATTTGCATGGTTTCAGGCGCTCCCTCAAAACACATTTGTTCAGAGCGGCCTATCACATTCACTAATCAAAGTCATTCTATGTATTCTGTGTAAGTGTGTGTGTGTCTCTAGCCCATTCACTATCTCCATCCCTCAGTCCCTTAAGATGGCTGGAACATCATTGTAAATGCACCATTGTATATAAACACCTATACTTTGTATCTCCCCCATCTCATTGTACATTGTAAGCTGTCACGAGCAGGGGCGACTTATTTAGCTTAAATTATTGTATTGTTAACGTTGTTACTTATGACTTGTGTTCTGAAACTGCTAAACTGTAAAGCGCTGCGGAATATGATGGCGCTATATAAATAAATATTATTATTATTCCTCTGAGCTGCTCCCACCACCTTCCTGTTCTTCATGCCATGTTGGGTATTGGACCTCATCATCTCCACTACCCTCTTCCAACACCTGCTGTTGGGTGGTCTGGCCAGCACCATGCTCAACAGAAACTGGCACCTGGGTCTCATCATCATCATCAGATGCGTTCTGCGGTGTGCTGACCATCGGCACTGTCTCACCCGCCTCTTCAGATTCAGAGAGACACAGCTGTTGCGCATCACTGCATACTCCCTCTTCTTCACATTACAGAATGCTGCTTGGCTGGGCCCCTGTTTGCAAGCCAATAGATTCTGAGAACAGAAGCAGACACTCAGCTGGCTCCTGTACAGAACTCTCTGACTGCCTGGGCAATTTGCCAGGCGGTGAAGAGACAGATGGTTGCCCAACAGTGCTGTGGTCCTGAGAGGAGGTGGAAGCAATTGAAGTCGATGCATTGGCTGAGATCCAAACAACAACGGCTTCAATTTGTTCTTCCCGCAGCAGGGGGGTACTCCGAGCTCCTACAAAAGTGCGCATAAAGGAACGCTCACGGCCCGGGGAAAACTGGTGGATGCTGTGTCACTGGGGGCCGCAGCAGCCACAGAATCCCCACGTCCTCTCCCTGAAGAAACTCCACGACCACGTGCCTTACTCCCTGCCTTCTTCATCTTGGTAGATTGATAAAGAAAGTCTGAAAAGTTATAAGGCCTAAGTGTGGTTATTCCGCAGAGACTGCAGTGAACACTGCACACAACTGTTCAGTAGGTGTGAAAGGCCCCTTTGTGTACTTCTATAGTGTTTGCAACCAATGTATTGTATACGGATGGAAGCGCGTCACACTAATAGATTTTATTTATTTGTAATAGAATGGAGCAGCAACAATTAGAGAAAAATTTCAAGGATGTGCCAGTGACACACGCTCAGCAGACTACAACCAGCAGTGGTTGAAGAACTAACTGGAGCGTGATCTGCACTCCAAAAAGGAAAACCTCAGACTACAGTGAACACTGCACACAACTGTTCACTACCCAACGCGTCTCAGCAGGAAGGCAGTCTGTGCGTCAAAACAAAGGCGCAAGCATACATCCACGTACCCTGTTTATAAAGCTATATAAAAAAAATTATGTAGTAGTGACGCACACTTTATTGAGGTACAGTATTACATCGCCATTCACCATCTGTGGCTATGCAGTCTCATCTATATATACCTTATCTATCCGTTGTCATGCTTGCAAGTCGACAGTCAGGCATAAATAGCAATTTTCACTATGCACTATGCACTTTTTAAAGGTTATGTTTGTTAATAAACATGATTATTGCCACATATTATGAGTATTACATGATGGAAATTGTATAATTTTGTATAAACTGTTTAGTGACATTATTCAGCAAATGTAACATTTTAGTAATGTCACAGATAACTTGTAATGCTGATGATGTTTTGAAGTCAGACATTCATTGTCTATACAATAAAAATGGTGTACATACTGTTACTTATCCATCATTAATGGATTCAGATATGTACTTGTATGCTTTTATGTACAACCGTATAGCAGATTCCTTAACTAATTTATTTTGTGGTTTGCATTGCTGTTCAACATGTTAATGTATGTGTTTATGTTTGTCAATTCTTTATTTATCTAGATATTAGTTTAAATGAAATCATCATCTTATGGTAGTAAAGGTTATCTTTCTCTTGTTTGAAGTATAGACATTTAAAATTGACAGGTAACAAGGAAATTACTTGATCTAGTATTTAAACATCCTCCTTGACCCTGGGCTCCAACACCGCCAGTTGTTGCTCGGAAGTGCTGTTAGCACAGTCAACACTTGCTCCTGTGTTACTGGGGTTCAGTAACGTCAGCTGGTCCTCGGTTGTGCCATTGGCTCTTTTCCTTCTGCTGCCCCTCCGGGTTCCAGCACAGTCAGCTGGTCCTCGTTACTTGCATTGGCTCTTGTACCTTCTGCTACCCGTCCGGGTTACAGTACCGTCAACTGGTTCTCCGCAGTGCCTTTGGCCTAGGTGCCTCCATCTCGGTATCCGAGTTCCAGCAACGTCTGCTGGTCCTTGGTAGTGCTTTGGAGCACAGGTACCTCCTGCTTAGTAACCGTGTCCCAGTAACGTCAGCTGGTCCTCGGTTGTGCCATTGGCTCTTTTCCTTCTGCTGCCCCTCCGGGTTCCAGTACCGTCAACTGGTTCTCCGCAGTGCCTTTGGCCTAGGTGCCTCCATCTCGGTATCCGAGTTCCAGCAACGTCTGCTGGTCCTTGGTAGTGCTTTGGAGCACAGGTACCTCCTGCTTAGTAACCGTGTCCCAGTAACGTCAGCTGGTCCTCGGTTGTGCCATTGGCTCTTTTCCTTCTGCTGCCCCTCCGGGTTCCAGTACCGTCAACTGGTTCTCCGCAGTGCCTTTGGCCTAGGTGCCTCCATCTCGGTATCCGAGTTCCAGCAACGTCTGCTGGTCCTTGGTAGTGCTTTGGAGCACAGGTACCTCCTGCTTAGTAACCGTGTCCCAGTAACATCAGCTGGTACAAGATTGTGCTACAAATACAAGATACGGAACAAGAGACACAAGAACAATAAGCAGAAGATCTAAAAGCAGAAGAACATGAAGTATAAGACCAAAATGAAGAGCAAAATATATGCTCTAAATTCTAAGCAGAAGAAGACTAAGCAGTGTATGGGGGTGAGTCCGTTCCTCCTCGTGGTGCCCCTGGAAAATGCCTGCTGCTGCAGGCTAAACTGAACACGGACAAATACTGTTGTAATTTAAATCTTTTGTGACAGCATGAACGGAAGGATGAAAAATTCATACTTTGACAGATTACAAGTACAGGATTCTCTGTCACAAATAAGAATATGATGAAGAAGATGAAGCAGAATATGAATAAGAATAATAGTTTAATAAGAAGAATATGAGTAATGTTAACAAAGATGAATAGCAAGAAGTTTAAGAAGAAGATAAAGAAGGTGAAGATGAAGAATAATTTGATGAAAAAGATGATGCTGCAGAAGATTATGAAGGAGAAAGTGTGTGAAAAGTTAAAAAGGTGAAGATGAAGAGCATGGAAGTTGTGTAATATACATATTTGCCAAAATATAAAAAACGTTAACATTGTCAATTTCTTCGTCAATCCGAACATCTTTAAAAAAAAAAATATTTATGCTATTCCATTTGATTGGGTTAAACATCTATGCCTTTAATGTCTCCTCAACCTTCCCCAATACATTCTACATTACTCTTTCTTGTTTTCCTTCATGTACAATTAACCAACAAGGCAAGAATGGGTTTTTTTTAATTTCGATATTTTGTTCCCATAGACTTACATGGGACTTCCGGTATCGGTATCGGGTATCGCCGATATTTTAGTGATATCGGCGATACCATTCCGATTCCGATACTGTAGGATATCGGAAAGTATCGCTCAACTCTAATCCTAACTCTAACCCTAACCACAAATCTAACCCTAATCCCAACCCTAACCCTAATTCCAACCCTAATTCTAACCCTAACCCTAATTCCAACCCTAACCCTAATTCTAACCGTAACCCTAATTCTAACCCTAATGCTAACCCTAATGTTAACCCTAACCCTAGTTCTAACCCTAACCCTAGTTATAACCCTAACCCTAAGGCTGGTTTCATATTGTGTTTTACAGCCCATTCAACATGTAGCATTGACGGCTGGTAACGGTATAGCATAACGCGATTGCGTTATGCTATACCCGCTAGCACAGATGAATCAGCAGATGATTCATCTGTGCTAGCGGTGATGGAGCCCAGACGCTGCAGCTCGCGTCCGAGGCTCAATCACTGAATGACGGGACGTCGCGAACGCATGCCGCTTTACGGCATGCGTCGCGATGCGCGCACAAATGGGAGTGGATGGCAGCGTTAACGGACTGCGTTACACCGCGTTATACCGCGGTGTAACGCAGTCCGTCTAACGGACTGTCATAACGCAATATGAGCACAGCCTAACCGTAACCCTAACCCTAAGGCTAGGTTCACATAGCGTTAATGCTGTCCGGTCAACGCATAGCGTTGATGGACAGCATTAACGCTACTGTCATTTTGTGATCGCGTTTACCGATCACGCTAACGCAGCTTCTCCATCTGAGCTAGCAGTGACGGACCCCCGAATGCTGCAGACCACGTCGGATGGTCCGTCACAGAATGACGGCACATCGCTAACCCATGCCGATTTCAGCATGCGTTAGGATGCGCTACTGCTATTGCGGGCAATGGCGGCATTAGCACATCCGTTACATAGCATTAGTGCCGCTATGTGACGGATGCTGTCAGCGCATTGCCCGCAATGCAATGTGAACCCAGCCTAATAAGATAAAAAAAAAAAAAAAATGTATTTTATTATTTGTCCCTACCTATGGGGGTGATAAATGGGGCATTTATTTACTTTTTTTTATCACTGTGAAAGTTTATCACAGTTATCAAAATAAATTTAAGAACTTTGGAGGGCGCATTGCGCATGCACCGGCCGGCGGGCACACTGCGCATGCGCCCGCCATTTTGCAAGATGGCGGCACCCATGAAACATCCCGGACGGACGCCGGGACGGATCCAGGGACATCGGAGGACCAAGAGAGGTGAGTGGGGTCGGAAGGTAAGGGGGATCGGAAGGTGGGAGGGGAGCATTTAGTGACGGCGGTGACCGATCACCGTCATGACTCGGTGTGGGGGGGGTCGGATCTCGGTCTCCAGCCATGGCCGATGATGCTATTGCAGCATCGGCCATGGCTGGATTGTAATATTTCACCAAATTTCATTGGTGAAATATTACAGATTGCTCTGATTGGCTATTTCACTTTTAACAGCCAATCAGAGCGATCGTAGCCACGTGGGGGTTAAGCCAACCGCCCTGTGGTGAAGCACAAAGGGTCTTGTGCCTGCGGGTCGGGTGACCTTTCAGTGACCCCGGTCACCCGACCCGCAGGAACACGATCCTTTCATGACACAGGGTATGCGTCATAGGTCGGATTGGCACCGACTTTCATGATGCATACGCTGTGTCACAGGTCGGGAAGGGGTTAAAGAAAATTCACACAAACCAAGTTGTAGTGTCAATAGTCAATGTTTGGAAGAAAAATTTTTTAACTGTACCAGGACAGGGGGTTTGTAAAAATTTGAATCCACTGTAATTTTACACAAAGCACGCTAAACTGGATGGATGACTAATTGAATCAGGAAAAAAGTTCTGAACTTCTTTTGGAGTGTTTACTTATGATACACTTAACACTGCATGAATGAGCAGTATAATAGTATTGATACATTTTAAACAAGTTTTTTGTAAGTTATATAGCAATGAAATATATACAAGAACACATAATCCTGTATGGGTGAGCAATATAATACTTATACATTTTTGATCAAGCTTTTTCTGGGTTATATACCACAGAAATGTACCCCAAAAACATTATACTGTATGGATAAGAAATATAATACCAATAATTTTTTCTAACAGTTTTTTTGAGGGTTATATACTAACCAAAATGTACCCAAGAACACGTTATACTGTATGGATGAGCAATATATTACAGATACATTTTTGAATAATTTTCTTCAAGGTTATACACCACCAAAATGTACCCAAGAATATGATATACTGCATGGATGGGCAACATAATATCAATAAATTTTTGAACATTTTTTTGGAGGGTTAGATTCCACCGAAATGTACCCAAGAAGATGTAATAACTAGAGATGAGCAAACGTTTCAAGGTTCTGTTCGTTTCGATTCGCCGAATGAATAAACGTTCGCCGAACATGCTAGATGAACAATTCGATGAACATACCTAAACGCCATTAGATTCAATGGGAGGCCAAACCAAATGTATACACAACACCTTAAGAGGTAACAAAAAGCTTCCCAAACAGCTAAAATTAGGGGTAGACACCATGAAAACTGGCATCAATTGACCCACAGTAGAAATTTGCAAATGGCACAGCAGCAGTCAGCCATGGAGCATGCATGATGTATCAAGGTCTGGGCCAGCATTTATTGCTTGGAATTGAAGTTTCAATCAGGACCTGGCAGTTAAGGGAGCGGTGTAAGCCTTCTTAGCTGTGAGACCTGATACCTCATGCAATATGAGATAGTTTCATAGACTACTAATGGTAGAAAAATGTAAGGAGAGTAACACAAGTAGTTGACTGAAAGAAAGTGCATGCCTGCCTGTCTGGGAGCTCTACTTACACAGGTAACCCACCAGGTGGAGATCCAACTTTAAGTGTCCACATTTACAAACAATAATTGTCACACACCACTAAAGTGGCATCAATTTCCACAGAGTAGAAATAGTATAATAGGCCTCTGACACAACTTCTACTACAGGCAACCCACCAGATGGAGACCCAACTTGGAATCTCCACATTTCAAAAAATTGTTTGTAACATCATCAGCAGTAGCAACAGAAGATATCATAAAGATGGCACAGACTGCAATATCGCGAGATCAATACATGACACTGAAATCGACACCATCGCCTAGTCTGCCCAATCAGCCACTGGGGTGCAACAGTCAGTGGAGATCCATGACTTGTTCATTTTGATGGTGGGAGGGAGGGTGGGAGCGGAGCCATGTATACAGTATGGGAGGGTGGAGCGGAGCCATGTATACAAGGATGGGAGGGTGGAGTGGAGTTATGTATACAGGATGGGAGCCGAGCCATATATACAGGATGCAAGGGTGGAGCGGAGCCATGTATACAGAATGGGAGGGTGGAGCGGAGCCATGTATACAGGATGGGAGGGTGGGAGTGGAGCCATGTATAAATGATGGGAGGGTGGAGCAGAGCCATGTATACAGGATGGGAGGGTGTAGCAGAGCCATGCATACAAGAATGGGAGGGTGGAGCAGAGCCATGCATACAAGGAGGGAAGGGGGGAGCGGAGCCATGCATACAGGATGGAACAGGGGAGCCATGTATACAAGGGTGGGAGGGGGGAGCCATGCATACAAGGATGGGAGGGTGGGAGCAGAGCCATGCATACAAGGATGGAAGGGTGGGAGCGGAGCCATGCATAAATAAACTACATACATATTCTAGAATACCCGATGCGTTAGAATCGGCCCACCATCTAGTACACTTATAAAGGCTTTGCATAAAGTGCAAAGCCAGGAAAAAATTATAAGGATGATCATCCATAAACCCCTGAGAAGCCACACCAGGCAGGCGTTATTCACATATTTTTAAGGTTTAATTGCTGTATTTCTACACTCATAAAGGCTTTGCACAAAGTACAAAGCCTGGAAAAAATTCTAAGGATGGTCATCTATGCAAATGAGTGAATCCCTAGATGTTTGGGTTCAGAGGGTTCGGCAAACGATTAAAAAAAATTTGTTTGGAGCACCAGAACAGTTCCCAAGCCGAAACACAAACCCGAAACCCCTTTAACTTGAATAGGGGGGCCAGAACACCCAGTATTTGCCACGCTGTCATTTGCATGCTCAGAGAGCTTCAGTTCCTATTCTGTTAAATGACAGTGTGAGCCTGCAGTTGCTGTCGTCAGATGATGGGACTACTACTCCCATCAGCCGATGCTTGCTGCAGCTAATAACTGTGAGAGCAGGCTCGAGTGATGGGAGTATTCATCAGCCAACGCCTGCGCTCTAAATAAATAATTTAAAAAAATGGAGTGGGTTCCACCATATTTTTGATAACCAGCTAGGCAAAACTGACAGCTGTGGACTGAATCCTCAGCTGTCAGCTTTAGCAAGGTTTGTTATCAAGAATTGATGTATCACCATGCCGTTTTTATAAATTATTTGACCCCTTTACCACCAAGGTGGTTCTGACCACTGTCACTTTATGAGGTAATAACTCTGGAACACTTCAATGGCTCCCTCTGATTCTGAGATTTTTTTCCCTGACATATTGTACTTCATGATAGTGGTAAAAGTTGTTTGATATAACTTGCGTTTATTTGTGAAAAAAATTGAAATTTGGGCAAAATTTTTGCAATTTTCAATTTTTGAATTTTTATACCCTTAAACGAGAGAGACATGTCACACAAAATAGTTAATAAATAATATTTCCCACATGTCTTCTTTACATCAGTGCTATTTTTTTTAAAACAAAAATTATTTTTGTTACGAAGTTATAAGGGATAAAAGTTGACCAGCGATTTCTCATTTTTCCAACAAAATTTACTAAACTATTATTTTAATGACCACCTCACATTTGAAGTGACTTTGAGGGGTCTATATGACAGAAAATATCCCAAAGTTACACCATTCTAAAATCTTCACCCCTCAAGGTACTCAAAACCACATTCAAGAAGTTTATTGATTTTTTGGAATGTGAAAAAAAATGAACATGAAAATGCTTTGCTATGTTCTTATAACCTTCTCCTTCTTTGTAGGCCTCCACCATTTTCATTTTCAGAGTGCTAGACAACTGCTTAGAAGAACCCATGGCTATGGTTTATTGGCAAAAGGTTAGAGGAGGCTTGGTTTTTATAAAGCTAGGAAATTTGCATTACCTGACCTTTCTTAACGATCGTAGTGACCAAGTCATAAACTTAACAGGCTAATTAAGTTCTGATACCTTGGTCAAAGTTATCTGAGCACACAAATCTCCAATGATGCCCAAACTTTTGCATCGGCTCATTTTCATTTTTGTAATTTTTAAAAAGTTAAAAATGACAATATATATATTTTCTTGCCTAAAATGCAAAGGAAATATGTCATCTCTAATGTTAGCCCTTTTGCAGGTTATTCCATCTTCAACTTGCTTAACTGTTCACAATAACAGTAATCTTGACCAGTGGTGCCCAAACTTCTACATACCAAGGTAACAATTTCACAATTTTTTTTATTTTAGCTGTTTACGATAAAGTGAAAAAATAAGTTAATCAGACCATATGGTTGTTTGCAATTGCAGTGTTTTGAAGGGCTCATTAGCATGTCAGTTTTTCACTTATGACTGCTCTCTATTTTTTTAACGGATAGCATTTGTATCTGTGAAAGTCTAAGGGGTTGTTCACATATCCACATGTTTTTTTCTGATCAAGTGGTCCTTGCAAAATCACCGAGACATGTCCAATATAGATCCGTGTGTTGGATGAAACTCGACAATGAAAGTCTATAGGTCCATTAAAAAAATGGACAGCATTCGGATGCCCTCCTTGTGTTGTCTATTTTTCACTGACTGATAGGAGAAGGAGGAGAAACTTTCTTTACTCATGAATGAAAAAATTGCTGAAATTCTTACCAAACTCTTATGACACTATGATGTAAACTTAGTTCGTTTTTCTTGTACTTGAAAAAGAGTGATGTCTGAATAAGGCCTATTTTAAAATAAAAAATACATTTTTTGAGGCATAGAAGAATGAAAAATAGCTTTAGTAAAAGTTATATATTTTGTTTTTCTATTTGTGTTTCTTATTTTAGAAAAGAAATAATAAAAGTAATAAACTTACATTTTATAGATGTTATTTAGACGTTATATTTGTTGCATATTTATTGATAACTCTATACTGCAGGAAATAAATTAAACTTTATAAGAAGAAATGAATGGAACAACAATGTCAGTCACTCACCTAACTCTAGACTCATCTGTCACTGTTGGAGACAGTAATAAAAAAAATATTTATCTCTGTACATAAAAAAAAATCAATATATTTGTTCACATATTCCTGTACTCCATGTGCTCTATATTATACAGCACATTAATCCAAGTTATGCTAATTCCAACTTTAAGATTAAATAACACTTTTTGTTGATGTTTTTTTTTTGTATATATCCTTTATTTAGAAAATTTCAATAATACAACAGGAAAGGAAAAAAAGGTAAATGTTTCCAGAAATAGTAAAAGAAGAAAAAAAAGAAAAAAATTTGTAATAAATCACAACGATAACACTACAAGGCTGTGTTTTTGCAAACCAAAAGGGTTGTAAGAAGAGTTTAAAAAACAAGGGGCAGTGGTGGGGAGGGACACAGGAAGGAAAGGGGAGGGTAGGGAGTCAGAAAGTCCTGCTTAAAATATAGAGATTAACTAAGCGATTTGGGAGATCAAACTCAAATCAAGGCATGAACATTACAGAACAGGCTATATGTAAAAAAAAGGAATAACAAAAGAAACTTATAGGGAGACAGAAATTACAGATTGCCGTTACCGGTTGTGCTTATTTGGTGATCCTCTGAGGCGTTCAACAAGGCTATCCATGCGTTTAGAGTCTTTAGGTTTTGAGATCCTGAAAGTCTAATTTTCTCGTATATACCGATTTGGTTGGATTCTTTTATCCATTCTTTGGAGGTAGGGGTCTCTACATCTTTCCCGTGTCTTGCAATAGTTATTTTAGCTGCGTTGAGCAGGTGAGGTATCAGTGAGCCTTTTTTAAAGTGTAAATTTGAAGAATCCAGATTAAATAGAATGAAACGTGACGTTAATGGGATGTCTACGCAGGGGCGGAACTATCGTGGAAGCAGGGGAAGCAGCTGCCACAGGGCCCAGGCTAGAAGGGGGCCCGTCCCTGCTGCAGCTGCTTCATCTACCACCACGGTAGTTCCGCAAGCTGCCATGGGCGTACGCAGGGTCGCCATCAGGGCATTACTGCCCTTACTGGCGTATGGGGCCCGGTGAACAGAGAGGGGCCCAGAGCGGGCCCCTCACTTCTGCTCACCTGGTACTAAGCCGGCGTGCTGAAACGTCGGGTACCATCGCATCCATGCGCACTCGTTCTCTGCTCCTTCCCAGGCTCTCTGCATTGTGAGGAGCAGAGTGCGGGTGGTGCGCGCGGCCGTGCAGAGAGTTGCCGGCTGCAGTGTAGCAGGGGCGCAGTCACACACGCTGTGACACTACTCACCGCCCCTACCCCCCCACACCTGTAGTCAGCAGCAGAGCATCGGATCCCTCCCCTCCAGCAGCGTCCCAGCTCTCAGACTGTGGAGAGCCATGGAGGGGCGGGGCTAAATGTCGGGGTGGAGCCACAGACAAGCAGGGAGAAGGAGGCAAAAAAAAAGAAAAACAAGAGTGGGTGAGAGAAAAGATGAAAGAAGACAGAAAACACAAGAGAGAGGCAAGACACAGGTGAGAAGATGATATAGATAGATATAGATATGTATAGATAGATATATAGCTATATATACTGTATATATATATATATATATATGGGTATGTATGTTTCCACGGTCAGTATTGGCAGCGCTTTGGGCGCAGCACATGTTCGCTCCATCCAAAGCGCTGCGGCTTTTGAACGCAGGTGATTCCTCATGTGTTCATTGAACCATGCGGAATCACTGCGTCCTATACATTGCACTGGTGATATTTATCTTGCGGAGACTCGTTTCTCTGAAAGATAAATAGACATGCTGAGGTCTGAAAGACGCGCCACATGTGCATATACGCAGGGAAGCCGCGGGCGTCGGTGCACGCAGAGTGGAGACGGGATTTCTTGAAATCCCATCCGCTATGCTGTAACATCTGGATGCTGCGCGTTGCACGTTGCGGATGTACGCAGCGTTCAACCCGCAGCGCTTACTGACCGTGGGAACATACCCAGCTGGGACACTAGCTGCAGTGGTGGGATACAGGGGCTCTCACCGGTTCAGTGACACTGCTTGTAAAAATAGCAGGCAGTTGCCCGAACAGTCAAGTAGCGGTGCCGCAATCCGGTTTCCTGGTCCGCAGTTTTCATCTAAATGTGCATCTGAGGAAGCAAATTCAGTTGCAATATATTGCGATACAGAAAGCCACCGACTTTCTGCACAGCAATAGTTTCCAGCTGCCAGCCAATCACAGGCCAGCAGCTGACATCGGCGCACACGTCACCAGCGTCTGACATCATTGTCAGTCGCCAGCGAGTGCGCACTTCAGCTGCATGGAGGGAGTTTCACCGCAGGAGCGCGGCCAGGTAAGAAGAACTTGTTTTTTTTTTTTTTTTTTTTTTATTGAGAGCAGCGATCCCGGGGGCCCGGGGCAGACTGTGAGACATGGGGGCAGAATGGACATGGGGGCAGAATGCTGGACACGGGGGGGAAGAATGATGGACATGGGGGGTAGAATTCTGGACACAGGGAGAATGCTGGACACGGGGGCCAGAATGCTGGACGTGGGGGTAGAATTAAGGGACATGGGAGAATGCTGGACACGGGGGGCAGAATGCTGGACACGGGGGGGCAGAATGCTGGACACGGGGGGGCAGAATGCTGGACACGGGGCGAATGCTGGGCACGGGCAGATGCTGGACACGGGGGACAGAATGCTGGACAGGGGGACAGAATGCTGGACACGGGGGGACAGAATGCTGGACACGGGGGGACAGAATGCTGGACATTGGGACAGAATGCTGGACACAGGAGGCAGAATGCTGGACACGGGGGGCAGAATGCTGGACATGGGGGCAGAATGCTGGACATGGGGGGCAGAATTCTGGACACGGGGGCAGAATGCTGGACACGGGGGCAGAATGCTGGACACGGGGAGCAGAATGCTGGACACGGGGGGCAGAATGCTGGACACGGGGGGGACAGAATGCTGGACACGGGGCAGAATACTGGACATTGGGACAGAATGCTGGACAGGGAGGCAGAATGCTGGACAAGGGGGGCAGAATTCTGGACACGGGGGGGCAGAATGCTGGACATGGGGGTAGAATTCTGGACACGGGGAGAATGCTGGACACGGGGGGCAGAATGCTGGACACGGGGGGGCAGAATGCTGGACATGGGGTAGAATTAAGGGACATGGGGAGAATGCTGGACACGGGGGGCAGAATGCTGGACACGGGGGGGCAGAATGCTGGACACGGGGGACAGAATGCTGGACACGGGGGGACAGAATGCGGGACACGGGGGACAGAATGCTGGACATGGGGGGCAGAATGCAGGACACGGGGGACAGAATGCTGGACACGGGGGACAGAATGCGGGACACGGGGGGACAGAATGCTGGACACGGGGGGACAGAATGCTGGACACGGGGGGACAGAATGCTGGACATTGGGACAGAATGCTGGACACGGGAGGCAGAATGCTGGACACGGGGGCAGAATGCTGGACATGGGGGTAGAATTCTGGACACAGGGAGAATGCTGGACACGGGGGGCAGAATGCTGGACACGGGGGACAGAATGCTGGACACGGGGGTAGAATTAAGGGACACGGGGAGAATGCTGGACACGGGGGCAGAATGCTGGACACGGGGGGGCAGAATGCTGGACATGGGGGGCATAATGCTGGACACGGGGGCAGAATGCTGGACACGGGGGACAGAATGCTGGACACGGAGGACAGAATGCTGGACACGGGGGACAGAATGCTGGACACGGGGGGACAGAATGCTGGACACGGGGACAGAATGCTGGACACGGGGGACAGAATGCTGGACACGGGGGGACAGAATGCTGGACATTGGGGCAGAATGCTGGACACGGGGGCAGAATGCTGGACACGGGGGGCAGAATGCTGGACACAGGGGGGCAGAATGCTGGACACGGGGTAGAATTCTGGACACGGGGGGCAGAATGCTGGACACGGGGGCAGAATGCTGGACACGGGGGCAGAATGCTGGACACGGGGGACAGAATGCTGGACACGGGGGCAGAATGCTGGACACGGGGCAGAATGCTGGACACGGGGGGCAGAGTGCTGGACATTGGGACAGAATGCTGGACACGGGAGGCAGAATGCTGGACACGGGGGGCAGAATGCTGGACACGGGGGGACAGAATGTTGGACATGGGGGTAGAATTCTGGACACGGGGAGAATGCTGGACACGGGGGCAGAATGCTGGACACAGGGGCAGAATGCTGGACATGGGGGGTAGAATTCTGGACACGGGGAGAATGCTGGACACGGAGGGCAGAATGCTGGACACGGGGGGCAGAATGCTGGACATTGGGACAGAATGCTGGACATTGGGACAGAATGCTGGACACGGGGGGACAGAATGCTGGACACGGGGGGACAGAATGCTGGACACGGGGGGCAGAATGCTGGACAAGGGTCAGAATGCGAGACACAGGGGGCAGAATGCTGGACATGGGGGCAGAATGCCGGACACGGGCAGAATGCGAGACACAGGGGGCAGAATGCGAGACACAGGGGGCAGAATGGAGACACGGGCATGACTGGAGACACGGGCATGACTGGAGACACTGGGGGCATGACTGGAGACACTGGGGGCAGGTTTTGAGACACTGGGGGCAGGATTGGAGACAGATGGGGCAGGATCATGGGGCAGGATGGATATGATGGAGACAGATGGGGCAGGATGGGGGATCATATGGGGCAGAAAAAGCAGAGTTGCGCCAATATGTGCACTGATGAGGATGAAATTATATGGATTGGCAAGGCTGCAGTGATGGGCAGTGCAGGCTGTATGTCTCTGTGTGGGCAGTTTTATTGCTGGTATATTGTTTTTGTAGCGCTGTATATATATTGGTATTTTACTAATAGCAATTTGGAATCCCTAGGAAATAATGATATCAAGAAAGAGAAAAATTGCTTCACTTGTGACAAATATGGAACCGAACATTGACCATCTCATTAGCCAAAAGCAGGCCCGTAGTTCCCATTGAAATACCAGTAAGTTTGTTGATTTTTAACTTTACTTGTTCTTTATTTTAAGTATTGTATTTGTTCCTGTTTTGTTTTTTTTTTACTTCAAAATAAAAGTGTAGTATATGGTGTATACAGGGTCATACACATCGTGTGCGGTATATAGAGTCTATATACACTGCTGTATTATACTTTTCATATACAGGTTATAATGCCTCTTATTCTTTGTATAGAGGTGAGTGTGCCATGTATAATATATGGTATATACAGCGTAGTGTCGCATACACTGCTGTATATACTATATACAACAGTTCTAATGCTCCATACCTAATATGCAGTATAATGTACAGTGTATATGATGTAACCTGTATAAGATGCAACATTGGCTTTCCCCCCCCTAGTTTTGATCCTGGGTACGCCCATGCAAGCTGCGGTGGTGTGAGTCTGATATGGGGCCCGCCGCCACCTCCGGCGCCGCTATGAAAGGAGGTGGGACGGGCCCCGAGCAGTCCGGCACTTCCGCGTCATGTGACGTGGGGGCGTGCGTGCGCTCTCACGTCACATGCAAGGCTGGCGTGGTGGACGTCGGAGCGTGGAGGACGGAGTGGCGCGCGGAGCAGAAGAGCTGGAGGACGCAGTCACCTGAGGATTGGCAGATTGGTAAGTATGCTTGCTGAGTCTGACTCTCTTTTACAGGGACACGGCAGCCGCAGCTTCCCGTCCCGGGACTTGAGGAGAGGGGGGAGAGCGGAGGGGGGAGGTGTCAGTGTATCAGGGGCCTCAGGCCCCAGGACACAGCGGGCCACATTAGAGGCCCCAGGAAGCAGCAGGCCCCTAATGGGGCCCTAGGAAACAGCAGGCCCCATTAGGGGCCTAGGTCCAAAGGAAGCAGCAGGCCCCATTAGAGGCCTAGGTCCAAAGAAAACTGCAGGCCCCATTAGGGGCCTTGGGCCCCAGGAAACTGCAGGCTCCATCAGGGGTCTAGGGCCCCAGGAAACTGCTGAATAAGGTAATTATGTTGCATGATTCTTGTGAAGAAGAAATTGTAATCTAGCCCATAAATTGCTTTCAAAATGGATGATTTATTCAGTAGAACAAAAGTACGGTATACAGAACAATCTTAGATTATTCTGTATACCGGACTGTTGTTCTACTGAATAAATCATCTGTTTTGAAAGCAATTTGCAGGCTGGATTACAAGTTTCTTCACACATTTACTCTGGAGAAAGCCTACCTTCATCACTACCTCAGTTGCTTCCTGGGAGTTGGTTCTTTTCTGTTATTTCACTATCATTAGTCCAAAAACCTCTAATTTTGGATAATAAAGGTATCTTTCTTAACACAACTTGGGTAGACCGGGATTGGCAACGCGCGCGGGGGGGGCCCATTGTGAAGTTTGCTGTGGGGCCCTGCCGTTCCTAGTTAAGCCCCTGTGTCTACGTTTAAGGTTTTCTTTATATGCTCTCTAACTTTCTCCCAAAAACTTTTAATTTTTGTGCATTCCAGCCAAATGTGAGACAGAGAACCCTTCTCTTTGATGCATCTCCAACAAAGAGGGGAGATTGAGCTGTCTATTTTATTCAATATGTCAGGTGTTTTATACCATCTTGATATGATTTTAGAGTTAAGTTCTTGAAATCTTACTGAAGACGTTAGGAAGTGGATGTTTTTGAAAATTGTATGAATCTCTTCTGGGAGAAATTTTGTAATTAGTTCTAATTCCCATTTTTTTATGAAATCTGGGATCTCCTGTGTTTGGGTTAGATTTTTATTTATTTTGGCTATCATTTTTCCCTTTCCTTTTGTGTTCATAAACAGTTTAAGAATTGGCGGATCAGGTGTTGAGGTAGAAATGTCTGGGAGATAAAGTTTGGTTACTTCCTGTAGAGTTTGAATTTCCTCATCTTTCAAGTGAAGGTTTTTAGTGAGTGAGCTGATCTTGTTCTTGCTCATACATCTGTTTTTGTACACCAAGGAGTAAATCGGCATGTTTCTAAAGGGAATAGAAAGCCTGATTTTCTTCTTAAAGGGAATCTGTCACCCTAAATTGGCAGGATATTTAAATGATGGCAGTCAGGTCAGATAGGCGGTGTTTTGGGTACTTGCCTTAACATGTTGTTCGCCGCTGTCTCCATTATTTCTGGGAATTGTAGTCGTTGCCCTCCATATAATGCGCCTGTGCATTGCAATCTGCAGGCAAAGCATACTGCACGTGCGCAATTCAAGATTGCAATGCGCCGGTGAGTTATATGGAGGGCAACGACTACAATTCCCAAAAATAATGGAGACAGCGGTGAACAACATGTTAAGGCAAGTACCCAAAACACCGCCCATCTGACCTGACTGCCATCATTTAAATATCCCGCCAATTTGGGGTGACAGATTCCCTTTAAGAGATCTATAATTATTAGGGATCAAATGCAAGATAGGAGTTGCTTTGCATATATTTGGAATAAGATTCATTTTTTTATTTGTTTTGTGCCATAACCTGAGTTTAGTCATCGTGTACGGGTTCATGATATTATTGTATTTAAATGGGGTGGGCCATAGGTAGTGTGAGAAGCCATCATGGAGATCGTCCAACTCAAGTGGAACCCAAAGTTTTGTGGGACAAGGGGATTGCAGCTCAATCACTCTTGATAAGTGGGTTGATAATCTATATCTTTCAAAATCAGGGAGACCCAAACCTCCTCTACATCTTGATTTTATCAAGGTTTTATGATTTATCCTATGGTTTTTACCTGCCCATATAAATTTTGAAATTACATTTGTGAGCTTTTGAAAAAATTGTTGAGGAATGTCTATTGGGAGGGTTTGGAGAAGGTATAGGACTTTGGGGAGAATTATCATTTTTATAAGGTTGACTCTACCAAACCATGAAACCGGGACATCTCTCCAATTTGATAAGGTAGACTCAACCAAATGAAACAATGGTTTGAAGTTTAAATCAAAAAGGCGTGAAGGAGAGCAGCTAAGTTTGGTTCCCAAATATGCAATAGATGGGCATTCTTTAAATGGGGATACTGATTTTAAGTTGTTTCTGTTTTCAGGAGATAAAGAAATATGCATGATATTAGACTTGGTGAAGTTTATTTTAAAATTGGAGATTGAGTTGAAGAAGCGCAACTCAGTGAGTAAAATCTGAATAGATTTGTCAGGATCTACCAAAAAGAAAAGTATGTCATCTGCGTATGCTGCACATTTGTGTTGAACTGTGCCGATTTTCAATCCTTTGATCTTAGGGGATTGTCGTTTTTTTTGCAAGAATGTCTCTAATGAGAGAATAAACAAAAGGGGCGATAGGGGGCAACCTTGTCTTGTGCCGTTTTTGATCTCAAAGCTGGCGGATAGTGTGTTATTAATTTTAATTTTCGCGGAGGGTGCTGTGTATAAGGCAGTTATTTTATGTATAAAATTTAGAGGGAAGCCATATTTTGTAAGTGCTTGTTCCATGAAATACCAATCAACGCGATCGAAAGCTTTCTCTGCGTCTGTGGAGAGAATCGACATTTGTATATTGTGTTGTTTTGCTAGATGAATCGCGTTGATTGCCCTCATGACATTATCCTTGGCTTCTCTTCCTTTGACAAAGCCAACTTGTTCTGGGTTTATCTAGATCTTTGAGAAGTTTTTGTATTCTGTTTGCTAATATTTTGGCATATAATTTCACATCGTTATTAATGAGTGAAATTGGCCTGTAACTGCCGCAAGAGGTGGGGTCTTTTCCCTCTTTTGGAATGAGGCTAATGTGGGCTACTAGAGACTCTTTTTTTAAATTGTTGGATTTATTAATATGATTAAAATAATCTGTCAAATGTTGGGATAATTTGGGTTTAAAATACCGTATATACTCATGTATAAGCCGACCCGTGTATAAGCCGACCCCCCTAATTTTGCCACAAAAAACTGGGAAAACTTATTGACTCGCGTATAAGCCTAGGGTGAAAAATGATTATGCCCCCATATGATGCTCCACAGATTATGCCCCCATATGCTGCACAGATTATGCCTCCATATGCTCCAGATTATGCCCAATATGCTTCAGAGATTATGCCCCCATATATTCCACAGATTATGTCCCCATATGCTCCAGATTATGCCCCCATATGCTCCAGATTATGCCCCAAATGTTCCACAGATTATGCCCCAGATGTTCCACAGATTATGCCCCCATATGCTCCATATTATGCCCCCATATGCTCCACAGCTTATGCCCCCATATGCTCCACATTATGCCCCCATATGTTCCACAGCTTATGCCCCCATATGCTCCAGATTATGCCCCCATATGTTCCACAGCTTATGCCCCATATGCTCCAGATTATGCCCCCATATGTTCCACAGCTTATGCCCACATATGTTCCAGATTATGCCCCATATGTTCCACAGCTTATGCCCCCACATGCTCCATATTATGCTCCAGATTATGCCCCCATAAGCTCCATATTATGCTCCAAATTATGCCCCCATATGCTGCACAATTATGCCCCATAGTATAGGCCTCATATGCTGCTGCTTCAAAAAAAAAAATGACATACTCACCTCTCGTCGCTGGGGGCCAGGTGCCGGTGTCCTGAGCAGGCGATGACAACGGTGCGCTATGGGGGACAGGTGCCGGTGTCACCGCTCGCTCAGGACCCCGGCACCTGAGATATTTACCTGTCCTCTCTGCACAGCTGGGCTGCTCCCTCGGTCTGACTCCTCTGGCTGTGAATGATCTGGCAGGAGGCGGGGCGCGCACTAACGACGTCATCGCGCCCTCTGTCTGATCATTCACAGCCAGAGGAGTCAGACCGAGGGAGCAGCGCACCGGTGGCACGGGGACAGGTAAATATAGCTATACTCACCCCTCCGCCGTGCGTCCCTGCAGCCTCTCCTCTTCTCCCGGCGCTCTCCGCAGCGCTTCAGTCCTGCAGCGGTCACGTGCTACCGCTCATTAAAGTCATGAATATGTGCATATTCATGACTTTAATGAGCGGTGCCATGTGACTGCTGCAGGAAGGAGCCGGAGATCGTGGGAGAAGCAAGGGGGCTGCAGAGACCGCGCCGACGGAGGGGTGAGTATGATCCGACACCCCCACTCCCCCTCCCCCACCGACCCCTGTATATGACCCGCGTATAAGCCGAGAGGGGGACTTTCAGCCCTAAAAAATAGGCTGAAAATCTCGGCTTATACATGGGTATATACGGTATATGTAATATTCAATCGAAAAACCGTCTGGACCTGGACTTTTTCTGCTTAGAGATTGGTTTATCGCGTCTTCCACTTCTTCTTTAGTTATGGGATTATCTAAAAAATTCAATTGAATGTTCGTGATTTGGGGAAGGGATAGGTCTTTTAAGAAATTTTGTATTTTAACAGTCTTATCTACAGCAGAGCTGTAATTGGATTTTAGATTGTATAGATTTGAGTAAAAATCTGAGAAGGCCTTGACAATATCTACTGTTTTATAAAGTAACTGATCTTCATTATTCTTTATTTTAAGTATAAACTCAGAAAAGCCTATTTGTATATACATATGTATTTGCTCAAAACAATTTATAAACACCAATGTCCTGTATATGGTATAACATGACACAACCAGAGCAAAATAATGCAAATATATTTTTTTATTTATCAAAAACTTGATCTTATACATATAAAAATTCAACATCAATTAAACATATTAACAATTCAGCAATAGTATGTAATATTCAAAAAGTGCAGGATAAAAAGGGACGGAACAGGCTTCCTAATAATTAAATGTGCTGCAAGGTAAGAGTAGACCCTATCAGTATCGACATGCTAGCATAGGCACATTTGAAGCCATGAACAAATAAATGTCCATAAGGATTAACTAGTAATTAGCACGATAGGATGCAAACTATCAGTGGTAAATAGCAAGGGTATTAACAAAATGTCCACGCCAAGTCTATCACAAGTGTGATTTAAGCTTTGCTCATTAATCGCTATATGACCGGAACACAGGATCATAAGTTACCCAGAAACATGTGTCTAACCACAACCAAATGTAACCCATAGAAGCATGTGAACAAAAAATGAGTCACTACCTGGATCCTAGCAGCTTAGTACCGGGTGATAGGAGCCTCCGTCCCTCTGTCCCTATTTTTGAATATTACATACTATTGCTGAATTGTTAATATGTTTAATTGATGTTGAATTTTTATATGTATAAGATCAAGTTTTTGATAAATAAAAAAATATATTTGCATTATTTTGCTCTGGTTGTGTCATGTTATACCATATACAGGACATTGGTGTTTATTTTAAATATGTGCGTCGAGTTAATTTGTTTCTTAATTGTATTTGCTAGGTATTTGCCACATTTATTTGCAGATGAATATGCTCTGAACCGAGAATATGATAAAAAAATTTCAAATTTTTGATTTAAGAGGGCCTTTAGTTCAACTCTTAAGTTAGAGAGGTCTTTCTCTAGAGAGGGAAGCTGTGTTAGTTTGTGTGAAGCCTCTAGTTTTTTTTTTATCTGAGAGAGCTTCAGTAGTATTTCCTTTTCTTTTTATTTTTTTGTTCTGGAACCCAACTCAATAAGGATTCCCCTAAGAACGGCTTTATGAGCCTCCCAAGTGTTGGAGTCGCATTTGTCATGAGGGCGATTTTCTTTGAAGAAATGTCTTATGCCTGTGGCTATATATTCTTGTGTGATGTTGCTCTTAAGTAAATTATTATTAAGCTTCCAGTTTAATGGCCCTCTTTTATGTGGATCAATGACTGTTTTGAGAAATAATGGGGCATGATCTGAAAAAAGAATTGAGTCATAAGAAATTTTTCGTATGGTATTCAATAGGTGATGGGGGAGGAACAGGTAATCAATTCTTGAGTATTTGTTATGAACTGGGGAGAAAAAGGAATGATTTTTTGTGGAGGGATGCATTGTTCTCCAAGCATCTATCAACAGTCTGTTAGTTAATAGTTTTTGGATGTATCTGATTGTTTTTGCGGGAACTGTAGCATGACCGTTTGAGGTGTCTAGAGAAGGATGTAGAGGTACATTAAAATCACCTCCTAAAATTATTTGACCTTCAGCAAAATTATCTAAAATATCAATAATCTTCTTAAAGAATGGACAATGATTGCTATTGGGGGCATATATGTTGACCAAGGTAAACAATTCATTGTAAATTGTGCACTTTAATAGTATATATCTTACGTCTGTGTCATATATAGCATTTTTGAGTGTGAAGGGAATTCTCTTATTTATAATTATGGACACTCCCTTATTTTTTTTAATCGGAGAATTAACATTGAACCATTTTGTAAAAATTTTATTCTTGGTGATAGGTGTATAGGTTTGTTTAAAATGAGTTTCCTGAAGAAAAACGACGTCCATTTTATTTTTTCCTAGATAGTTCAAGATTTGCTACCTTTTTGTGGGATATTCATACCTCTTACATTGAAGGTAGCAATATTTAAATCAACCATTAAAGTTTAATGGGGCGTACTATGAAGTAGTTTAATTTTTTTAGCAGGACTTGGGGATGAGGCAGGGTTTGTTACAGAATCTGAGCAACATGCTCATGAATCTCGAAAGTAACCTGAGAAAGTTTTGCAGCTGGTTAGGATATAGGCAGCGATGCGAGCCCAACCAGGTATAGATGCAAAAAAGTGGTGTCTAGTAGGGTTGAGCATTCCGATACTGCAAATATCGGGTATCGGCCGATATTGGCTGTATCGGAATTCCGATTCCGAGTTCCGATATTTTCGTCTTATCGGATACCGGAATCGGGATTGTCACTGTCACTGTCAGTGTCCGTCGGTCGGGTCTGTCAGGAGTCAGCGGCACTTACCTGTCAGAAGATCTCCGGCGGTCACGTCCTGGACTGCTTGATGGCCGCAATCTTCTTTCCCCGGCGGTCACATGCAGTTTCTCGCGATAACTGCAGTGACTGCTGGGTAATCCCGGCCGTAAAGCAGTCAGTCCGATGACGTCACCGCCGGGGAAGCAGGTAATCAGCTGTGCTGCGTCGCGATGACAGGCTCTGCCTGTCATTGCGATGTAGCAGAGTTGGATCGTCGTGGGACTGTCGTTATGGACTGCGTCGGACAGGTGGTATACTGTTGGTTTGTTTTTTTTATTTTTTTACAGGAGATCGATGGCGTCGCAGGAATGAGAGTACAATAAAATTAATGAAAACTGTGTTGTCTCTTTTATTTCATTAAAATACTTTTTTCTTGCTTTGTCTTTTTTTTATGCATTTAATAACTTTGGGATTAATAATGGATCGGTGTCTTATTGACACCTCTCCATTATTAACCGGGCTTATTGTCACCGTGCAATCAACGGTGACATTAACCCCTTATTACCCCGCTTGCCACCGCTACAGGGCAAGTGGGAAGAGCCGGGTAAAGTGCCACAATTGGCACATCTTTTGATGCGCCAAATGTGGGGCTGCTGTAGCCTGGTATTATCAGGCTGTTGAGGGCCAAAATCCATGGGCCTTGACAGTCTTTTAATACCAGGCCGCAGCAGTCTGCATTTTACTTGGCTGGTTAACAAAAATAAGGGGGATCCCCACGCCGTTTTTTTTTCGAGGGGATCCCCTATTTTTGTTAACCAGCCAAGCTAAGCAGACTGCTGTGGCCTGGTATTATCAGGCTTGCAAGGTCCATGGATATTGGATCCTTACCAGCCTGAAAACCAGGCCTCAGCGGTCTGCTTCATCTGGCTGGTTAACAAAAATAGGGGGGACCCCATGCCAATTTTTTTCGAGGGGATCCCCTATTTTTGTTAATCAGCCAAGATATGCAGACTGCTGTGGCCTGGTATTATCAGGCTGGCAAGGTCCATGGATCTTGGCTCCTTAACAGCCTGAAAATCCAGGCCTCAGCGGTCTGCTTCATCTGGCTGGTTAACAAAAATAGGGGGGACCCCACGCCAATTTTTTTCGAGGGGATCCCCTATTTTTGTTAATCAGCCAAGATATGCAGACTGCTGTGGCCTGGTATTATCAGGCTGGCAAGGTCCATGGATCTTGGCTCCTTAACAGCCTGAAAATCCAGGCCTCAGCGGTCTGCTTCATCTGGCTGGTTAACAAAAATAGGGGGGACCCCACGCCATTTTTTTTTAGAAGGGAACCCCTATTTTTGTTAATCAGTTCCCTCTGACGTCACTGATTGTGTCCCTGGCTGACCTGAAGTGAAAGTGGAAAGCAATCAATTAAGCTTTCCACTTAAGGGCCCGTCTCACATAGCGATATCGCTACCGAGATCGCTGCTGAGTCACTAGTTTTGTGACGCAGCAGCGAGCTCACCAGCGATATCGCTGTGTGTGACATTCAGCGACGATCAGCCCCCCTGCCGGGTATCGCTGATCGTCGCTGAAATGTCAGGACCTTTTTTTGATCGCTGGTTTCCCGCTGACAGGCACGCATCGCTGCGTGTGACAGGCGGGAGACCAGCGATCCGCTGGTAACCAAGGTACACAGCGGGTTTCCAGGCGCGGGGCTGTGCCTAGAAACCCGCTGTGTACCTTGGATACCAGCGCCCTGATGCAGGGAGCTGGTATCCAAGGTACACAGCGGGTTTCCAAGCGCTGCGCGGTGCCTGGAAACCCGCTGTGTACCTTGGTTACCAGCGGATCGCTGGTCTCCCGCCTGTCACACGCAGCGATGCGTGCCTGTCAGAGGGAAACCAGCGATCAAAAAAAAGTCCTGACATTTCTGCGACGATCAGCGATACCCGGCAGGGGGGCTGATCGTCGCTGAATGTCACACACAGCGATATCGCTGGTGAGCTCGCTGCTGCGTCACAAAACTTGTGACTCAGCAGCGATCTCGGTAGCGATATCGCTATGTGAGACGGGCCCTTAAGCGATGTTACTCGCAGTGTCGCTGTCCCAGATCGCTGCCTGAGCTGCCTGTTTGGCAGCTCAGCAGCGATCATGTAGCGATACACCAGCGATCCTGACAAGTGCATATCGTTGTCGGGATCGCTGGTGTATCGTTATGTGACACCCAGCCTTTACTCTCCTGTCAGGCAGGAGAGGAACTCATTCATTTGGGGTTTACTGTGAGGCTGCAGCATTAGCTGCGGTCCCTGCAGTAAACATTAACCCTTTCTGAAGGATTACACCGTGGGACCTGACTGTGCATGGGATAGGTAAGAATAATTTTGCTTTTTTATTTTATTTTTATTACAGGAAATGGTTTTTGCAGTAAAAAAAGATGGTCAAAAACATGTGTCTTTATTTCATTAAAATGATTTTTAATTAAAGTGTGTGTGTTTTATTTTTATTTCATGCAATAGGATTAATAATTGATAGTTGTCTAATTGACAGCTCTCAATTATTAGCCTGGCTTAAGGTCACCTTTCAATAGCAAGGTGGCTTTAACCCCATATTAACCCATTCGCCACCGCTACAGGGCAATGGGAATAGACGGGCAAAGTGCCAGAAAGGGCGAATCTAATTATAGATTTGTCTTTCCTGGGGTGTCTGGGGGCAGATGTTAGTAGCCGGGGGGGGGCAAAAATAATGGTCCCTCTCTGGGCTATTATTATCTGCCCCCACTCACTGGCTTTGTCTGTCTGGTTGCGAAAATAGGGCGGGAGCCCACGCATTTTTTTTCAGCAATTTTACACCTCATATTATATATACATGTCATTGAATTTGTGACACATATATATATATATTTATATTTGTAGTTCATACACTTCTACATAGTATAATAGCCGCTAATTCAATTGCCGGCTTTTGTGAAAATACAGAACCCGACATGAAATGACACTTGGTATACATAGGGTTAACCATGTCTTTTCATGTCCTTTGCTATCTAATTTGCACAAACAATTAAATCAGTCTATGTGTGCAAAATTTCACACCTGTAGGGGTTAATTAAAGGTGTAAATTCGTAGCAAAAAAGTCCGTTTTTTTTACAACGAATTTACACCTTTAATTAACCCCTACAGGTGTGAAATTTTGCACACATAGACTGATTTAATTGTTTGTGCAAATTAGATAGCAAAGGACATGAAAAGACATGGTTAACCCTATGTACACCAAGTGTCATTTCATGTCGGGTGACCCGACATGAAATGACACTTGGTGTACATAGGGTTAACCATGTCTTTTCATGTCCTTTGCTATCTAATTTGCACAAACAATTAAATCAGACTATGTGTGCAAAATTTCACACCTGTAGGGGTTAATTAAAGGTGTAAATTCGTAGCAAAAAAGTCCGTTTTTTTTACAACGAATTTACACCTTTAATTAACCCCTACAGGTGTGAAATTTTGCACACATAGACTGATTTAATTGTTTGTGCAAATCAGATAGCAAACGACATGAAAAGACATGGTTAACCCTATGTACACCAAGTGTCATTTCATGTCGGGTGCTTCTGTCTTTTCACTGAAGCCGGCTTTACCCGGCAATTGAATCAGAGAGGATATTTTACTATGTAGAAGTGTATAAACTATACATATATGTATATATATATGTCACAATGACATGTATATATATATATATGTATTCTATGTGTGTATATTTAGTGTTTACAAGGAAAGAATGGGTTTTTTTTAGTTGCGATATTTTGTTCCCATAGACTTACATGGGACTTCCGGTATCGGTATCGGGTATCGCCGATATTTTAGTGATATCGGCGATACCATTCCGATTCCGATACTTTAGGATATCGGAAAGTATCGCTCAACTCTAGTGTCTAGGCCTGTGGGGGCGTGGACCTAGATATGACAAGAAGCTTAAGTGATTTCAAAATTGTATGAGAATAAGTATAATTGCAGGTGAAGAGACTCCTGGTGAGTATTATTTGAACAGGTAATACCGTAAACACAATGCAGCATTTTACAATCTAAGGATGTAACTAAAACTAGTCGATTAAGACTATAATGCTAAATGCATACATCATGCCCAGACTTCTCCCGTACCCCCTCCCCTCCGTGCAGGGAGAGTGAGGAGGAAGGGGGGAGAGGGAAGAAATGCCATGTATATACTAGAAATATATCAAACAGTAAATAACAACATCAAAAGTAATTAGTGTTAGATTTGTAAAAAAGAAAAACAGAGATGAGAAATAGAAAAAATTGGCGAACATGTCAGCTGGTAAATGTCTCAGCAGAGGTGTAGAGTTATATACCGGTTTAAACTGACAGCATCAGCCGACCTCTTCTTCCTCTTCCATATCTTTGTTGGGGTTTTTCTTGAGATCCTCATTCAATCTTCTCTTCTTCTTTGACTTGGAAGGGGTCGCTATGGACCATTTTTCCAATCTTGGAAGAGGTGGTAGATTAAGAAAAACTTCCGCTGTGGCCCAATCTGGGACCTGAAGATCCATCAGGTCTAGTTTTTTTGAGAACAAATGGCAAGTCATCTGGGGTTCTGACAATCAAAGTTTTGTTTTTAGGAGGAATTGCCAATCCAAATGGGAAAAGCCATCTATAGGCAATGCCTTTGTCTCTCACCGCTCTTGTTAAGGGCTGAAGCTGTCTTCTCAAATTCAGGGTTAGCTTTGTGAGGTCTTGAAATATTTGAATCTCGCTGTCTTCAAATTCTATTTTTTTTGCATCTCTTGCTTTTTGGTATATCTCCTCTTTTGTTCTGAAGCTTTGAAAACAACATAAGATGTCTCTTGGTCTGTCCGGTCCTGATGGCTTTGGTCTGTAGACTCTATGAGCTCTTTCTATTCCAAGGTCATTGTCGACATTTTTTCCAATGGTGTTGTTGAAAATTGTAGATAACGTAGTGAGTATGTCTTTGTCTAGGATATTCTCTGGAAGGCCTCTAATTCTCAAATTGTTCCTCCTTGACCTGTTTTCCAGGTCATCTAGGTGAATTCTCTGCAGAAATTGCTCTTTTTGGTTCTCTATTAAGATTTCTGTGACTCCTGTGGCGTGCGTTATAATCTGATCAGAGCTGGTCTCTAAAGGGTATGCCACACTAAACAATATCGCTAACGGGATCGCTAAAAAACGTCACTATTTAGCGATCCCGTTAGCGATATTGTTCAGTGCGGCAGCTTCCAGCGACAAGCTTCCTGCTGTGATCTCGCTCGTCGCTGGAATCGCTCCGGACCCTATTTTCTCGTCGGCGCTCCCGCTGGGTAAGTATTTAATCGCTGTGTGGCACCTTTTCTTAGCGATTTAGCGGTACTTTTGTACCGCTAAAGTCGTTAAGAAGATCGCTAACGGCGATAGCGTCGTTAACTATATCGCTAAATGTGGCAGCATTTAGCGATATAGAAACAATCCCGCTAGCGATCGCATTAGTATGCGTCGTTATCGTGATCGCTAGCGGGATTGTTTAGTGTGGCAGTACCTTAAGTTTTGTACTCTGTCGTGAACAATCTTAACATCATTTCTGAGATCTGCTATCTCTTCCTTTACCGCTTGGGTAAAGTCTTTAAATAGGTTTTTCATGTACTCAGCCATGGGTGGGGCTTTAATATATTCCTTTATATCTGGATCATTTTGTATAGAATCCGTATCTTCATCGCTATCTGACCAATGATTGGTCGGAAGTGAACCAAACTTCAATTTGTACGAGGCTCTCTGAGATTTACTGCCCTTAGAAGTTTCAGTGGGTGGACATTTTTGAGTCTTGTCTTCATCTTGGATTTTTTTAGGTATCTTATGGGGTTTGCTTGACTCATCAGTGTGAGTTTTAATGGATCTTCCCATTTTGTGGTCTGATTTAATATAACTACTTGCTATGAAAAATCAGAGTGGTCAAGTATGCTAATAGGTCATGCAATTTCACCTGAGGTGTAGTAGATGGCACTGTGTTTAGATGAAACTTTGAGACTGTTCATCTGTGTGACTTCACAAGTTATTTTACGTTCCTTTTTATTTCCCCTTCTTTCTTCTTTCACACAAAGATATAGTTAGGCTTGTGAGAGTTTGTGCCTTAAAGTATGTAACAGCAGCTAGGAGTGCTTCTTAAGATGCAGGGGTATAGTGAATAGAGGCTCTCTTCTGCCTCTCCCTTTGTGTTTGATGTATCAGAAAGTGCCTGCCTTGTGCTGTTGTGAGGGGAGGGGTCCACTCAGGCATCCAGTTTCCAAGTTTATTTAGCTATTTTCCTCTCTTGTGGAGCCTGTCAGGAATCTGTGGCAGTAAGTCTGTGATGTACAGTGAGCTGCTGATCTGTTTCACACACTTTAAAACACTATGAGATCTGCCAGCTATGGTGCTGAGCAACAAGATGGTGCTGCTTCCCTGTCTCCCTGAGCTCTCTGTTGCTCTCCCCACTCCCTTGTCTCAGTCACAGTTATATTTCTGCTCCCTCCAAGCAGAGCAGCCACCGGGAAGCAGTGAGGTGGATGGCCTCCTGCAATCTGCAGCTGGCTGGCTGCCAAGAGAAGCTCCAAGGCAGACAGAGCTGTGTGTGAGCTGATGCACCAGAGTACACAACCAGTCACAGGAGGATCAGAGAGGGTGATCAGGCAAACAGTCAAGAGCAATTAGTTGGGGATAGGAACCAGAGGGTGCACGTGGCACTGAATCTCAAGTAAGCCCCCTCAGAGCTTCTCCCCCTCACCTCCTTAGCTTGTCTCCTGAGGATGAGTCCCTTCTTTCTTTTTGGTGTGAGGATGTTCCTTTGCTTGTATTCTCCAGCAGATCTCCAGGGATTAAAGTGCCCCCTTGTAAGCTGCAGTTCAAGCCAGATTGGTCTTGTTCAATCCACTTGCCTTTCTATCAGTAAGGATGCAATTTCAACTGGTTAAATTAATTTCTTGGTGCAATTTCACTTGTTTTTCCTTGTCTAGGAGCAGGAGCTGTGGTAACATGCATCCATCCTGTGTGCTGCCTAGGCCACGCCCTAATAATTTATGTTGTTTGCATTGAAATGGGCACTGTAGGTGTGTTTACTGTCCTCCACTCCCTGCCGAATTTTCTTCCCCATTGACTTGCATTGGGGTCGGTTCGAGTTTCAGTCGGACCTTCGACTTTTTCCGATAGTCGGCCGATTTCGTTCAACTCGACTTTTGGGAAAGTCGAGTGGTCCGAAACCCGACTCGACCCTCCTGGAGGCAAAGTCGCTCATCTCTACTCATCACTTTTCATGGGTGTCTCTATTGACTATTTAAAGTTATGACCTGACTTATCCCTGGTTATTTACTCGTTTGTCCTTGTTTTTTCCTCATGCTGTACCAGTACGTCACTATATCTACTCCCCTCCTTGGTGCCTTTATATATGGCTTTTGTGATTTTTATATGATTTTCTTTAATAAACTTTTTGGATTTTTATTATCTTTCTGATGGTCTTTATGTACTACGTTCTTTTCTTGTGTGGTATATAGCCACGTATCGCAGTAACAAGCAAAGTCTATGCATTTTGGGTGTGCTCACCCTTAATCATCAGCTATAAATAAGGCTGGACACACCCAAAATGTGTAAGCTTTGCTTTTGACAAATGCACATGGCATTTTTTACACCAGGTTCTGGGATTTTGCCTACTTTTTTAATTTATTTTCACCCATTCATGGTCCAGAAGCTTTCATGTACTGAGATTATTACTCCAGACCATTCAATACAGAAGATGCTAGCAGAACTGTATGACAATTTTTTTGCTTCTTTGTTTTTCCATATTTTACATAAAGTCTATGTTGGGTACCTTCTAGAAAGAAGCTAGTATTTACATCTAGGATTGTGGCTGTAAGACTGCTAAAAAGTTGTTTTTAAATAAAAGTCATACAGATGTATCTTAGAGCTATACATAGGCTACAAAAGGGAATTCTTTGAAGATCTGGGATAATATTCTATCAGTAAAAGTAAAAAGTTTGTCAGCTGAGTCTACCTCAGCAGCAGGATCATTGTACAGTTATTGCTGATGGCTGACATACCTGCCAGGTTTTGAGATGATCAACGGCAGAGAGTTGTAAATAAGAAAGGTCATGATAACCCTATCTAAGAGTTTAGATTTTTTCCTCCAAGGGTCTTACCTGGATGTGATGTGGGAATTATAATAGTTAATGTAGCGATGGATCCGGTTTACATCCAAGATCACCCCTCAGGATCTTTGGAGCTCCATGCTGACAACATAACACTTAGAGAGGTTTGGATCTTTTGCAGGTCGAATTTGCCAAAGTTGCAGAACTTTCCACAAATATCAATTTGCGGTGAATAAAAAAGCATGAATCCCAATGCTTGAAAGCTTGTAATTTCTCGGAAAATACATATTGGAAGAGGAGAAAGAGATAGAGAACTCTTCTGATCATTAGGAGCTTACACTTCACAGGAGATATAGAAATCCCCTGATCATAAGAGCTTAAATTATACAGGAGATAGCGGACCCTGCTGAACAGAAAAGTTTACACACTACTGAATAGAGACTTAGCCAGGGACTCTGGAGATGGAAAATAACTCTGCGGTACAAACTGTGCTCTACTGGGAACCTCAGGTCTATGGTTACCCAGATACTGGCCACCACTGTACAAGGTATGATAATTCTCTGATGCTTCAGCAGTGTGTGAACGGTGTCAGAAAAGTTTTTATTTCTTTTTTTGAGAAACCGAGAATTTCAGAAAATTCAACTTGAACTTGATCCTTTGCGGATCAATCTATAATAATAATCATAATAATGATGAATGATGTTTGCAAATTTAGCAGCAAAATTTAACCTGTGGGATTTGCATTTCCGAAAGTATGTTACTGGATGCAGGTTCAATATTTGCTTGCCTATAGAACTTTATTCCAAAGTTGTGAGTGAAATTTAGAAAGAGTGCATTTTTACTTTTGTGTCTATTAAACATTTTTGTCCTCACAGTTCAGGTTACTATGACTATATCGCTTAGACACAAAGCACCAGGGAATTAAACACTTTGCTGCTGCAAACTTTTTTTAAAATATCTACTTACAGAAAAGCTATGAAGTCAAGAACACCACCTGGAAATAGCTATGAACATCTGTTTAGTAAAGTAGAGGTACATTTACAGTTATTACTCAATATCCTCTGAGGTTACAAATTGTGGAGCAGGTGCTAATGATGGAGGAGTTCTTAAATATTTAATGTGCAAAACAAATCCCTACAGAAATAAATTAAGAACCTTTCTTTTATAAAACATCTTTAGCAGTACTCAGCTTACATCTTCTGTGCAAAACCTGTAAAACACTGCTGTTGTGGCTTATGAAATCTTTATACTTCAAAGATGACTTCTTATATAGTAAAAAAGAAATGATATCTGATTACACATATAGACGCACATCAAAGTCATTCTTATTCTCTAAAGAAAACTTTGGATATTCGAAACAAAGAGGATAACTTTAATAAAAGTTATAGGTTTTAAAGGAAGGGACTTCATGTCTTACAATTATAATCCTTTTTGCCTCAAAGGATGAGGAATAAAGAAAGTGAATACTTTACATATTTCTATATAATTCCTAAAATGCAAATGCGAAAAATTAAGAACAGGAGATCCAAGAACAAAAAAAGTAATTTTGTGACAAAAAAAAATCATTGAAGATTCTCTAATGGAATTATTTTTATGAATCTGCACCAAGATTCACGTGTAATTCATCTTTTGCAAATTTGCTGCAGATTTCACCCTATGCATTGCAAAGGGAAAAGCCAACAAATATGTATGTACCTGCCCAAGATTTAAAAAATTGTTAATTACTCAGAGTTTTGAAATATCAATCACTTTTATTCCTACTGTAATCTGTGGATTTTCCATCTCCTAATTTGGAAGGAAAATTCTAAGCAAATCTGTAATATGTGAAGTCCAGAATTAATGTTCTTCTCATAGATGATCTCATTAATATTTCTCTACAAAATATCTTATCATTACAGCCCATAGCATTTGACAGGAAGAACTATTAGTAGTATAAGTAAGTTCTCTTATATGCTAGATGCAAAAATATTTATATATTAACTAGAAATAGGCCCGATGCTATCACATCGGGAGTGTGATGAAATTAACATCTGTGTATGCTTAGTGGTGCTAACAGGAGTAGTGGACATGTCTCACACCGCTTGCGCTTTCCAACATACAGTACAGACCAAAAGTTTGGACACATCTTCTCATTCAAAGATTTTTCTGAATTTTCATGACTATGAAAATTGTACATTCACACTGAAGGCATCAAAACTATGAATTAACACATGTGCAATTATATACTTAAAAAAGTGTGAAACAACTGAAAATATGTCTTATATTCTAGGTTCTTCAAAGTAGCCACCTTTTGCTTTGATTACTGCTTTGCACACTCTTGGCATTCTCTTGATGAGCTTCAAGAGGTAGTCACCGGAAATGGTTTTCACTTCACAGGTGTGCCCTGTCAGGTTTAATAAGTGTGATTTCTTGCCTTATAAATGGGGTTGGGACCATCAGTTGTGTTGTGCAGATGTCTGGTGGATACACAGCTGATAGTCCTGCTGAATAGATTGTTAGAATGTGTATTATGGCAAGAAAAAAGCAGCTAAGTAAAGAAAAACGAGTGGCCATCATTACTTTAAGAAATGAAGGTCAGTCAGTCCGAAAAATTGGGAAAACTTTGAAAGTGTCCCCAAGTGCAGTTGCAAAAACCATCAAGTACTACAAAGAAACTGGCTCACATGAGAACCGCCCCAGGAAAGGAAGACCAAGAGTCACCTCTGATTCTGAGGATAAGTTTGTCCGAGTCACCAGACTCAGAAATCGCAGGTTTACAGCAGCTCAGATTAGAGACCAGGTCAATGCCACACAGAGTTCTAGCAGCAGACACATCTCTACAACAACTGTTAAGAGGAGACTTTGTGCAGCAGGCCTTCATGGTAAAATAACTGCTATGAAACCACTGCTAAGGACAGGCAACAAGCAGAAGAGACTTGTTTGGGCTAAAGAACACAAGGAATGGACATTAGACCAGTGGAAATCTGTGCTTTATTCTGATAAGTCCAAATTTGAGATCTTTGGTTCCAACCACCGTGTCTTTGTGCATCGCAGAAAAGGTGAACGGATGGACTCTACATGCCTGGTTCCCAGCATGAAGCATGGAGGAGGAGGTGTGATGGTGTGGGGATGCTTTGCTGGTGACACTGTTGGGGATTTATTCAAAAATTGAAGGCATACTGAACCAGCATGGCTACCACAGCTTCTTGCAGCGGCATGCTATTCCATCTGGATTATATTTAGTTGGACCATCTTTTTTTTTCAACGGTACAATGACCCCAAACACACCTCCAGGCTGTGTAAGTGCTATTTGACCAACAAGGAGAGTGATGGGTTGCTACGCCAGATGACCTGGCCTCCACAGTCACCAGATCTGAACCCAGTCGAGATGGTTTGGGGTGAGCTGGACCACAGAGTGAAGGCAAAAGGGCTAACAAGTGCAAAGCATCTCTGGGAACTCCTTCAAGACTGTTGGAAGACCATTTCCGGTGACTACCTCTTGAAGCTCATCAAGAGAATGCCAAGAGTGTGCAAAGCAGTAATCAAAGCAAATGTGGCTACTTTGAAGAACCTATAATATAAGGCCTCTTTCACACATCAGTTTTTTTGTATCAGGCATGATCCGTCGAACACCTGAAGGGACGGATCCGGCACTGAAATAAAAAAACTGATGCAACGGATCCGGTTTTTTTGCTGGATCCGACCTGAACTTTTGAACCAGAAAAAGAGGGTTTTGGATGTCCGGAGACACTGGAAAATGTACTAGTAGTAGTAGTAGTAGTAGTAGTAGTAGTAGTATGTAGTAGACCTTGGTTTCCAGAATCCGGATCAGACTTTTGACGGATTGCACAAAAATCTGATCCGGTTCCATTGACTTCTGTTATTTCCGGCCGCCTGATGCGCCGCTTCAGGCACTATTAGGCGGCTCCGGCAAACAAAAAAAACGTTACATGCACCATTTTGTCCTGCCGCCGGAATGTACATTTCTGCCAGATACGGACAAAAACGGATACAACGCAATGACATCAGGCACGATCCGGCGCTAATGAAAGTCAATGGTAAAAAAACGCATCCGGTACCAGATGCGTTTTTTTACCAACACGCCTGATCATGCCTGATACAAAAAAACGGATGTGTGAAAGAGGCCTAAGACATATTTTCAGTTGTGTCAAACTTTTTTGTTAAGTATATAATTGCACATGTATTAATTCATAGTTTTGATGCCTTCAGTGTGAATGTACACTTTTCGTAGTCATGAAAATAAAGAAAAATCTTTGAATGAGAAGGTGTGTCCAAACTTTTGATCTGTACTGTATCTGTTCTATTGTCACGGGTGTGTCGCTGCGAAGATCGTCGCGATTGCACACCCTGGCTTCTCACAGCTGAGGTTCTGGTGCTGGGTGTTTTTTGGCACTGAGGGAGTTAATTCTTCCTCTCTCTGTGCTGGACTAGACCAGCCTCGCTCAGCTGCAATTAATGTTGTGGTAATTGGTTTCCTTCATATACCTGCCTGTCTGCTGGGGAAGTGTCGGTGAAAGCATTCATGCAGACTAGCAGAGTGGATCGTTTTGAGAAGTCTAAAGCTAAGAGTACCTGTTGTGGTTTTCTCCTCTCCTCGCTTTATTATTTATCTCCTTACCCGTTGGTGTTCCCTCTGTAGTGATAGTTTTGTATGCAAGGTGGTCTTTTATTTTACCCCCTTGTACTGTCTCGTTCGTCTTATACTGTGGGTGAAGGCAGTTACCTTCCTGTTCCCTGTGGTGGTAATCAGGGTCCTTCTCAGGACTAGATTACAGTGGTTAGGGATTCACAGGAGATAGGGTTACGCTGGCGGCCTGGACCTCTGTACCATCAACAGTACCTCCAGGTAGAGGGATTAGTCAGGACCCCAGCTTAGGGTCAGCATAGACCCCGGTCCTCCTGTATACAGAGACAGCGTGACATTTTCACCGACCTTACTAAAGATTCTCCCCAGCCACCATGGATCCAGTAGCCAGTCTAGCTCAGCAGTTGCAGAGTTTGTCCATGGAGCTGAGGGACGTTAAGTCCAAGGTTTTGTACCCACCGGAGCAGGCCAGACCTGAACCTAAAGTAGCTCTCCCGGACAGGTTCACTGGAGGGCGGGACAAATTTTTTGCTTTCCGGGAGGCATGTAAATTGTACTTTCGGCTGCGACCTCAGTCATCTGGGAGTGAAGATCAAAGGGTGGGAATTGTCATCTCACTCCTACAAGGGGACCCCCAATCCTGGGCGTTCTCCCTTCCCCCGGGCTCCCCGGCTCTCCAGTCAGTGGATAGATTTTTCGCAGCTCTGGGTCTTGTATATGATGACCCGGATCGGGTCTCCCTTGCTGAAACTAAGTTACGTAAGATACAGCAGGGAGATCGTCCGGCAGAGGAATTCTGTTCGGAGTTCCGTAGGTGGGCCACGGACACCCAGTGGAATGACCCAGCTCTTAGGAGCCAGTTTTGTCAAGGTTTATCTGACAAATTAAAAGATGTGTTGGCGCAGTATGACCCTCCCACGACACTGGAAGCCGCTATGGCCCTTGCTATTCGTATTGACAGACGTCTTCGGGAGAGGTGCGGGGTAACTTCGCCCCCTGTGATGACTCCACCTTCCTCAAGGGTCCCTTATACGGAGTTCCCCTGGTCAGTCCAGAGGAGCCTATGCAATTAGGAGGGACATCATTCCGGGGGAGGGGATCGGTGGGGCGCCACAAAACAAGAAGTTGTTTCTTCTGTGGAAAAAAGGGACATTTTATTAGGGGGTGTCCATCCCATCCTTTGCAGAGTGAGAAGTCGCCGGAAAACTATTGATCCCAGATTGTGTGGTGGACGGCAATCTGGGAGTAAGTATTTCGTCCCTAAGTTCGTCTCAGTTTCTCGTACCGGCGGAGGTGGTGTGGTGGTGCGAAAACTGAGAGGATATCTGTAAGGTTCTGTGTACATGTTCCTGAAACTCAGTTTGTTCGTCAGCCATTTTACTTTCTGTCTTGCTGCAGCTATCTTGCCCTCAGTCAAAATGGAGTTTCCAGCTTGCATGTTCCCGCCCTGATTCTCTCCTTTTGCTTCTTAAGCAGCCACAGCTGAGCAATCAGTGCTTCAGAATCTAGCCTGCAGTGAACCTGTGACCTGACTCCTAAAGCCTTGGACCTTGTACTCCAGCTATTCCTACTGAGGAACTCTGAAGCACTTGTGGATTCTGAACCCTGCTCTTTGAAAGACCCACGTTTGCATGGACTTACGGTAACAGAGAAGAAGATCCTGAACTGTTGTGGAGAGTGATTGCTGAGCTTAGATTACTCTGGCCTGCTGTGTCTCCTGCTTCTGTGTCTGCGAACTGTGTGACTATTTTTGCCAACTTGTATGAAGTAATACAAGACTTTCTATATCAAACCTGTGTCTCATGTATTTTCATCGCACCCAAGCACAAGACGCTATATGAACTGTACTACATACATTACAAGATTCTGAAGCAAAAACGTTAGTGTCTGCTGGGTCTGGAAAGGCTGTGTCTGCTGTAACTGTGGATATCGGATGTCCGGTTGTACTTTCTGTGATGACAGTGGTTGTGACTTCTCACAACCATTCCAGGTGAGCAATTCCCTTAAGTGTTTTTTTTTCTGCAGTGTTACCACAGGTAAACACTATTGTTTTTTTTTTGTTTTTTTTTCTCTTTTCTCTTTTTTGTCTGCTGTAACTGTGGATATCAGATCTCCGGGTGAACTTTCTGTGATGATAGTGGTTGTGACTTCTCACAACCATTCCAGGTGAGCAGTTACCTTAATTTTTTTTCTCTCTGCAGTGTTACCACAGGTAAACACTATTGTTTTTTTTTTTTCTCCTCTCCTCTTCTTCCAGTACTCCTGTCTTAAAAGATCTGGAAAATGGAGGCCCATAAAGGAACTTTGCGGAGTGACTGATAATATCCTTGCAGATTTGCAGAATATAAAGACCCGTTTTTCAAGCCTACAGGACCTCACTAATCACAATTTGCAAGTGTTTGGACAGACTGCCCAGGATTTGCGAGCCAGGATTGAGGTTCTAGAAGAGCGAGTCCAGGCTCCTGCCGTAGCCCCGAGTTCTGGGATTCCCAAGTTGCCCCCTTTTCGTTTTGGCGGTGAACGTGAGAAATTCAGGGGATTTATTAATCAATGCAATCTTTTTTTTTTCTGCACATGCTTCACAATTTCCCACTGAACGATCTAAGGTGCTTACTATAATTATGTTGCTTACCAACAAGGCTTTGATGTGGGCAAACCCTCTGATTGAGACTGAGGATGATTGTTTGAATCACCTTGATGCTTTTATTTCAGCCATGGGGCAGGTGTTTGATGACCCCAATCGAGGTGCAACAGCTGAAGCAGCCATGTTAGCTTTGCGCCAAGGTAAGCACTCGGTAGCTGAATATGCCTTGGATTTCAGGAGATGGGCCCTTGATACCACCTGGGACAGTTCCGCCAAAAAATCTATTTTTCGAAAGGGGTTATCTCCACTGATTAAGGATGAACTTGCTCGTGCCGACCCTCCCACTGCGTTAGGTGACTTTATTAACTACTGCATCCGTATTGATACTCGTCTGACTGAACGCAGGCAAGAGAGATGGTTCGAAAGCAATCGCACTAACCTTTTCCTACCTTCCTCTCCAGCTAAGGAACCTTTGAGTAGGATTACACGGGAACCTGAACCTGAACCCATGCAGGTAGACTCTTTACAACGACGGGTTAGTGATGCACGCAAGGAACATCGTTTTAAGGAAAATCTATGTTTCTATTGTGGTAAGTCAGGGCACTTCATTATAAACTGCCCAGCCTTTCTCATAAGACTACTGCAGCACTCATTCATTGTGAGTGTTGCGAGAGGGGATCTGTCAGGTCCGAGCCTCAGGCTCCAGAGAGATCTGCAGCAACAGATCTTGATTTCTCGGACTTAAACTCCGTTACCTCTGAAGTCGTTGACTGTGTAAACGCTGCCATTTTTCAAGTTTCCTCAGCGGTGTCCCAGCTGAGTTGTAAGAAAAACAATTCTCATTGCTTTCTTTCCATCAAACTCTGGGTTGACTCAGCTTGGGTGTCTAGCTCTGCTATGATCGACTCAGGGGCAAGTGGAAATTTTATGGATGTCTCCTTTGCTCTGAAACAGGGGATACGTTCAGTGAAGAAGGCTACTCCAGTACAGATGGAAACTGTGGATGGCTCCCTGCTGACCTCTGGACCAGTGGATCAGGAAACAGAGCCTTTGAGGGTTCTTATGGGTAAAGATCATCAAGAGAAACTGTCCTTTATGCTTATCTCTTCTCCCCACTTTCCCATTATTCTAGGGCTACCATGGCTGCAGGCTCAGAATCCTACCATTAACTGGGAGACCAAGGAATTACACTTTCCAGAGAAACAGATGAGTCCAAAAGTTTCAGCTTGCTCTGTTCCTAAAGGAACCATGTCAGTCCCTGAACTACCAGCTGTATACCAGGACTATGTGGATTTATGTGACAAGAAGAACGCTGACCAGCTTCCTCCTCACCGTCCATATGATTGTCCAATTGAATTATTGCCTGGAGCAGAGATACCTTTTGGTAAGATCTACCCCCTGGCGGGGCCCGAGCTAAAGGCTTTAAAGGATTACATAGACGAAAATCTAGCCAAGTGCTTCATACGCCCCTCTTCATCTCCTGCAGGTGCACCCATCTTCTTTGTAAAGAAGAAAGATGGATCTCTGAGACCATGCGTAGACTATAGGGAACTCAATAAGGTTACTATTAGAAACCGTTATCCATTGCCTTTAATCCCTGAGTTATTGGAGAGAGTGCGACATGCCAAAATTTTCTCTAAACTAAATCTTCGTGGGGCCTATAACTTAGTCCGTATTAGACCTGGGGATGAATGGAAGACTGCATTCAGGTCACGCTATGGACACTTTGAATATCTAGTTATGCCTTTTGGTCTGAGTACCGCCCCAGCCACTTTCCAACACTTGGTGAATGACATCTTCAGGGATCTCCTAGATACATTCGTGGTAATTTATTTGGATGATATTCTAATTTTTTCTAACTCCACAGAGGAACATCATGGACATGTGAGAATGGTGTTGGAACGTCTAAGACAAAATCATCTTTACATCAAACTTGAAAAGTGTGAATTCCATAGGACCGAAATTCAATTTCTGGGGTATGTACTGTCTACACAAGGAATTAGTATGGATGGAAGCAAAACCCAAGCCATCAAGGATTGGCCAAGTCCTAGAAATGTGAAGGAGGTACAGCGCTTCATCGGGTTTGCCAACTTCTATAGACGTTTCATTAGAAATTTCTCTGAGGTAGTGTCACCTATCACCCAACTTACCCGGAAAGAGTCTAGGTTCTCCTGGACTCCCCAAGCCCAGGAAGCATTTTCCCGTCTAAAAGATAAATTTACCACTGCACCTATCCTAGTACATCCCAACCCGAGCTTGCCTTCATAATAGAGGTGGATGCTTCAGACTGTGCCGTTGGAGCTATACTCTCTCAGAGAACAGGTGAGAAGAATGTCTTGCATCCCTGTGCCTTCTTTTCCCAGCAGTTGTCTTCGGCTGAGAGGAACTACGATGTGGGCAATAGAGAGTTGTTGGCCATTATTGCCGCCTTCAAAGAATGGAGACACCTTCTTCAGGGAGCTGCACAGCAAATAGTCGTCCTGACAGATCATCGTAACCTTGAGTTCATCAGGTCGGCTAAGTGCCTGACTCCTCGCCAGGCTCGCTGGAATCTTTTCTTAAACCAATTTAATTTTATCATTTCTTATAGACCAGGATCGCGCAATGGAAAGGCTGATGCACTCTCTAGGATTTACTCAGCAGAGACACGTCCAATTACTCCTCCTAAGACTATTCTTCCTGACTCTAGATTCCTAGGAGTAATTCATAATCAAGACCTACTTAAGGACATCAAGGAAGCATACCATGCGGATTCCTTTTTGGCACAACCCCCAAGGGACGTAAGTCTTGTCTTTAAGAATGGTGTGTGGATTCAGGGACAACGCCTGTATATTCCTGAAACAGTCAGATTGAGAGTATTGAAACTCATTCACGATTCCAAGATAGCTGGGCATAGAGGAATTCTAAAGACACAGGAATTTCTCTCTCGTTTATTTTGGTGGCCCACTTGCAGGAAGGATGTTTTAAACTATGTCACTTCATGTGAAGTCTGTGCAAGATGCAAAACTCCTCGCTCCTCACCAACTGGTCTGTTACAGCCTCTTCCCACCCCGTCCCGCCCGTGGGGATCCATTTCTATGGACTTCATTGTGGAGTTACCAACCTCTCAAGGGAAGAACACCATTCTAGTGGTGGTTGACCGTCTAACAAAGGCAGCTCATTTTATCCCTTGTGTCGGCTTACCCACTGCAAAACAGACATCAGATTTGATGATTAAAGATGTGTTTCGCTTACATGGAGTACCGGATGAGGTTATTTCAGATTGAGGGGTGCAATTCACTTCTAGGTTTTGGCAAAATTTCTGTGCAGCATTGGACATTAAAGTAAACCTTTCTTCTGCTTTTCATCCCCAGACTAATGGACAGACCGAACGAACCAATCAAACCCTGGAGCAGTATCTCCGCTGCTTTATCTGCCACCTACAGGATGATTGGGTGGATCTACTTCCATTAGCTGAGTTCTCGTATAACAACTCTCAGAGTGCCTCCACTAAGCAGTCTCCTTTTTACTCTAATCTAGGTTATCATCCTAACATTCTACCACGATTTCCCATAGAACGCCTTTACCAGCAGTGGCTAAAAGAATCACGTCTTTACAGAAGAATATGGATCTTCTAAAGGAGAATCTGGAATCGGCTCAGGAAAGGTACAAGAAAGCAGCAGATAAATTTCGTAAACCTGCACCAGCTTTCAAGGTAGGAGACTTGGTCTGGCTGTCAACCAGAAATCTTAAGTTAAGGATTCCATCGTCTAAGTTGGGACATAAGTACATTGGACCCTATAAAATCAGTAAAATTATAAGTGCCGTTGCTTGTCGTCTTCAACTGCCCAGAACTATGAGAATTCACCCTGTCTTTCATGTATCCCTACTAAAGGCTGCGACACCCAATACGTTTCCTGGACGTTCTTCTCCTTGCCCTGACCCAGTGCTAGTCGATGGTCAGGAAGAATTTGTGGTGGAAAGGATTTTAGATTCCAGGTTGTATAGAAATCAGTTACAATATCTGATTAAATGGCAGGGTTACCCAGTGGAGGACAACTCATGGGAACCAGTCAATAACGTTAATGCTCCTCGCTTGCTCCGTCAGTTTCATCAGAGGTACCCACACAAGCCTGGCCTGAGGTCATCCGGAGGTTGTCCCTAAGGGAGGAGTAATGTAAGGTTCTGTGTACATGTTCCTGAAACTCAGTTTGTTCGTCAGCCATTTTACTTTCTGTCTTGCTGCAGCTATCTTGCCCTCAGTCAAAATGGAGTTTCCAGCTTGCATGTTCCCGCCCTGATTCTCTCCTTTTGCTTCTTAAGCAGCCACAGCTGAGCAATCAGTGCTTCAGAATCTAGCCTGCAGTGAACCTGTGACCTGACTCCTAAAGCCTTGGACCTTGTACTCCAGCTATTCCTACTGAGGAACTCTGAAGCACTTGTGGACTCTGAACCCTGCTCTTTGAAAGACCCACGTTTGCATGGACTTACGGTAACAGAGAAGAAGATCCTGAACCTGTTGTGGAGAGTGATTGCTGAGCTTAGATTACTCTGGCCTGCTGTGTCTCCTGCTTCTGTGTCTGCAAACTGTGTGACTATTTTTGCCAACTTGTATGAAGTAATCAAGACTTTCTATATCAAACCTGTGTCTCATGTATTTTCATCGCACCCAAAGCACAAGGCTTATGAACTGTAAAAAATTTTACATATTGTTCTTCGGTGGGGGGCGGGGCTAACTGGTGGATGCCGCTTTGCCCGGGTTCAAGGATGCTTTTGGTGGGTTGGAAACCCTTCCCTATTCTCGATCGACGCCAGCCCTCTCGGCGGGAAGTTTTGTGCAAGCAGTGCAAAAACATAGACTTCAAGTGGGGCGCTACTAAAGAATTTTGTTTTTTATGTGTTGGGGGTCTTCCCCACCCCCTATAGTGCGGGGCCCTGCCTTGGTAACTAAGCAACCCCGGTTTTAATTGGCAATGAGAGCCCCCAAGGAGCGATTTTGTAAAAAAATTTATAAATAGGTCATTGGTGCGGTCGTCCAGGGCCTTACCCCCATTTTGGTGGTTTGAGGTGTTTCTCGGAAAAAGGGTGTCAAGAATACCCCCTCTCGCGAGTTGACTGTTCTTTTTAACTTGCTCCCTGGGGCCAAGTTCCGAAATCTGGTTTGTAAAACCCTTTTCGGGCCCTGGGACGGGCCCATGAAGGATTATATTTCAGAGGTCTGGCTAAGGGGATATTTGCCTTTATTTCCCCCGGGGGCCCCGGGGTTTTCTTTGTGAAGAAAAAAAATGGAGGCCCCGCCCCTTTCCCGGATTTCCCTGAAAAAAAATCGGATTACGGGCCCAGATCCCCTATCCGCTCCCATTTTTCCCGATCTCTTCAATCAGATCGTGGGTCCAAAGGTTTTCTAAGTTTGGGTCTCAGGGGGGGGGGTACAATCTATTAGGATGAAGGGGGGGGGATGAGTGGAAAACGGCGTTTTTTAAAATCCGGAGGGGGATTATGAGAACCCCTTTTATGCCATTGGTTGGTATTGCCTGGTGGTGTTTCAAACACTTTTTAAATGACATTTTTCGCCAAATGGGACGTTTGTGGTCTTATTGGTGATATCTTAATTTATCGCCAGATCTTGGTTCATCAGGGATGTTTGGGAGGGTTACGATCTTGCGGGGTAAAAAAACTGTACGCCAATGGGGGAAGTGTGTGATGCCGTACGGAAAATTTGTTTTTGGGTTCCGGTGTCGCATGGTTTCGTATGGACCCTGGGAAAGTGGGGGAGTTCTTGGTGGGGTCTGCCAGGGATCTTAAGGGATTACAACGTTTCCCCGGGGGTTTTTAATACTACCGGGAAATTTATTGTAATTTTTCGTCCCTAGTTAAACCTCTCACGGCATGACAAAAAAGGGGGCGGATTTTTCAAAGTGGTCGCAAGGGTTGTCAAGCGTTTTCTCTTTGAAAAATTTTTTGCTTAGCACCCATACTTTTCAAGTGGTCACAGCCCTTATTTTTGAGGTGGACGCTTCCGGGAGGGGGGGGAGCGTATTGTCACAAAGGGTTTGTCCCTGGTAATGGCATCCGGCGCCTTTTCTCTAAAAAAAAATTTTCGTC
>JARQOD010000006.1:322245065-322348079 GCA_033576555.1 Oophaga sylvatica
GAACATGTGACCCCTGATCTCCAATGAGAGATCTCACTCTGGGCATGCTCAGAAGGGAAAACGCAGGACTTTGTCCCAAAGACGTCTGCTCCAGCACTGGCTATAATAGCAGATCCAGGAAAGGCAGCAGCAAGTCACTGCACAGTAGTGGAGTGGGCAAGACACTTGGACCGACGTCTCTGCTGAGCAGGCTCCACTGCGGCCGGAGATGAATGGGAGACCGCAGCGGGACAGGTTCAAGACTCCTCTTGTGCAGCAGCGGGAAATCGAACCCTAACATTACCCCCCCTCCTAGGGCCCCCCTTCTTTGGGCCTCGCTGCGCTCAAAGGCAGCGATGAGCTGCGGAGCGTGAACATGCTAGGCAGGCTCCCAGGATCTATCCTCAGGCCCATAACCCCTCCAATCCACCAAATAAAATTTTTTGCCTCGTACCACCTTGCACCCAACAATGGCGTTCACCTCATGATCGTCGGTAGATGAACCCGACGTCCCGGCAGATGACTCGGAAAACCGGGAAATGGCCACGGGTTTCAAGAGGGACACGTGAAAGATGTCAGTGATACCAAGGCGAGGCGGAAGGGCTAGGCGGTAAACCACCGGGTTCACCTGCTCAAGAACTTTAAAGGGGCCCAAAAAGCGAGGTGCCAACTTGGTGGACTCTACCCATAGCCTAATGTTTCGGGCAGAAAGCCACACTAGGTCACCCGGGGCAAATGTAGGAGCGGGGCGCCGATGGGCATCGGCCGAAGACCTCATCCTCTCTTTGGAGGCCTGAATGGCATCCTGAGTGCGGTCAAAAATGTCCCGTGCCTCCACAGCCCAGTCTGCCACCCTGGAATCGGCGGAAGACACGGGCATAGGCACTGGTACCCACGGATGCTGACCGTAGTTCAGGAAGAATGGGGTCTGTCCGATGGAGTCAGCCACAGCATTATTTAGAGCGAACTCAGCCCACGGTAGCAAGGATGCCCAGTCATCCTGCTTGGCAGAAACAAAATGTCGCAAGTACGTGACCAAGGTCTGGTTGGCCCTCTCTACCAACCCATTCGTCTCGGGATGGTATGCAGAGGAGAGATTCAACTCAATGCTGAGTAAACGACACAGCTCTCTCCAGAACCGAGACGCAAACTGGGGACCTCGATCACTGACAATTTTGTCTGGCATACCGTGAAGGCGGAAAATATGCCTAATGAATAATGCTGCCAAGGCCCGTGCAGAAGGTAACCGTGGTAACGGCACTAAGTGCACCATTTTGGAGAAATGGTCGGTTATCACCCAGATGATGGTGCAGCCCCGAGACTTGGGTAAGCCCACCACAAAATCCATCCCGACCATCTCCCAAGGCCTGTCTGCCACCGGTAAAGGGAAAAGTAACCCAGCTGGCCGTTGTCGAGGGGACTTATTCTTGGCGCAGGAAACGCATGCCTGAACGTATTCCCTGACGTCACGGACCATATGTGGCCACCAGTATGTCCTCGCCAGTAACTCAGATGTCCTTTTTGCCCCAAAATGTCCACCCACCCTGGACGAATGTGCCCAAGAGAGTACCTCCGGTCGCAAATTGGTGGGCACAAAAGTCTTACCCGAAGGCACAGACTCAAGCGAAACCGGGGCCACAGTTCTTAGTTTCTCTGTGGGGACAATCAACCGTGGCTCCTCCTCCACCTCCTCGGAGGACACCACGGAGCGAGAAAGCGCATCGGCCCGAATGTTTTTCTCACCGGAGAGGAAATGGAGGGTGAAATGAAACCGGGAGAAGAACAGGGACCATCTGGCCTGACGAGAATTTAGCCGCTGGGCGGTCTGTAAATAGACCAAATTTTTGTGGTCAGTGAAAACTTGAAAGGGAAAGCGAGCCCCCTCCAGGAGATGTCTCCATTCTGAAAAGGCCAACTTCATGGCTAGCAACTCCCTATCCCCAATGGAATAATTCCTCTCCGCTGGTGTGAAGGTCTTGGAAAAGAAGAAACAAGGATGTTTCCGACCTTGAGCATCCTTTTGAAAAAGGACTGCTCCAGCACCAACGGACGAGGCATCGAACTCCAATAAAAAAGGCTTATCAACCTCGGGGCGATGTAAGATGGGAGCGCTAGCAAAATGGGACTTAATTGAAGTAAAGGCCTTGGAGACCTCCTCTGACCACAATTTGGGATTGGCTCCCTTCTTGGTGAGGGCTACCAAGGGAGCTACCAAAGTGGAGAAGTGGGGAATGAATTGGCGATAGTAATTAATGAACCCCATAAAGCGCTGCACCGCTTTAAGAGAATGGGGTTTTTGCCAATCCATCACAGCCTGTAGTTTGGCAGGATCCATAGCCAATCCCTGGGCGGAGATGATATAGCCCAGGAAAGGTAAAGACTCCTGCTCAAACATGCATTTCTCCAACTTTGCATAGAGGGAGTTTGCCCGTAACAGGTCGAAGACTTTGCAGACATCCCTCCGGTGAGAGTCAATATCTGGAGAAAAGATGAGAATATCATCCAGATAGACTACTACAGAGGTGGAAAGCATATCCCGGAAGATATCATTGACAAAGTCTTGGAAAACGGCTGGGGCATTACAGAGCCCGAAGGGCATCACCAGGTATTCATAATGCCCATCCCTGGTATTAAAAGCCGTCTTCCATTCGTCCCCTTCACGGATGCGAATCAGGTTATAAGCACCACGCAGATCTAATTTAGTAAATACCCTTGCTCCCCGGAGCCTATCAAAGAGCTCAGAGATCAGGGGCAACGGGTACTTATTCTTAACGGTGATGGCGTTAAGACCTCTGTAATCTATACACGGATGTAATTCTCCACTCTTCTTCTGCACGAAGAAGAACCCCGCTCCTGCTGGAAACACCGACTTCCTAATGAACCCTCTTGCCAGATTCTCCTGGATATATTGAGACATAGCCTCCGTCTCAGGAAGAGAGAGGGGATAGACCCTTCCCCGAGGAGGTTCTGCTCCAGGCAAGAGGTCAATAGGACAGTCGTAGGGACGATGGGGCGGCAGAGTCTCCGCAGCTTTTTTAGAGAACACGTCTGCATATGACTGATAACACTTGGGAAGAGGAGAAAGATCTGCTGGTATCTCTGTAGTGGTAACCTGAATGCATTCCCTGACACATCTGTCCTTACATGACTCACTCCAACCCAGTATCCTACCGGAGGTCCACTCAATATGAGGGGAGTGGGAACGGAGCCAGGGTACTCCCAGTAGGATTTCGTCTATTCCCTTGGGAAGGACGAGAAGGGAAATAATTTCCTGATGGGAAGGGGGTACACACAAAGTAAGAGGGACAGTCTGATGTGTAATTGGCGAGGGCAATGTCAACCCATTCACTACCCGGACAATCACTGGTTTGTCGAGAGCTACCAGATGTATTGCGTGGCGATGAGCATAGGTGGATGACATGAAATTCCCCTCTGCTCCTGAGTCCACACAAAGCTCGACTGTAAGTGTGGAAGAGTCCACAGTGACTGTCCCTTTAAATGTCATCTTGGAGGAAAATGCCGCTGTCTCTAGTGAACCTCCTCCCAGGACCACTAGACGCGATCGCTTCCCCGATCGCTGTGGACATTATTGGCATAGTGTCCTGTCTGCTGACAAAGGTTACAGACCACAGATACTCGGACGACTCGAGACTTAGGTCCTGCATGAGGAACCTCTGTGGCTTTTTGGGGTTCGGACGCCACATAGGGAGATTCGAGAGGTGTGGCAAAGGTGGGAGCCAACCGAATCCTCTACCTACACTGGGCCCGCTCCAACCTCCGCTCGTGAAAACGGAGGTCGATGCGGGTAGATATGGAGATAAGCTTCTCCAGTGTGGCGGGAATCTCCCTGGTAGCCAAAGCGTCTTTAACATGATCAGCCAGTCCTCGCCAGTAGACTGGAATGAGTACTTTATCCGACCAGTCTAGCTCTGAGGCCAGAGTCCGAAACTGGACGGAAAACTGACTGACCAAAGACGAACCCTGTGCCAATGCCAGCAGTTGTAGCGCCGTATCGTGGGTGACCTGAGGTCCTAAAAAGACCTTTTTAAGAGCCTCCAGGAAACGAGGAGCACTCCGCACCACACGATCGTCGCGCTCCCACAGCGGCGTTGCCCACTCCAACGCTCTGCCCGAGAGTAGAGACAGTACAAAACCCACTTGTGCCCGATCCGTGGGGAAACGTGCAGCCAGAAGCTCGAGCTGTATAGAGCACTGACTCACGAGTCCCCGACATTGCTTGCTATCACCGGCAAACTTGTCAGGAAGCGGGAGGTGGGATAATGTAGGGGCAGAGGTGGCAGAGGACAAACTGGCTGCAGCCACGCTAGCAGCCTGAACAGCGACTGCGGTAACATCCACAGCTGAGGTTGTGCGCTCAAGAGCCGCCAACCTACCCTCCAGCTGCTGGATGTACTGCGGTAGACGCTGGTCATCCGCCATTTTACTAGCCAGACCCTGGCGCTAATATTATGTTAGGGTCTGCGGAACGCACCAAATATATGAGGTAGAGAGGTGCGTTCGCAGCCCGGGGTCCACCGTGCAGGCGGAACCTGCTGCTAGTAAAAATGGCGCGAGAAGCAAACTCTGTTATCCCGCAGAGTCGCCAACATAAACGCCGTAATGCGCTGTGGCAATAAGTGCAAACTCTGTTACTCCACAGAGCCGCTAGAAGGAGAGCCGCAGCGCTATATGGCGATGTGTGCGCACTCACTAGACACAACTGAGTCGCAAAGAAAACACGCTAGGGAGCTGTCTAGCGTTGAAAGCGAACCCTGTTACGTCACAGGGCCGCTGAGAAAAAGCACTGTGTCCTGACAGGCTCTCAGGTACACAGCTAATTGCTAAGCGTACATAAAGCGTGATCATGTGCTAATGTCCTCGCGGGAGACACCCGCAATCTATGGCGTCTGAACGCCAGACCCTGAATACGGCAATCAAACTCCTCACCGGTTATGCCGGTAATCTAGGGCATCTAGGACACCGACCCTGACCAGCTAGCAAACCAAACTCCTCACCGATTAAGTCGGTATTCTAGTGGCTTATTTCAGCCGGGTCCCTAGCCACACTGGCGCATAGCATACAATGGTTGATATTAGCGCATGGCGGCCCAGCCATGCTACCCTTTTATAGCAACAGCTACAGGACCTTCCAGGAACAAGGACCAATGAGAAACTGTTACAAACACATGTAGCTACATGACCTTCCTGGCGGACCAATAGGAGCCGCTGCAGCACCTGAACATGTGACCCCTGATCTCCAATGAGAGATCTCACTCTGGGCATGCTCAGAAGGGAAAACGCAGGACTTTCTCCCAAAGACGTCTGCTCCAGCACTGGCTATATTAGCAGATCCAGGAAAGGCAGCAGCAAGTCACTGCACAGTAGTGGAGTGGGCAAGACGCTTGGACCGACGTCTCTGCTGAGCAGGCTCCACTGCGGCGGAGATGAATGGGAGACCGCAGTGGGACGGGTTCGAGACTCCCCTTGTGCAGCAGCGGGAAATCGAACCCTAACACCGTGGCAGCTAATATCTGTGTGTGCTCAAAGTTTGGAAAGTTTACGGTGGTTTTCTTTTTTTGTGTCCTGGGTGAAACTCTACTTATATACAGCACTATTTAGCCAAAAAAATAAGAAACATTTGTCGTAGTGGTATCTCCGTGCCAGCTGATATCTTTGCGTGCTCAAAGTTTGTTCAGTTTAGGCCGGTTTTCCTTTTTTTGTCTTGGGTGTAACAGTACTGATATACAGCATTAGTTAGCCCAAAAATAAAAAATAAACTGGGCCCACATTTGTCGCAGTGGTATCGCCGTGCCAGCTGATATCTGTGCGTGCTCAAAGCTTGGCCACATTATGCCGGTTTTCCGTTTTTTGTCCTGGGTGTGACATTACTGATAAACAGCACTAGTTAGCCTAAAAAAAAAAAAAAAAACAGGGCACACATTTGTCGTAGTGATATCGCCGTGCCAGCTGATACCTGTGCGTGCTAAAAGTTTGGCCAGTTTAGGCCGGTTTTCCTTTTTTTGTCCTTGGTGTGACAGTACTGATATACAGAAATAGTTAGCCCAAAAATGAAAAAAAAACAGGGCACACATTTGTCGTAGTGGTATCGCCGTGCCAGCTGATATCTGTGCGTGCTCAAAGTTTGGCCAATTTAGGCCGGTTTTCTTTTTTTTGCCCTGGGTGTCACAGTGCTGATATATAGCACTAGTTAGCCCAAAAATAAAAAAATAAAACAGGGCACACATTTGTCGTAGTGGTATCTCCGTGGCAGCTAATATCTGTGTGTGCTCAAAGTTTGGAAAGTTTACTGTGGTTTTCTTTTTTGTGTCCTGGGTGAAACTCTACTTATATACAGCACTATTTAGCCAAAAAAAAAGAAACATTTGTCGTAGTGGTATCTCCGTGCCAGCTGATATCTTTGCGTGCTCAAAGTTTGTCCAGTTTAGGCCGGTTTTCCTTTTTTTGTCTTGGGTGTAACAGTACTGATATACAGCATTAGTTAGCCCAAAAGCAAAAAATAAACTGGGCCCACATTTGTCGCAGTGGTATCGCCGTGCCAGCTGATATCTGTGCGTGCTCAAAGCTTGGCCACTTTATGCTGGTTTTCCTTTTTTTGTCCTGGGTGTGACATTACTGATAAACAGCACTAGTTAGCCTAAAAAAAAACAAAAAAAAAACAGGGCACACATTTGTCGTAGTGATATCGCCGTGCCAGCTGATACCTGTGAGTGCTAAAAGTTTGGCCAGTTTAGGCCGGTTTTCCTTTTTTTGTCCTGGGTGTGACAGTACTGATATACAGAAATAGCTAGCCCAAAAATAAAAATAAAACAGGGCACACATTTGTCGTAGTGGTATCGCCGTGCCAGCTGATATCTGTGCGTGCTCAAAGTTTGGCCAGTTTAGGCCGGTTTTCCTTTTTTTGTCCTGGGTGTGACAGTACTGATATACAGGAATAGTTATCCCAAAAATAAAAATAAAACAGGGCACACATTGTCGTAGTGATATCGCGTGCCAGCTGATACCTGTGCCTGCTCAAAGTTTGGCCAGTTTAGGCTGGTTTTCCTTTTTTGTCCCGGGTGTGACAGTAATGATATACAGCACTAGTTAGCCCATAAATAAAAAAAAACAGGGCACACATTTATCGTAGTGGTATCGCCGTGCCAGCTGATATCTGTGCGTGCTCAAAGTTTGGCCAGTTAAGGCCGGTTTTCCTTTTTTTTGTCCTGGGTGTGACAGTACTGATATACAGCACTAGTTAGCCCATAAATAAAAAAAAACAGGGAACACTTTTGTTGTAGTGATATCGCCATGCCAGCTGATATCTGTGTGTGCTTAAAGTTTGGCCAGTTTAGGCCGGTTTTCCTTTTTTTGTACTAGGTGTGAAAGTACTGATATACAGAAATAGTTAGCCCAAAAAATAAAAAAAAACAGGGCACACATTTGTCATAGTGGTATCGCCGTGCCAGCTGATATCTGTGTGTGCTGAAAATTCGGCCAGTTTAGGCCAAAACATTGTATTTTTTTGCAGTCTGTTAACGTCATTATTAAATACTAGATGGTGGCCCGATTCTAACGCATCGGGTATTCTAGAATATGTATGTATTTTATTTATGAAGATTTAAGAAAAATGCAATGAATACACAGGATTTTTTGGGTAAAATATATACATTATCATTAAATGTTATTGCTCATAGAACTTAATACAACTGAGCAAAATGATTAAACAGATCATCAAAATATATAAACTATTACATGAATATCTAACTGTATTTAAATAAATCAGTATTACCTCATGTTACTGTATATTACCTCATTTTACTGTGTATTACCTCATGTTACTGTATATTACCACATGTTACTGTATATTACCTCATGTTACCTGTGTATTACCTCATGTCACTGTGTATTACCTCATATTACTATGTATTACCTCATGTCACCTGTGTATTACCTCATGTCACTGTGTATTACCCGTGTTCAGTAAACGTGACAGAAGTACATCAGACACTGTGACTGACAAAACATGTTCAATACATCATGGGCAGTTGGTGAGTCACATGACCACATGGGCGGAGTTAGCCCTGCGTTGCTGATGTTACTGTTATTTCCTCATGTCACTGTGTATTACCTCATATTACTGTGTATTACCTCATATAACTGTGTATTACCTCATGTTACCGTATATTATCTCATATTACCTCATGTTACCTGTGTATTACCTCATATTACTGTGTATTACCTCATATTACTGTGTATTACCTCATGTTACTGTATATTACCTCATTTTACTGTGTATTACCTTATGTTACTTATGTATTACCTCATGTCACCTGTGTATTACCTCATGTCACTGAGTATTACCTGTGTTCAGTAAACGTGACAGAAGTACATCTCACACTGTAACTGACAAAACATGTTTAGTACATCATGGGCAGTTGGTGAGTCACATGACCACATGGGCAGAGTTAGCCCTGCGTCACTGATTGGCCACGGCCGAACCAATCAGCGATGCGGGATTTCCTGGACAGACAGACAGGATAAGACGATTATTTAAATAGATGATAAGGCCAAAAACATTTTTACCTAAAGTCCAGATAGGTAAAAGTGTGGTTTCAAGCACACGTTTCACATACAAGTTGACTCCAAAATCACCATTTTGTAGTGAACATGTATAATATTCTATTCCATTTACAATGGGCAAGGCGCATGGCAAGGTACGGGGAAATGGACGTGATGGTGATGGTGCAGGCCGAGGCCGTTGGCAAGCTGAAATTGACCCACCGAAAACACCCACATTTTCTCGCTGGACTTTAGTGTCCGAAGTACTAGGGGGCAAAACAGCACTATTAAAGACCGAGCAGTGTGAAAAAGTTGTTGGTTGGATAGCGGATAATACTTCCAGTTACTTATCCACCAGCACCCTGGCTTCAACACGGTCAAGTCACAATAGCCGTGAATCTGGACTGCATATTCCTTACCCTGATCCTCCTTCCTCCCACCATGCTGAGTGCCCTGAGACAACTGATCTCACACTCAGACACTCATTCCATTCCATTTGGAGATTTGTGCCTCTCGCCCGCTCCACTATAAGCGGGGCAAGATGATATTCCATGTAGCGATGCACAAATCTTTAATCAGCCACAGTCACAAAAGGTGGACGATGATGAGACACAATTGCCGGAAAGTCAGAAGGAGAACCAGGGTGGGGAAGTGGAAGATGAGGTGGTGGATGATGTAGTAACAGACCCAACGTGGCAGCAGGACATGCAGAGCGAAGACAGCAGCACACAGTGGGAGGTAGGCGTCGCACCAATTCAGACAGGAAGAAGCAGTGTGGTGGCTGCAGACAGAAGGTGTGCAACCGTTCCCTGCAACAACAACCTGATGGAAGACGCCAGTCCAACTGTTAGGTCTTCTCAAGTCTGGTTAGTTTTTATAGACTGTCGATAAACCCAAACAGGCCATTTGCAACACCTGTCATGCCAGCATCAGCAGTGGTAGTAAAACTACCAGCCTTACCACCACCAGCATGATCAGGCACATGGCAGCAAAGCACCCGACTTTGTGGGCCCAACCCCAGGTTCCAGGAACAGAGCTGTTATGTTTCGGTAGCTGAGGAGGACAGGAACAACAGCAGGGCAGCCGAACACCTGAGATGTTGGTAACTGATGGGTTGCAGATTCCTAAACTAACGACACAACTAGAGGTAGCCGTGGAGCGTTCCTACGTTGATCCTAGACGCCTCGTCACAGCCTGAGAGATAACTACACCTAAAGGCAGAAAGATGAAAGCTATCTGCCCCGGAGCAGATCCCTAAAGAAAATAGGAAGCCCCCAAATATATAATGGCGGTTAGACAAGATGAAAATACAAACATAGGCAGAAAATAGACTGAGCAAACGCTGGGCCACAAGCTGACTAAATAGGATAGGACAGGAGAGATTACTTTCTGCAACCCAGAAAACCCTACAAAAATCCAACAATTCTGATTACAAAAATACTGAGATCACACGATCTCGCCACCCGCTAAATCAGATCTCAGTGTGAACAAAAACCAAGCCGCAGCCGTTAAAAAAACAGGAAAAAGCAAATGAGCAAATAACAATGGCTGCAGAAAAACTGTGAGGAGCTCAGGCCCCAGGAGGGGACCTGGCTGACCTCCACAAAAGTGAAGAAAACAATGCAAAAAGCAAGCACAAAAAGAAAAGCAAAATATATCTTATCTGAAAGCAGGAGATGCAGGCAAGACTCCAGCAAACTTCAAAATGAACCAGGGACTACAATTGAGACAAGAACAATTGATCACCGGCAACCATCATGGGAGGGAACCTCCCCTATATCAGACCAGTCCGTGATTCCAGATTGCCACTCCTCACTGAAAGGTTCAGTACTGTCTGTAACCACCAGAGGGAGCCTCTGCTCAGAAACCATCTCTAGCACATTCATAACAGTACCCCCCCCTTGAGGAGGGGTCACCGAACCCTCACTTGTGCAACCAGGCCGATCAGGATGAGCTTGGTGATAGGCACGGATCAGTCTCCTAGCATGGATGTCCGAAGCAAACACCCAAGAATTGTCCTCCTGACCATAACCTCTCCACTTAACCAAATACTGGAGTTTCCGTCTAGAAAAACGAGAATCCAATATTTTCTCAACCACATACTCTAGATTGCCCTCAACCAAAACAGGGTCAGGAGGCGCAGCCATAAGAACCACTGGCTCGACAAACCTCTTCAATAAGGACTTGTGGAACACGTTATGAATCTTAAATGTCCTTGAAAGAAGCAAACGGAAGGAAACAGGATTAAGAATCTCCATGATCTTATAAGGTCCAATGAACCTGGGCTTAAACTTTGGAGATGCAACCCTCATAGGGATATTTCTTGAGGACAACCAAACCAAGCCCCCCACTTTAAACCGAGGACCATCAGTCCTATGCCGGTTGGCAAACCATTGGGCCTTGTCCTGAGAGAGAGACAACCTCTCCACTACCTGGTCCCAAATCTGCTGCATTTGCTCCACAACAGAGTCAACACCCGGACAGACAGAAGCCTCCACCTGTCCCGAAGAAAATCGAGGGTGAAACCCAAAATTGTAGAAAAATGGAGACATCAAGGTGGCAGAGCTAGCCCTATTATTAAGAGCAAACTCAGCCAAAGTAAAAAAAGAGACCCAGTCATCTTGATCAGCAGACACAAAACATCTCAAATAAGTCTCCAAGGTCTGGTTTGTTCTCTCGGTTTGTCCATTGGTCTGAGGATGAAAAGCAGAGTAGAAAGATAATTGAACACCAAGTTTAGAACAAAATGTCCTCCAAAATCTGGAAACAAACTGGACTCCTCTGTCAGACACAATGTTCTCCGGAATGCCATGTAATCGAACCACGTGCTGAAGGAACAAAGGCACCAATTCGGAGGAGGAAGGTAACTTAGGTAATGGCACAAGATGTATCATCTTGGAAAACCTATCACAGATTACCCAGATAACGGTCATTCTCTGAGAAACAGGGAGGTCGGAAATAAAATCCATAGAGATATGGGTCCATGGCCTCTTGGGCACAGGTAATAGCATTAACAAACCACTAGAGCGAGAGCAAGGCTTGGAGCGAGAGCAAGTCCCACAGGACTGCACAAATTCCCTGACGTCATGAGACAAAGTAGGCCACCAAAAGGACCGACTCACCAAGACTCTGGTACCAAAAATCCCGGGATGACCAGCCAACGCGGAACAATGAATCTCAGACATCACACTCTTCTTCCACTGGTCCGGGACAAACAATTTCCCAACAGGGCAGCACTCGGGCTTATCCTCCTGACACCCCTCCAGAGCCAGTCTCAAATTGGGCGAGATGGCGGAAAGAACTACACCCTCTTTCAAAATAACAGTAGGACCAGATAACTCAGGAGAGTCCGCAAAGAAACTCCTCGAGAGGGCATCCGCCTTAACATTCTTAGTGCCAGGAAGAAAAGAAACCACAGAATTAAAACGTGTGAAAAACAAGGCCCACCTGGCCTGTCTAGGATTAAGTCGCTTGGCTGATTCGAGATAAACCAGATTCTTAAGGTCCGTGAGGACCACCACCTGATGTTTGGCTCCTTCCAGTCAATGTCTCCACTCTTCAAAGGCCCACTTATTGCCAATAACTCCCGATTACCCACGTCATAATTACGTTCAGTTGGAGAAAATTTTAGAGAGAAAAAGGCACAAGGGTTACTCTTAGAGGTCTCTGGATCTCTTTGGGACAAAATGGCACCTGCCCCAATTTCAGAGGCATCAACCTCCACCTGAAACGGTAGAGAAACATCAGGCTGCCGCAGAACAGGAGCAGAAGTGAATCTCTGCTTAAGTTCCTGAAATGCAGAGACTGCCTCAGGAGGCCAATTCACCACATCAGAACCCTTTCTGGTCAAATCAGTCAATGGTTTAACAATACCGGAGAAATTACCAATAAATTTACGATAAAAATTGGCAAAACCCAAAAATCTCTGAAGAGCCTTTAATGAAGTAGGTTGGACCCAATCACAGATGGCCTGAACCTTGACCGGGTCCATTTCAATAACAGACGGAGACAAAATGAATCCCAGAAATGAGACCTTCTGTACGCCAAAAAGACACTTTGATCCCTTCACATACAGTGCATTCTCTCTCAAAATCTGGAACACAGTCCGAACAGGTTTCACATGAGAGTCCCAGTCATTGGAAAAAATCAAGATATCATCCAAATAAACAATCAGAAATTTATCGACAAAATCCCTGAAAATATCATTCATGAAGGATTGGAAGACGGAATGAGCATTAGTGAGCCCAAAGGGCATCACTAGGTACTCAAAATGCCCCTCTGGGGTATTAAACGCCATCTTCCATTCATCCCCGTGCTTAATGCGAATAAGGTTATACGCTCCCCTGAGGTCAAGCTTGGTAAACCAACTAGCACTTTTCACCCTGGAAAACAGGTCAGAAATCAAGGGTAACGGATATTGATACTTCACAGTGATCTTATTCAAGAGACGATAATCAATACACGGCCTCAATGAACCATCCTTTTTGGCCACAAAGAAAAACCGGCATCCAAGGGTGAAGAGGATGGTCTGATATGACACTTCTCCAATGACTCCTTGATATAAGATCGCATAGCATCGTGTTCAGGTACAGACAAGTTAAAAAGGCGACCTTTAGGAAATTTACCACCAGGCACTAATTCAATTGTGCAATCGTAGCTCCTGTGACGGGGCAAAGATGCAGATTTACTTTCACTAAATACATCCGAAAAATCAGTCAAAAAGTCAGGAACATCCCGAGACTTGGGAGAGGCAGAAAAAACAGGAGTGTCGGCATTAACACATTGGCAGCCCCAACTGGTCACAGACACAGATTTCCAATTCAAAACAGGATTATGAGACTGTAACCAAGGGAAACCTAGTACAATAATGTCATGCAGATTATACAGCACCAGAAATTTGCAACTCTCCTGATGATCTGGTTCCACCCTCATTATCACCTGAGTAGAAAACTGGTGTTTATTCTCCGCCAAAGGGGTAGAATCAATGCCCAGTAGGGGAATAGACTTCCGCAGGGGTATCATGGGAAACCCACAACGTTTGGCAAAGTCAAAATCCATCAGGTTTAGTGTTGAGCGATACGATACTGCAAATATCGGGTATCGGCCGATATTAGCTGTATCGGGCTTTCGATTCCGAGTACCGATATTTTCGTCATATCGGATACCGGAATCGGATTTGTCACTGTCACTGTGAGTGTCCGTCGGTCGGGTCTGTCAGGAGTCAGCGGCACTTACCTGGCAGAAGATCTCCGGCGGTCACGTCCTGGACTGCTTGATGGCCGCCATTATCTTCTCCCTGGCGGTCACATGCAGTTTTTCGCGATAACTGCAGTGACTGCTGGGTAATCCCGGCCGTAAAGCAGTCAGTCCGATGACGTCACCGCTGGGGAAGCAGGTAATCAGCTATGCTGCGCCGGGATGACAGCCTCTGCCTGCCTGCCTGCCTCTGATGTCATTCTGATGTAGCAGAGCTGGATCGTCGTGGGACACTCGTTACTATGGACTGCGCCGGACAGGTGGTATACTGCTGTTTTTTTTTCTTCATTTTTTTTACAGGAGATCGATGGCGTCGCAGGATGAGACTGTAATAAAAGTAATGAAAACTGTGTTGTTTTTTTTATTAAATTAAAAAACTTTTTTATGAACATTCACCCGTCCGGGTACATCAACAATTTAACTATTTACATACAGGGACCCTGTCCGGGTTATTTATAATTCTTTGGCAGGGGTGTTCCAGGTACCACCTGGTACTCTTCTGATGCTTGCCAAACATCCGAGACACCAAGGACCACCAGGACCTGATGACGTCGTGTGGCCTGTACAGTCAAGTCGTGACCCGCTATCTGTGTCTGTGTGGCCAACTCTTTCATCTCCCTCCGGGTCTGGAGCCCTATGTCCCGGACTGAACGAACCCCAGGGGGCCTAACAGGCGCCGGGTACGGGCCAGATATCATTATCATGTCCATAGCTGGGGCTAGTGTTGAGCATTCCGATACTGCAAATATCGGGTATCGGCCGATATTAGCTGTATCGGAATTCCGATTCCGAGTTCCGATATTTTCGTCTTATCGGATACCGGAATCGGGATTGTCACTGTCACTGTCAGTGTCCGTCGGTCGGGTCTGTCAGGAGTCAGCGGCACTTACCTGGCAGAAGATCTCCGGCGGTCACGTCCTGGACTGCTTGATGGCCGCCATTATCTTCTCCCTGGCGGTCACATGCAGTTTTTCGCGATAACTGCAGTGACTGCTGGGTAATCCCGGCCGTAAAGCAGTCAGTCCGATGACGTCACCGCCGGGGAAGCAGGTAATCAGCTGTGCTGCGTTGCAATGACAGGCTCTGCCTGTCATTGCGATGTAGCAGAGCTGGATCGTCGTGGGACTATCGTTATGGACTGCGTCGGACAGGTGGTATACTGTTGGTTTGTTTTTTTTCTTTTTTTACAGGAGATCGATGGCGTCGCAGGAATGAGAGAGTAATAAAAGAAATGAAAACTGTGTTGTCTCTTTTATTTCATTAAAAGACTTTTTTCTTGCTGTGTCTTTTTTTTATACATTTAATAACTTTGGGATTAATAATGGATCGGTGTCTTATTGACGCCTCTCCATTATTAACCGGGCTTATTGTCACCGTGCAATCAACGGTGACATTAACCCCTTATTACCCCACTTGCCACCGCTACAGGGCAGTGGGAAGAGCCGGGTAAAGTGCCACAATTGGCACATCTTTTGATGCGCCAAATGTGGGGCTGCTGTAGCCTGGTATTATCAGGCTGTTGAGGGCCAAAATCCATGGGCCTTGACAGTCTTTTAATACCAGGCCGCAGCAGTCTGCATTTTACTTGGCTGGTTAACAAAAATAGGGGGGATCCCCACGCCATTTTTTTTTCGAGGGGATCCCCTATTTTTGTTAACCAGCCAAGCTAAGCAGACTGCTGTGGCCTGGTATTATCAGGCTGGCAACGTCCATGGATATTGGATCCTTACCAGCCTGAAAAACCAGGCCTCAGCGGTCTGCTTCATCTGGCTGGTTAACAAAAATGGGGGGACCCCACGCCAATTTTTTTCGAGGGGATCCCCTATTTTTGTTAATCAGCCAAGATATGCAGACTGCTGTGGCCTGGTATTATCAGGCTGGCAAGGTCCATGGATCTTGGCTCCTTAACAGCCTGAAAATCCAGGCCTCAGCGGTCTGCTTCATCTGGCTGGTTAACAAAAATAGGGGGGACCCCACGCCAATTTTTTTCGAGGGGATCCCCTATTTTTGTTAATCAGCCAAGATATGCAGACTGCTGTGGCCTGGTATTATCAGGCTGGCAAGGTCCATGGATCTTGGCTCCTTAACAGCCTGAAAATCCAGGCCTCAGCGGTCTGCTTCATCTGGCTGGTTAACAAAAATAGGGGGGACCCCACGCCAATTTTTTTCGAGGGGATCCCCTATTTTTGTTAATCAGCCAAGATATGCAGACTGCTGTGGCCTGGTATTATCAGGCTGGCAAGGTCCATGGATCTTGGCTCCTTAACAGCCTGAAAATCCAGGCCTCAGCGGTCTGCTTCATCTGGCTGGTTAACAAAAATAGGGGGGACCCCACGCCATTTTTTTTTCGAAGGGAACCCCTATTTTTGTTAATCAGTTCCCTCTGACGTCACTGATTGTGTCCCTGGCTGACCTGAAGTGAAAGTGGAAAGCAATCAATTAAGCTTTCCACTTAAGGGCCCGTCTCACATAGCGATATCGCTACCGAGATCGCTGCTGAGTCACTAGTTTTGTGACGCAGCAGCGAGCTCACCAGCGATATCGCTGTGTGTGACATTCAGCGACGATCAGCCCACCTGCCGGGTATCGCTGATCGTCGCTGAAATGTCAGGACCTTTGATCGCTGGTTTCCCGCTGACAGGCACACATCGCTGCGTGTGACAGGCGGGAGACCAGCGATCCGCTGGTAACCAAGGTACACAGCGGGTTTCCAGGCGCGGGGCTGTGCCTAGAAACCCGCTGTGTACCTTGGTTACCAGCGGATCGCTGGTCTCCCGCCTGTCACACGCAGCGATGCGTGCCTGTCAGAGGGAAACCAGCGATCAAAAAAAGGTCCTGACATTTCTGCGACGATCAGCGATACCCGGCAGGGGGCTGATCGTCGCTGAATGTCACACACAGCGATATCGCTGGTGAGCTCGCTGCTGCGTCACAAAACTAGTGACTCAGCAGCGATCTCGGTAGCGATATCGCTATGTGAGACGGGCCCTTAAGCGATGTTACCCGCAGTGTCGCTGTCCCAGATCGCTGCCTGAGCTGCCTGTTTGGCAGCTCAGCAGCGATCATGTAGCGATACACCAGCGATCCTGACAAGTGCAAATCGTTGTCGGGATCGCTGGTGTATCGTTATGTGACACCCAGCCTTTACTCTCCTGTCAGGCAGGAGAGGAACTCATTCATTTGGGGTTTACTGTGAGGCTGCAGCATTAGCTGCGGTCCCTGCAGTAAACATTAACCCTTTCTGAAGGATTACACCGTGGGACCTGACTGTGCATGGGATAGGTAAGAATAATTTTGCTTTTTTATTTTATTTTTATTACAGGAAATGGTTTTTGCAGTAAAATAAAAGATGGTCAAAAACATGTGTCTTTATTTCATTAAAATGATTTTTAATTAAAGTGTGTGTGTTTTATTTTTATTTCATGCAATAGGATTAATAATTGATAGTTGTCTAATTGACAGCTCTCAATTATTAACCTGGCTTAAGGTCACCTTTCAATAGCAAGGTGGCTTTAACCCCATATTAACCCATTCGCCACCGCTACAGGGCAATGGGAATAGACGGGCAAAGTGCCAGAAAGGGCGAATCTAATTATAGATTTGTCTTTCCTGGGGTGTCTGGGGGCAGATGTTAGTAGCGGGGGGGGGGGCAAAAATAATGGTCCCTCTCTGGGCTATTATTATCTGCCCCCACTCACTGGCTTTGTCTGTCTGGTTGCGAAAATAGGGCGGGAGCCCACGCATTTTTTTTCAGCAATTTTACACCTCATATATATATTATATATATATACACGTCATTGAATTTGTGACACATATATATATATTTATATTTATAGTTCATACACTTCTACATAGTATAATAGCCGCTAATTCAATTGCCGGCTTTTGTGAAAATGCAGAACCCGACATGAAATGACACTTGGTGTACATAGGGTTAACCATGTCTTTTCATGTCCTTTGCTATCTAATTTGCACAAACAATTAAATCAGACTATGTGTGCAAAATTTCACACCTGTAGGGGTTAATTAAAGGTGTAAATTCGTAGCAAAAAGTCCGTTTTTTTTACAACGAATTTACACCTTTAATTAACCCTACAGGTGTGAAATTTTGCACACATAGTCTGATTTAATTGTTTGTGCAAATTAGATAGCAAAGGACATGAAAAGACATGGTTAACCCTATGTACACCAAGTGTCATTTCATGTCGGGTGACCCGACATGAAATGACACTTGGTGTACATAGGGTTAACCATGTCTTTTCATGTCCTTTGCTATCTAAGGCCGGAGTCACACTGGCGACAAAATCGGACGACTGCAATGCGATGAAATATCGCATTGCAGTCTGCCTATGTTAATCTATGGAGCAGCTCCCAGTATCAGATTTTTTGTGGTCCGTTTTAAACGTCCGTGTACAATCGCAGCATGCTGCGATTGTCACCGATTGTGGGTCGACTATCGCCAATGCAAGTCTATGGGAGCGATGAAAAATCTGATTACAAACGGACCACACTGTGTGACTTGCGATGAAATCGCATCGGTGTCCTTTAGAAAAGCCGGCAATTCATCCCCGGCTATACTGTAAAATCACACTGACAGCTTTAATAAAGACTAGAAAGAATAGATATATACACATAGAACACATATATATATATATATATATATAAAATATATACATGTCATTGTGACATGTATATATACATATATTTATAGTTCCTAGACTTCTACATACTGTAATAGCCGCTAATTCAATTGCCGGGTTTTGTGAAATCACAGAAGCCGACATGAAATGATACATTGTTTCCACACATTTAACCATGTAATTTCATGTATTTTTATATATGTTTGAAACTTACAATTACATGAGTGTATTTGTGCAAAATTTCAGACATGTAGGGGTTAATTAAAGGTGTAAATTCGTTGAAAAAAAATGCGTGGGCTCCCGCTGTATTTTCTCCACCAGACAGACAAAGCAAAGCGAGTGGGGGCAGATAATAATAGCCCAGGGAGGGTGCATTTTTTTTGTGCCCCCCCTGGCTACTAACATCTGCCCCCAGACACCCCAGAAAGGGCAAATCTATAATTAGATTCGCCCTTTCTGGCACTTTGCCCGTCTATTCCCATTGCCCTGTAGCGGTGGCGAATGGGTTAATCTCACCTTACTGTCACCTTGCTATTGAAAGGTGACCTTAAGGCAGGTTAATAATTGATAGCTGTCAATTAGACAACTATCAATTATTAATCGTATTGAAGTAAATAAAAAAACACACACACTTTAAGAATAAATAATTTTAATGAAATAAAAACACATTTTTTTGACCATATTTTATTTTACACTTAATCCGTGCGAAGCCATTGATCTCCTAAAATAAAGAAAAAGAAATAAAACAACATTATTCTTACCTATTCCGCCGATCTGTCATGTCCCACGCTGTAATCCTTCACAAAGGGTTAACTAGCTTTGAGCCAAGCAGTGCAAGTAATCCTGCATGCTCAGCTCAAAGCTCATGAATGAATAAGTTCCTCTCCTGGCGACAGGAGAGGATGTGTTTCATGAATGAAGCTTAATTGATTGTGTCCACTTTCCCTTTAGGTCAGGTCACTACAGTTAAATTGCCAATAAATCAATTAAGCTCCATTCATGAATCTATTCCTCTACTTTCGCTGGGAGAGGAAGTTATTCATTCAGGGGAATACAGGTCTGAGACAGCATTATTAGCTCTCTGCGACCTGTAACCTGTTAACCCTTTCTGATGGATTACACCGTGGGACCTGACTGTACATCGGATTGGTAAGTATAATTTTGCTTTTTTATTTTATTTTTATTACAGGAAATGGTTTTAGCAGGAAAATAAAATATGGTCAAAAACTGTGTGATTATTTAATTAAACTTATTTTTTATTAAACTGTGTGTGTTTGATTTTTCTTTCATACAATAGGATTAATAATTGATAGTTGTCTAATTGACAGCTATCAATTATTAACCTGGCTTAAAGTGACCTTTCAATTGCAAGGTCATTTTAACCCCTTATTAACCCATTCGCCACCGCTACAGGGCAATGGGAATAGACGGGCAAAGTGCCAGAAAGGGCGAATCTAATTATAGATTTGCCCTTTCTGGGGTGTCTGGGGGCAGATGTTAGTAGCCAGGGGGGGCACAAAAAAAATGTACCCTCCCTAGGCTATTATTATCTGCCCCCACTCGCTTGCTTTGTCTGTCTGGTGGAGAAAATACAGCGGGAGCCCACGCATTTTTTTTCAACGAATTTACACCTTTAATTAACCCCTACATGTCTGAAATTTAGCACACATATACTCATGTAATTGTATGTTTCAAACATATATAAAAATACATGAAATTACATGGTTAAATGTGTGGAAACAATGTATCATTTCATGTCGGCTTCTGTGATTTCACTGAAGCCGGCAATTGAATTAGCGGCTATAACAGTATGTAGAAGTGTAAGAATTATAAATATATGTATATATATATGTCACAATGACATATATATATATATATATATATATATGTGCTCTATGTGTATATATCTATTCTTTCATTTTGGCATTTAAATAATATTCTTTTGGATCCATTATATGTCAGTTTTGCAAGCCTGCGAGAAAATCTCGCAAGTCGGATGAAAATCGGATGTTACAAGGTACACACATGCGATTAAATCGCATCTTTGAAGGAAAATCGGATGCCAGAAGGATGTGTGATGTTTTTATTTTGATCCGATTGTCGACCGTCTAAAACGGACCGATTTTTTGTGGTTGTGTGTGACTCCAGCCTAATTTGCACAAACAATTAAATCAGACTATGTGTGCAAAATTTCACACCTGTAGGGGTTAATTAAAGGTGTAAATTCGTAGCAAAAAAGTCCGTTTTTTTTACAACGAATTTACACCTTTAATTAACCCCTACAGGTGTGAAATTTTGCACACATAGTCTGATTTAATTGTTTGTGCAAATCAGATAGCAAACGACATGAAAAGACATGGTTAACCCTATGTACACCAAGTGTCATTTCATGTCGGGTGCTTCTGTCTTTTCACTGAAGCCGGCTTTACCCGGCAATTGAATGAGAGGATATTTTACTATGTAGAAGTGTATAAACTATACATATATGTATATATATATGTCACAATGACATGTATATATATATATATGTATTCTATGTGTGTATATTTAGTGTTTACAAGGAAAGAATGGGTTTTTTTTAGTTGCGATATTTTGTTCCCATAGACTTACATGGGACTTCCGGTATCGGTATCGGGTATTGCCGATATTTTAGTGATATCGGCGATACCATTCCGATTCCGATACTTTAGGATATCGGAAAGTATCGCTCAACTCTAGCTGGGGCTGCTGAGGAGACCACTGAGGGAGGCTGGGGAGATTTACGGCGTGGGGTGGGCACTTGTGCAGAGGCCTGGATGTGGGAGGCTGAAGGCTCCGAGGGTCTCACAGGTTCCTGACACTCTGGGGACCAGGGGTCGCACCTGGTGACATTTAGGGCATACCATCCATTGTAACCCCAGTGTCGGGTGTAAGTTACCAAGTCTCCTGGCAACAGGTCCCTCCCCGGGTGTCCTTCTGGGAGGTGAGTCTCCACGTCCCGCCGGGTCACAAACACTTCTAAATAAAGTCCAGGCTCCTGGATGAAGCCCCAACCAGCTTTCAATTTAAAGCTCCGTACTGCACCCTTACACCGCGGCTCCATCAGGGTTCCTTTATCTTTTCTCATCCGGTCCTTATCTGCCCGTTCCTTCTCGATGTGACGTTGGCGAAGCTTCTGGGATTCGCGCTGCTCCCTTTGTCGCTCGGCTTCTCTCTCCCAACGTCTCCACTCTTCCTCCTGACGCCGGTTGTAATTCTCCTCCACCAGCATCTCCATGTCTCCACCATCAAACTGCAGCTTACGATGTCCGGTTTGCGGCAGCTCTCCTGGCGCCCGACAGTCCTGGCGGCGCTCACCTGCGGAGGAAGCAGCCGGCTGTGGAACAGATGACAGTCGGGGCTCCGGTACAGACAGGTAGACCTCTGGTGCCTGCGCGGCCTCCTCCATGAGGACGGGTGTCGCTTCTTCTGTCTCAGCGACGGGGGCAGACAGCGGGATCTGGGGTGCTGCTGGTGCAGCGTTTTTTGCAGGAACGGGTGCCTCCACTGCGACAACGTCAACCGGATCACATTGCAAGGGCTGGGATGCCCGCACGGACTCCTCTACTAGAACGGGTGCCTCACCATCCGGTACAGACACTTCAGGTAAGAGGGATTGGCGCCGCTCCAAGTTTAGTTTTAGGGCACGCCAGCTGGCTTCCATCCTGGCGACCTCCTCCCGGTGCCGGGCCAGGCCTCTTAGGGTATCCTCCGCTTCTTGCAGCGTAGGAGGGTTTACAGGCAAGGTGCCCAACGGTGGTTCCGTGGCGATCGGGTCGCTTCCGTGGGGGGAGAGCTCTGACTGCTCCATCCCTTCACACTTCTGTTCGTGTCCATTAGCCATCTCTGCCAAGTCACATGTGTCATTAGCATCTGGAAAGGGCCCTCTTTTGTAGTGAGGCGGGACCTTCGTGTTAGTTTCCGCACACTGAGGAGGATGAGGAGGCGGAACTCAAGAGCTGTGGGGCACGATCTTACATTGCAGTACCATTTAGAGTGGTCGGCCATCGTTTTCGCGCCACTGAGTGAGTGTACACCCACGAAGAGCACGCCCTTCTTCTTCACCAGTGCCTCGTTGTGACGCAGATATGGCTGAAAAATGGCAAATACATTCTCTGATGATTTTAGCAATTCTCAAGCACAAAACCAGTTCAATTCAGGCACACAGGACTCGCTTATAGCGAGCTACAGAATCCTGTTCGTGATGCCCAAGTTGAGTCGCACAGAGCCAGAGGTTTTGGGGGTACTCGGCACCGAGCCCGTCGACTTCTATGGGGTATGTCACGGCTTTACCCGGCAATTGAATCAGAGTCTATTTTACTATGTAGAAGTGTATAAACTATAAATATATGTATATATATATGTCACAATGACATGTATATATATATATATATATATATGTATTCTATGTGTGTATATTTTGTGTTTACAACGAAAGAAAGTGTTTTTTTAGTTGCGATATTGTAAGGTTCTATGTATATATTCCTGAAACTCAGTTTGTTCGTCAGCCATTTTACTTTCTGTCTTTCTGTAGCTATCTTGCCCTCAGTCAAAATGGAGTTTCCAGCTTGCATGTTCCCGCCCTGATTCTCTCCTTTGCTTCTTAAGCAGCCACAGCTGAGCAATCAGTGCTTCAGAATCTAGCCTGCAGTGAACCTGTGACTTGACTCCTGTAAGCCTTGGACCTTGTACTCCAGCTATTCCTACTGAGGAACTCTGAAGCACTTGTGGACTCTGAACCCTGCTCTTTGAAAGACCCACGTTTGCATGGACTTACGGTAACAGAGAAGAAGATCCTGAATCTGTATTGGAGAGTGATTTGCTGAGCTTAGTTTACTCTGGGCTGCTGTGTCTCCTGCTTCTGTGTCTGCAAACTGTGTGACTATTTCTGCCAACTTGTATGAAGTAATACAGGACTTTTCTATATCAAACCTGTGTCTCATGTATGTTCATCGCACCCAAGCACAAGACGCTATATGAACTGTACTACATACATTACAAGATTCTGAAGCCAAAACGTTAGTGTCTGCTGGGTCTGGAAGGCTGTGTCTGCTGTAACTGTGGATATCGGACGTCCGGTTGTGCTTTCTGTGATGACAGTGGTTGTGACTTCTCACAACCATTCCAGGTGAGCAATTCCCTTAAGTTTTTTCTTTCTGCAGTGTTATCACAGGTAAACACTATTGTTTTTTTTTTCTTTTCTCTTTTTTGTCTGCTGTAACTCTGGATATCAGATGTCTGGTTGAAACTTTCTGTGATGATAGTGGTTGTGACTTCTCACAACCATTCCAGGTGAGCAGTTCCCTTAATTTTTTTTTCTCTCTGCAGTGTTGCCACAGGTGAACACTATTGTTTTTTTTTCTCCTCTCCTCTTCTTCCAGTAATCCTGTCTTAAAAGATCTGGAAAATGGAGGCCCGCATAAAGGAATTTTGCGGAGTGACTGATAATATCCTTGCAGATTTGCAGAATATAAAGACCCGTTTTACAAATCTACAGGACCTCAATAATCACAATTTGCAAGTGGTTGGACAGACTACCCAGGATTTGCGAGCCAGGATTGAGGTTCTAGAGGGGCGAGTCCAGGCTCCTGCCGTAGCCCCGAGTGCTGGGATTCCCAAGTTGCCCCCTTTTCGTTTTGGCGGTGAACGTGAGAAATTCAGGGGATTTATTAATCAATGCAATCTTTTTTTTTCTGCACATGCTTCACAATTTCCCACTGAACGATCTAAGGTGCTTACTATAATTATGTTGCTTACCAACAAGGCTTTGATGTGGGCAAACCCTCTGATTGAGACTGAGGATGATTGTTTGAATCACCTTGATGATTTTATTTCAGCCATGGGGCAGGTGTTTGATGACCCCAATCGAGGTGCAACAGCTGAAGCAGCCATGTTAGCTTTGCGCCAAGGTAAGCACTCGGTAGCTGAATATGCCTTGGATTTCAGGAGATGGGCCCTTGATACCACCTGGGACAGTTCCGCCAAAAAATCTATTTTTCGAAAGGGTTATCTCCACTGATTAAGGATGAACTTGCTCGTGCCGATCCTCCCACTGCGTTAGGTGACTTTATTAACTACTGCATCCGTATTGATACTCGTCTGACTGAACGCAGGCAAGAGAGATGGTTCGAAAGCAATCGTACTAACCTTTTCCTACCTTCCTCTCCAGCTAAGGAACCTTTGAGTAGGATTACACGGGAACCTGAACCTGAACCCATGCAGGTAGACTCTTTACAACGACGGGCTAGTGATGCACGCAAGGAACATCGTTTTAAGGAGAATCTATTTTCTATTGTGGTAAGTCAGGGCACTTCATTATAAACTGCCCCAGCCGTTCTCGTAAGACTACTGCAGCACTCATTCATTGTGAGTGTTGCGAGAGGGGATCTGTCAGGTCCGAGCCTCAGGCTCCAGAGAGATCTGCAGCAACAGATCTTGATTTCTCGGACTTAAACTCCGTTACCTCTGAGGACGTTGACTGTGTAAACGCTGCCATTTTTCAAGTTTCCTCAGCGGTGTCCCAGCTGAGTTGTAAGAAAAACAATTCTCATTGCTTTCTTTCCATCAAACTCTGGGTTGACTCAGCTTGGGTGTCTAGCTCTGCTATGATCGACTCAGGGGCAAGTGGAAATTTTATGGATGTCTCCTTTGCTCTGAAACAGGGAATACGTTCAGTGAAGAAGGCTACTCCAGTACAGATGGAAACTGTGGATGGCTCCCTGCTGACCTCTGGACCAGTGGATCAGGAAACAGAGCCTTTGAAGGTTCTTATGGGTAAAGATCATCAAGAGAAACTATCCTTTATGCTTATCTCTTCTCCCCACTTTCCCATTATTCTAGGGCTACCATGGCTGCAGGCTCAGAATCCTACCATTAACTGGGAGACCAAGGAATTACACTTTCCAGAGAAACAGATGAGTCCAAAAGTTTCAGCTTGCTCTGTTCCTAAAGGAATCATGTCAGTCCCTGAACTACCAGCTGTATACCAGGACTATGTGGATTTATGTGACAAGAAGAACGCTGACCAGCTTCCTCCTCACCGTCCATATGATTGTCCAATTGAAGTTGTTGCCTGGAGCAGAGATACCTTTTGGTAAGATCTACCCCTGGCGGGGCCCGAGCTAAAGGCTTTAAAGGATTACATAGACGAAAATCTAGCCAAGGGCTTCATACGCCCCTCTTCATCTCCTGCAGGTGCACCCATCTTCTTTGTAAAGAAGAAAGATGGATCTCTGAGACCATGCGTAGACTATAGGGAACTCAATAAGGTTACTATTAGAAACCGTTATCCATTGCCTTTAATCCCTGAGTTATTGGAGAGAGTGCGACATGCCAAAATTTTTTCTAAACTAGATCTTCGTGGGGCCTATAACTTAGTCCGTATTAGACCTGGGAATGAATGGAAGACTGCATTCAGGTCACGCTATGGACACTTTGAATATTTAGTTATGCCTTTTGGTCTGAGTACCGCCCCAGCCACTTTCCAACACTTGGTGAATGACATCTTCAGGGATCTCCTAGATACATTCGTGGTAATTTATTTGGATGATATTCTAATTTTTTCTAACTCCACAGAGGAACATCATGGACATGTGAGAATGGTCTTGGAACGTCTAAGACAAAATCATCTTTACATCAAACTTGAAAAGTGTGAATTCCATAGGACCGAAATTCAATTTCTGGGGTATGTACAGTCTACACAAGGAATTAGTATGGATGGAAGCAAAACCCAAGCCATCAAGGATTGGCCAAGTCCTAGAAATGTGAAGGAGGTACAGCGCTTCATCGGGTTTGCCAACTTCTATAGACGTTTCATTAGAAATTTCTCTGAGGTAGTGTCACCTATCACTCAACTTACCCGGAAAGAGTCTAGGTTCTCCTGGACTCCCCAAGCCCAGGAAGCATTTTCCCGTCTAAAAGATAAATTTACCACTGCACCTATCCTAGTACATCCCAACCCCGAGCTTGCCTTCATAATAGAGGTGGATGCTTCAGACTGTGCCTTTGGAGCTATACTCTCTCAGAGAACAGGTGAGAAGAATGTCTTGCATCCCTGTGCCTTCTTTTCCCAGCAGTTGTCTTCGGCTGAGAGGAACTACGATGTGGGCAATAGACAGTTGTTGGCCATTATTGCCGCCTTCAAAGAATGGAGACACCTTCTTCAGGGAGCTGCACAGCAAATAGTCATCCTGACAGACCATCGTAACCTTGAGTTTATCAGGTCGGCTAAGTGTCTGACTCCTCGCCAGGCTCGCTGGAATCTTTTCTTAAACCAATTTAATTTTATCATTTCTTATAGACCAGGATCGCGCAATGGAAAGGCTGATGCACTCTCTAGGATTTACTCAGCAGAGACACGTCCAATTACTCCTCCTAAGACTATTCTTCCTGACTCTAGATTCCTAGGAGTAATTCATAATCAAGACCTACTTAAGGACATCAAGGAAGCATACCATGCGGATTCCTTTTTGGCACAACCCCCAAGGGACGTAAGTCTTGTCTTTAAGAATGATGTGTGGATTCAGGGACAACGCCTGTATATTCCTGAAACAGTCAGATTGAGAGTATTGCAACTCATTCACGATTCCAAGATAGCTGGGCATAGAGGAATTTTAAAGACACAGGAATTTCTTTCTCGTTTCTTTTGGTGGCCCACTTGCAGGAAGGATGTTTTGAATTATGTCACTTCATGTGAGGTCTGTGCAAGATGCAAAACACCTCGCTCCTCACCAACTGGTCTGTTACAACCTCTTCTCACCCCGTCCCGCCTGTTGGGATCCATTTCTATGGACTTCATTGTGGAGTTACCAACCTCTCAGGGAAAGAACACCATTTAGTGGTGGTTGACCGTCTAACAAAGGCAGCTCATTTTATCCCTTGTGTCGGCTTACCCACTGCAAAACAGACATCAGATTTGATGATTAAAGATGTGTTTCGCTTACATGGAGTACCGGATGAGGTTATTTCGGATCGAGGGGTGCAATTCACTTCTAGGTTTTGGCAAAATTTCTGTGCAGCATTGGACATTAAAGTAAACCTTTCTTCTGCTTTTCATCCCCAGACTAATGGACAGACCGAACAAACCAATCAAACCCTGGAGCAGTATCTTCGCTGCTTTATCTGCCATCTACAGGATGATTGGGTGGATCTACTTCCATTAGCTGAGTTCTCGTATAACAACTCTCAGAGTGCCTCCACTAAACAGTCTCCTTTTTACTCTAATCTAGGTTATCATCCTAACATTCTACCACGATTTCCCATAGAAACGCCTTTACCAGCAGTGGCTGAAAGAATCACGTCTTTACAGAAGAATATGGATCTTCTAAAGGAAAATCTGGAATCGGCTCAAGAAAGGTACAAGAAAGCAGCAGATAAATTTCGTAAACCTGCACCAGCTTTCAAGGTAGGAGACTTGGTCTGGCTGTCAACCAGAAATCTTAAGTTAAGGATTCCATCGTCTAAGTTGGGACATAAGTACATTGGACCCTATAAAATCAGTAAAATTATAAGTGCCGTTGCTTGTCGTCTTCAACTGCCCAGAACTATGAGAATCCACCCTGTCTTTCATGTATCCCTACTAAAGGCTGCAACACCCAATACGTTTCCTGGACGTTCTTCTCCTTGCCCTGACCCAGTGCTAGTCGATGGTCAGGAAGAATTTGTGGTGGAAAGGATTTTAGATTCCAGGTTGTATAGAAATCAGTTACAATATCTGATTAAATGGCAGGGCTACCCAGTGGAAGACAACTCATGGGAACCAGTCAGTAACGTTAATGCTCCTCGCTTGTTCCGTCAGTTTCATCAGAGGTACCCACACAAGCCTGGTCTGAGGTCATCCGGAGGTTGTCCTTAAGGGGGGAGTAATGTAAGGTTCTATGTATATATTCCTGAAACTCAGTTTGTTCGTCAGCCATTTTACTTTCTGTCTTTCTGTAGCTATCTTGCCCTCAGTCAAAATGGAGTTTCCAGCTTGCATGTTCCCGCCCTGATTCTCTCCTTTGCTTCTTAAGCAGCCACAGCTGAGCAATCAGTGTTTCAGAATCTAGCCTGCAGTGAACCTGTGACTTGACTCCTGTAAGCCTTGGACCTTGTACTCCAGCTATTCCTACTGAGGAACTCTGAAGCACTTGTGGACTCTGAACCCTGCTCTTTGAAAGACCCACGTTTGCATGGACTTACGGTAACAGAGAAGAAGATCCTGAATCTGTATTGGAGAGTGATTTGCTGAGCTTAGTTTACTCTGGCTGCTGTGTCTCCTGCTTCTGTGTCTGCAAACTGTGTGACTATTTCTGCCAACTTGTATGAAGTAATACAGGACTTTTCTATATCAAACCTGTGTCTCATGTATGTTCATCGCACCCAAGCACAAGACGCTATATGAACTGTACTACATACATTACAGATATTTTGTTCCCATAGACTTACATGGGACTTCCGGTATCGGAATCGGATATCGACGATATTTAGTGATATCGGCGATACCATTCCGATCCGATATTTTTAGATATCGAGCAGTATCGCTCAACACTAATCAGGTTAATAGCTGCTCCTAAATCAACAAAAGCCTGAGCAGAAAATGTGGACAGGGAGCAAATCAGGGTAACAGTCAACAGAAATTTAGTCTGAACACTACCCAAGACAACTGAGTGTGTAAAACGTCTTCCCCGCTTAGGGCAGACTGAAATAGCATGAGAGGCATCACCATAGTAGAAACATAACCCATTGCACTTTCGAAACTCATGACGCTGAGCCCCAGAAGTCACTCCATCACACTGCATGGGCCCAGAAGCTGGCCCACAAGGCAACACCATCCCACGCATATCTCTGCACTCACGCAAACATCTGTCAATTTGAATAGCCAATGACATAGATTCATTGAGACCAGAGGGAGCAGGGAATCCCACCATAACATCCTTTACATTCTCTGACAGCCCCTTCCGAAAAAGGGCTGCCAAAGCATCATCATTCCATTTGGTCAGGACTGCCCACTTTCGGAATTTCTGACAGTACAACTCAGCGTCTTCAAGACCTGATTTAATGCCAACAAGGTTTTTTCAGCTTGATCAGTGACATTAGTTTCATCATACAATAACCCCAGAGCCAGAAAAAATGCATCAATATCATTCAAAACAGGATCCCCAGGTGTCAGGGAAAAAGCCCAATCCTGAGGATCGCCGTGCAGGAGAGAGATGACAATTTGAACCTGCTGTGCTGCGTTACCTGAAGACTTAGGCTTTAAGGCAAAAAACAACTTACAGTTATTTTTGAAATTCAGAAATTTAGCCCGATCCCCCAAAAACAAAACTGGCATGGGAATCCTAGGTTCCACAACCGGCAACCCAGCAAGATAGGTAGCAATACTCCGAACCTCAGTGGCAAGCTGATCCACACGGCCAGACAACTGTGCAAACTCCATTGAGAGAAAAAAAAATCTTCCTCAGCACCCAGAGAAAAAGAGGGAAAAAATGCAACAGACAGAAAAAAGAAAAAAAAAAATCTCTGACAACTCTGACAACTTTTTTTTTCCTTTCCACACTATTTTTCCCTTCTGTGAGTACCAAATAATTTTCAGTTATGGCGGTGATATTATGATGTTATGTTTCGGTAGCTGAGGAGGACAGGAACAACAGCAGGGCAGCCGAACACCTGAGATGTTGGTAACTGATGGGTTGCAGATTCAACTAGAGGTAGCCGTGGAGCGTTCCTACGTTGATCCTAGATGCCTCGTCACAGCCTGAGAGATACTTACACCTAAAGGCAGAAAGATGAAAGCTATCTGCCCCGGAGCAGATCCCCAAAGAAAATAGGAAGCCCCCAAACACATAATGGCGGTTACACAAGATGAAAATACAAACATAGGCAGAAAATAGACTGAGCAAACGCTGGGGCCACAAGCTGACTAAATAGGATAGGACAGGAGAGATTACTTTCTGCAACCCAGAAAACCCTACAAAAACCCAACAATTCTGATTACAAAAATACTGAGATCACATGATCTCGCCACCCACTAAATCAGATCTCAGTGTGAACAAAAACCAAGCCGCAGCCGCTAAAAAAACAGGAAAAAGCAAATGAGCAAATAACAATGGCTGCAGAAAAACTGTGAGGAGCTCAGGCCCCAGGAGGGGACCTGGCTGACCTCCACAAAAGTGCAGAAAACAATGAAAAAAGCAAGCACAAAAAGAAAAGCAAAAAATATCTTATCTGAAAGCAGGAGATGCAGGCAAGACTCCAGCAAACTTCAAAATGAACCAGGAACCACAATTGAGACAAGAACAATTGATCACCGGCAACCATCATGGGAGGGAACCTCCCTTATATCAGACCAGTCCGTGATTCCAGATTGCCACTCCTCACTGAAAGGTTCAGTACTGTCTGTAACCACCAGAGGGAGCCTCTGCTCAGAAACCATCTCTAGCACATTCATAACACAGAGCCTGGTGACACAACTGCTTCTTCCACTGTTGTGCATGCAAGCCAATCCCCTGTCCACGGTGCATGCGAAGAGGCCTCCTGACCTGCGCCTGCCGTTGCCCGCAGTCAAATAGCACCATCATCAAGCACGTCCAAGTCCTTGTCCTAGCGCCGCCTTAAGTTGTCCATACTCCAGTCATTGGAATGTAAGTGGAAATACGAAGTCAACGCCCCACAGGCCACAGTACTCAATTCTCATATTTCTCGTCTGTTTGCGGTTCGAAATGTTGCCTTTTAGGCTCGTGGAGACGGAACCTTTCAGCAACCTGATAGCTGCAGCCGTCCCAAGGTACTCTGTCCCCAGCTGCCACTATTTCTCTCGCTGTGCTGTCCCACAACATTACCCGTACTGTTATGTTTCGGTAGCTGAGGAGTGCAGGTAAAATGCAAAAATATAGCACAAACACAAAAGAAGAAAATGTCTTATCTGTTAGCAGGAGATGCAGACACGACACAGCAGGCTACAAGGGAAACTGGAATAAAGGATTCAGACCAGAACAATTGATCACTGGCAACCCTGATGGGAAGGTGACTCGCTTATATAAGACCAATCAGTAACACCTGATTCCCAGTCCTCACAATCTTCACTGAACAGACCAGTACCGCTTGTAACCAACAGAGGGAGTCTCTGCTCAGAACTCATCTCAAACCCATTCACAACAGTACCCCCCCCCTTGAGGAGGGGTCACCGAACCCTCATTTGAGCAACCAGGTCGGTCAGGATGAGTTCTATGATACGCACGGATGAGTCTCCTAGCATGGATGTCCGAAGCAAACACCCAAGAATTGTCTTCCTGACCATAACCTCTCCACTTAACCAAATACTGGAGTTTCCGTCTAGAAAAACGAGAATCTAATATTTTCTCAACCACATACTCCAGATTGCCCTCAACCAAAACAGGGTCAGGAGGCACAGCAGCAGGAACCACTGGCTCAACAAACCTCTTCAACAAGGACTTGTGGAACACGTTATGGATCTTAAATGTCCCTGGAAGAAGCAAACGAAAAGAAACAGGATTAAGAATCTCAATGATCTTATAAGGTCCAATGAACCTAGGCTTAAATTTAGGAGATGCTACTCTCATAGGAATATTCTTTGAGGACAACCAGACCAAGTCCCCCACTTTAAACCGAGGACCATCAGTCCTATGCCGGTTAGCAAACCGCTGGGCCTTCTCCTGAGAGAGGGACAACCTCTCCACTACCTGGTCCCAAATCTGTTGCATACGCTCCACAACAGAGTCAACACCTGGACAGACAGAAGCCTCCGTCTGTCCCGAAGAAAATCGAGGGTGAAACCCAGAATTACAGAAAAACGGAGACATCAAAGTGGCAGAGCTAGCCCTATTATTAAGAGCAAACTCAGCCAAAGGTAAAAAAGAGACCCAGTCATCCTGATCAGCAGACACAAAGCATCTAAGATAAGTCTCCAATGTCTGGTTTGTTCTCTCAGTTTGACCATTGGTCTGAGGATGAAATGCCGAGGAGAAAGACAATTGAACACCCAGTTTAGAACAAAAAGTCCTCCAAAATCTGGAAACAAACTGGACTCCTCTGTCAGACACAATGTTCTCAGGAATGCCGTGTAAACGAACCACGTGCTGAAGGAACAACGGCACCAATTCAGAGGAGGAAGGCAACTTAGGTAATGGCACAAGATGTATCATTTTGGAAAACCTATCACAAATTACCCAGATGGTGGTCATTCTCTGAGAAACAGGAAGGTCGGAAATGAAATCCATAGAGATATGGGTCCATGGTCTCTTGGGCACAGGCAATGGCATCAACAAACCACTAGAGCGAGAGTAAGGCTTGGAGCGAGAGCAAGTCCCGCAGGACTGCACAAATTCCCTGACATCACGAGACAAGGTAGGCCACCAAAAGGACCGACTAACCAAGTCTCTGGTACCAAAAATTCCGGGATGCCCAGCCAATGCGGAACAATGAATCTCAGACATCACACTCTTTTTCCACTGGTCCGGGACAAATAATTTTCCAACAGGGCAGCACTCGGGCCTATCCTCCTGACACCCCTCCAGAGCAAGTCTCAAATTGGGCGAGATGGCGGAAAGAACTACACCCTCTTTCAAAATAACAGAAGGATCAGATAACTCAGGAGAGTCCGCAAGGAAACTCCTCGAGAGGGCATCCGCCTTAACATTCTTAGTGCCAGGAAGAAAGGAAACCACAAAATTAAAACGTGTGAAAAACAAGGCCCACCTGGCCTGTCTAGGATTGAGTCGCTTGGCAGATTCCAGATAGACCAGATTCTTATGGTCCGTAAGGACCACCACCTGATGTTTGGCTCCCTCCAGCCAATGTCTCCACTCTTCAAAAGCCCACTTCATGGCCAATAACTCCCGATTACCCACGTCATAATTACGTTCAGTAGGAGAAAATTTTCGAGAGAAAAAGGCACAAGGGTTACTTTTAGAGGTCTCTGGATCTTTTTGGGACAAAACGGCACCTGCCCCAATTTCAGAGGCATCAACCTCCACCTGAAATGGCAGAGAAACATCAGGCTGCCGTAGAACAGGAGCAGAAGTGAATCTCTGCTTAAGTTCCTGAAACGCAGAGACTGCCTCCGGAGGCCAATTCACCACATCAGAACCTTTTCTGGTCAAATCAGTTAATGGTTTAACAATAACCGAGAAATTACCAATAAATTTACGATAAAAATTGGCAAAACCCAAAAATCTCTGAAGAGCCTTTAATGAAGTAGGTTGGACCCAATCACAGATGGCCTGAACGTTGACCGGGTCCATTTCGATAACAGATGGGGACAAAATGAATCCCAGAAATGAGATCCTCTGTACGCCAAAAAGACACTTTGATCCCTTCACATACAGAGCATTCTCTCTCAAAATCTGGAACACAGTTCGAACATGTTTCACATGAGAGTCCCAGTCATTAGAAAAAATCAAGATATCATCCAAATAAACAATCAGAAATTTGTCCACAAAATCCCTGAAAATGTCATTCATGAAGGACTGGAAGACGGAAGGAGCATTAGTGAGCCCAAAGGGCATCACTAGGTACTCAAAATGCCCTTCAGGGGTATTGAATGCCGTCTTCCATTCATCCCCGTGCTTAATGCGAATAAGGTTATACGCCCCCCTGAGGTCAAGCTTGGTAAACCAAGTAGCGTTTTTCACCCTGGAAAACAGGTCAGAAATCAAGGGTAACGGGTATTGATATTTCACAGTAATATTGTTCAAGAGACGATAATCAATACACGGCCTTAATGAACCATCTTTTTTGGCCACAAAGAAAAAACCGGCACCTAAGGGTGAAGAGGATGGTCTGATATGACCCTTCTCCAATGATTCCTTGATATAAGACTGCATAGCGTCATGTTCAGGTACAGACAAGTTAAAAAGGCAACCTTTAGGGAATTTACTACCCGGCACTAATTCAATAGCGCAGTCATAGCTCCTATGGGGAGGCAAGGATGCAGATTTACTTTCGCTAAACACATCAGAAAAATCAATCAAAAAGTCAGGAACATCCTGAGCCTGGGGGAGGCAGAAAAAACAGGAGTGTTGGTATTAACACATTGGCAGCCCCAACTGGTTACAGACACAGATTTCCAATCCAAAACAGGATTATGAGACTGTAACCAAGGGAAACCCAGCACGATAATGTCATGCAGATTATACAGAACCAAAAATTTGCAGCACTCCTGGTGATCAGGTTCAACCCTCATTATCACCTGAGTAGAAAACTGGGGTTTATTCTCAGCCAAAGGGGTAGAATCGATCCCCAGTAGGGGAATAGACTTCTGTAGGGGTATCAAGGGAAACCCACAACGTTTAGCAAAATCATAATCCATCAGGTTAATAGCTGCTCCAGAATCAACAAAAGCCTGAGCAGAAAATGAGGACAGAGAGCATATCAGAGTGACAGTTAATAAAAACTTAGTCTGAACACTACCCAAGACAACTGAGCGTGCAAAACGTCTTCCCCGCTTAGGGCAGACTGAAATAGCATGAGAGGCATCACCACAGTAGAAACATAACCCATTGCGCTTTCGAAACTCATGACGCTGTGCCCCAGACACCACTCTATCACACTGCATGGGTTCAGAAGCTGGTTCACAAGGCAACACCATTCCACGCATACTTCTCCGCTCACGCAAACGTCTGTCAATTTGAATCGCTAATGACATAGAATCATTGAGACCAGAGGTGACAGGGAATCCCACCATAACATCCTTTACATTATCTGACAGACCCTTCCGGAAAAGGGCTGCCAAAGCGTCGTCATTCCATTTGGTCAGGACTGCCCACCTACGGAATCTCTGACAGTATAACTCAGCGTCATAAGGCCCCTGATTTAATGCCAACAAGGCTTTTTCAGCTTGATCAGTGACATTAGGCTCATCGTACAATAACCCCAAAGCCTGAAAAAATGCATCAACATCACTCAAAACAGGATCCCCAGGTGTCAGGGAAAAAACCCAATCCTGAGGATCGCCGCGCAGGAGAGAGATGATAATTTGAACCTGCTGCGCTGCGCTCCCTGAGGACTTAGATTTTAAGGCAAAAAACAATTTACAATTATTTTTGAAATTCTGAAACTTAGCTCGATCCCGCAAAAAGAAATTGGCATGGGGATCCTAGGTTCCACAACAGGCAACCTAGCAAGATATGCAGCAATACTCTGAACCTCAGTGGCAAGCTGATCCACACGGCCAGACAACCGCGCAAACTCCATTGAGAGAAAAGATCCTCCCCAGCACCCAGAGATAAAGAGGGAAAAAAAAAAAATGCAACAAATAGAAAAATATCTCTGACAACTCTGACAACCTTTTTTCTTTCACAATATTTTTCCCTTCTGTGAGTACCATACAATTTTCAATTTTTAGGCCGGTGATACTGTTATGTTTCGGTAGCTGAGGAGTGCAGGTAAAATGCAAAAATATAGCACAAACACAAAAGAAGAAAATGTCTTATCTGTTAGCAGGAGATGCAGACACGACACAGCAGGCTACAAGGGAAACTGGAATAAAGGATTCAGACCAGAACAATTGATCACCGGCAACCCTGATGGGAAGGTGACTCCCTTATATAAGACCAATCAGTAACACCTGATTCCCAGTCCTCACAATCTTCACTTAACAGACCAGTACCGCTTGTAACCACCAGAGGGAGTCTCTGCTCAGAACTCATTTCAAACCCATTCACAACACCGTACCCTCAACAATGCAGTTACTGGGAAAGTACACCTAACCACGGGCACGTGGACAAGTGCTTGTGGCAAGGTACGGTACATCTTGCTGACAGCACACTGGGTTAACATAGTGGAAGCCGGGACCCAGTCAGACCTTGAGATGGAACATGTCCTCCTGACGCCAAGGATTGTGGACCCTACGTCAATCAGGTTGCCCCCACTGTGTACAGCTCCTTCACCTCCTCCTCCTCTTCAGCCTCCATGTCAGAAATTAGCACATCATTCACAAGCTGGAAGCAGTGCACTGTTGTTCTGTCCGAGTACCCGAGTATTCCAATTTGCTCGACCTGAGCATCGAGCACCCGAGCATTGTAGTCATAGAATCATAGAATCATAGAATGGTAGAGTTGGAAGGGACCTCCTGGGCCTTCTGGTCCAACCCCCTGCTCAAAGCAGGATTCTCTAAATCATCCCAGACAGATGTCTATCCAGCCTCTGTTTGAAGACTTCCATTGAAGGAGAACTCACCACCTCTTGTGGCAGCCTGTTCCACTCATTGATCACCCTAACTGTCAAAAAGTTTTTTCTAATATCTAATCTGTGTCTCCTCCCATTCAGTTTCATCCCATTGCTTCTAGTCTTTCCTTGTGCAAATGAGAATAAAGATGATCCTTCTACAATGTGACAGCCCTTGAGATATTTGTAGACAGCTATTAAGTCTCCTCTCAGTCTTCTTTTTTGCAAGCTAAACATTCCCAAATCCTGCAACCGTTCCTCATAGGACATGGTTTGCAGACCGGTCACCATTCTGGTGGCTCTTCTCTGAACTTGCTCCAGTTTGTTGATGTCTTTTTTAAAATGTGGTGCCCAAAACTGGACACAGTATTCCAGATGAGGTCTGACCAAAGAGGAGTAGAGGGCAATAATGACCTCACGTGATCTAGACTGTATGCTTCTGTTGATACATCCTAGAATTGCATTTGCCTTTTTTGCTGCTGCATCACACTGTTGACTCATGTTAAGTCTGTGATCAATTAGTATACCCAAGTCTTTTTCACATGTGCTGTTACTTAGCCCTATTCCTCCCATTTTGTATATGCTTTTTTCATTTTTATTGCCCAGATGTAGTACTTTGCATTTTTCCCTGTTAAAATCCATTCTGTTAGTTGCTGCCCACTGCTCCAGTTTATGTATATCTTTTTGAATCCTCTCTCTCTCTTCTCTAGTATTAGCTACCCCTCCTAGCTTTGTGTCATCAGCAAATTTGATCAGTTTACCCTCAATTCCTTCATCTAAATCATTGATAAAGATGTTGAACAATACAGGGCCCAAAACAGAGCCTTGTGGTACCCCACTTGAGACATTCTTCCAACTGGATGTGCAGCCATTTACAACCACTCTTTGGGTCCGATCACTAAGCCAGTTATGAATCCACCTAACAGTTGCCTTGTCCATTCCATACTTAGTCATTTTTTCAATAAGGATTTTGTGAGATACTTTGTCAAATGCTTTGCTGAAGTCAAGATATACTATATCTACAGCATTTCCCTGATCCACCCAGTCAGTGATTCTGTCATAGAAGGAAATTAAGTTAGTCTGATATGACTTATTAGTTACAAACCCATGCTGACTCTGTTTAATCACTTCATTCTTATCCAGGTACTTGCATACATGTTCTTTAATAATTTGTTCAAAGATCTTTCCTGGTATAGAAGTCAGACTCACCGGCCTGTAGTTCCCTGGGTCCACCTTCTTCCCCTTTTTGAAGATAGGAACAACATTTGCTCTTCTCCAGTCTTCTGGGACTTCTCCTGTTCTCCAAGAATTTTCAAAGATTATGGACAGTGGTTCAAGAATTTCTTCTGCTATCTCCTTCAGTACCCTGGGGTGTAATTCATCTGGACCTGGAGACTTGAATTCATTTATGTTAGCTAAGTGTTTCCTCACTGTCTTTCTGTTTATAGATATCCTGGATTCTTCTATTCCTTTAATAGGACAGTGAAGATCAGTTGATGTTACATTTCCTTTCTGAGAGAAAACAGATGCAAAATAGGAATTTAAAAGTTCAGCCTTCTCAACATCCTGACTTACCATTTCATCATTTTCATCCTGTAAAAATCCTATAGCATCTTTGACTTTTCTTTTACTTTTGACGTATCCCCAAAATCCTTTTTTGTTGCTTTTGACGTCACTTGCAAGCCTTAATTCATTGTCAGCTTTAGATAATCTGATTTGTGCCCTGCAGGTTCTGCAGACGGCATTATATTCTTCTTTAGATATGCCTCCCTCTTTCCATTTGATAAACATTTCTTTCTTCCTTTTTAGCATGTGTTTAAGTTCTATGTTCATCCATCCTGGTTTCCTTAAATGCTTCCCATTCTTCCCTCTTTTCGGAATTGTTAACGATTGTGCTTTGAGAATCTCATTTTTCAAGATTTTCCATCCTTCCTGGACATTTATGTCCTTAAGGATATCCAGCCATTGGATCCCTCCAATTCTCTTTCTGAGTTCCTTAAAATCTGCCTTTCTGAAATCTAACCTTGACGTCTGAGTCTTCACAGGTCTTCCTCCTCTTGTTATCCAAAATTCTAAAATAGCATGGTCACTACCTCCTAGAGTCCCAGCCACTCTTACCTCCTCCACCATTTCCTCCCTGTTTATGAGGATTAGATCCAAGGTAGCAGATCCCCTTGTTTTCTCCATTACCTTTTGGAAGATAAAGTTGTCAGCAAGAGAGGATAAGAATTTCCTGGACCTGTTAGTTTTGCCTGAGAGAGATTCCCAACAAATGTCTGGATAGTTGAAATCTCCCATGACCACTATGTCATATTTTTGGAGAACTTGGCCATTTGATGCATAAAGAGTTCATCCATATCTTCAGCTTGCACAGGCGGCCTGTAGTAAATGCCTACAATGGTGTCCTTTCCATTGTTCTGTCCTTGTATTCTTACCCAAACAGTTTCCACAGAACTCCCAGTCTCTGAAGCGTCAATCTCTGTGCAGATATACGCTTTTCTAACATACAATGCAACACCTCCTCCTCGTTTATCAAGTCTGTTTCTTGCAAATAAGTTGTATCCTTCTAGCCTTGTATTCCAATCATGTGTATCGTCCCACCAAGTCTCAGTGATTCCAATGACATCATATTTCTTCTCCTGCGTTAGTAGCTCCAGTTCTCCTTGTTTGTTGCCCATGCTTTGTGCATTCGTATAGAAACACTTTAGTTTGTGATTGGTTTCTCTTCCTTCAATATTTTTATTATGTAAATTTTTTGTCTTTGTTCTTCCCTTCACTTCTAATAGCAGAAATCTCAATAGTATTTGTCAAGTGTATGGCTTTTGCTGGCGTTTTGCTTCCCTTCCCACGTTGTTCTAGTTTAAAGCTCTCCTGATGAGTGTAGCAAGGCGACTTCCAAATACATGTTTTCCAGTCTTCGTAAGGTGCACCCCATCTCTAGCAAGTAGTCCATCGTATAGGTAATTCACTCCGTGATCCAGAAATCCAAATCCTTGCTGACGACACCATCGACGTAGCCAGTTGTTCACCTGCAGAATCTTATTCCACCTCCTTGTTCCATGGCCATCCACTGGGAGGATGGAAGAGAAGACCACCTGCGCTCCCAGTTCTTTCACTTTCTTACCTAAGTTTTCAAAGTCACTGCAGATGGTTTCCAGGTCGTTTCTAGCGGTGTCATTTGTCCCCACATGTATTAGCAGGAATGGGTAGTCATCTTTAGGTCTGAAGAGTCCTGATATCCTGTCAGACACATCTTTAATTTTTGCACCTGGAAGACAGCACATTTCTCTTGAGGTTATATCCGGTCTGCAGATAGCGGCCTCTGTTCCTCTCAACAGGGAATCGCCCATGACAACAACTCTCCGTTGCTTCTTCACAACAGTTTTCTTTCTCCATTCAGGAGGACTCTGAGGGCGTACAAGGTTGTTTGTGGGCAAAGTCTTATCCTGATGTATTTCTTCATCGTTCTCCTGTGTAAGAGCCTGGTATTGGTTCCTGAGCAGAATTGGTGCCGACTGCCTCCTGATCCTCCTGCTTCTCTGGGTCACATGCTTCCATTCCTTTGTTTCTTCAGTTGCACTTCGAATTTCTTCTCTTTCTGTACCATGAAGAGATAATTCTGCTCTGTCTAAGAACTCTTCACCTTCCTTAATGGTCTTCAATGTAGATAACCTCTCTTCCAGATTTTGCAACTTTTCCTCCAACAGGGACACAAGCTTGCATTTCTGGCATGTGAAGTTTGGCTTTTCCACTGGTAAGTCTATGAACATGTAGCAAGAAATGCAGCTCACCACATGGCTCCTAGCCTCTTCCATGTTCTTATTGTTCAAGAGATAATCAAGCGGTGAAATATAAGCCAAAACTAGGCGCGCGGTATGCTGATGTCCTCCTTTCAGCTGCAACAGCCAAAATCCAGTGTTCCTTGAGCTCGCGGAGACTCTTCACTTATCCCAGAAGGCACTGGGAATATGCAAATTATCTCCTCGGGACTCCTCCCCTGGTTTACTGATGTCCTCCTTTCAGCTGCAACAGCCAAAATCCAGTGTTCCTTGAGCTCGCGGAGACTCTTCACTTATCCCAGAAGGCACTGGGAATATGCAAATTATCTCCTCGGGACTCCTCCCCTGGTTTACTGATGTCCTCCTTTCAGCTGCAACAGCCAAAATCCAGTGTTCCTTGAGCTCGCGGAGACTCTTCACTTATCCCAGAAGGCACTGGGAATATGCAAATTATCTCCTCGGGACTCCTCCCCTGGTTTACTGATGTCCTCCTTTCAGCTGCAACAGCCAAAATCCAGTGTTCCTTGAGCTCGCGGAGACTCTTCACTTATCCCAGAAGGCACTGGGAATATGCAAATTATCTCCTCGGGACTCCTCCCCTGCTCGCCCATCACTATTTCACAGCCAAAGGCATTGAATGCTTGATCAGAATCAATGATGTTCTCAATGCTGAGCTATATGTGTGTATCCTACAAGATAAGTTACTTTGTACACTCAAGTACTATGGGTATGAAAAGAATGACATAGTTTTCCAACAGGACAACAACATGAAGCAATGACAATGAAGTAGGGATGCTGGAATGGCCCCCACAGATCTCAGGCCTCAACTCAATCAAACATTTGTGGGTACAATTGTAGAAAAACAGTATACATTCTCAAGTGAGTTGACGAGTATGCATCAACTATAGGAGCATGTAGAAAAGACCTGATATCAAATTTCGGTCACCACATGTTTGAATCTGATCGAGAGCATGCCCAGAAGGATTCATTCAGAATTGAAAGCCAAAGGTGGATTTACAAAATACCAACAAATTAATAAAAGTTAAAATTGAGATCTTTAGTAACAAAACAGCAACAATGCTGTGACGTGACAAGAAACTGCATAACTAATCATATGCTAAATAGTTGCAAGTCAAATTTAAGTATGAGATATCAAAGAAGATTGTCTATAAAATGATAGCAGTCTCAAGTTCAAAGCAGAAGTGGATAATGACATATGGAACATGAAAGTCAAAAGTTCAAACTATTGTTACCCTTTTCCTCTTTACTGTATAGTCGGCGAGTTTCCATCTTGTTTTTATTTGTCAAGTCTAATGTCACGAGCACCAAGTTTTCATTGTCACGACATTTACTATTTAGCACTGTTTTGCATGTTGTTTCTGCTTTCTATGCATCAGAACAACATGTTTACATATTGTGGCTCATTATTTAGCTCTTGGCACATTTGAAATTCAGCAGAAGCTTAGACTCATAATTGCAGCTAATTTTGCGGTTCTTAATGGAAGTATTTAAATAATTCTCTCAAGATTTCAGGCTCCAGAGTTTGTTGTTGTTGTGTATTTTTATATAATATAGCATTATCAGCTTCATTGGGTACATTTTAAGACATATAAATTCAAACTACCAATAATCTCATTAAAGTGTGTATCTGAATTTTCATTTTGTTGCACTCATTTTAAATATTCTTTAGAAAAAAACTTGAGTAAAACTAGACTAAAAGATGTTTGCTGGAAACTAATGTACATAAAATGCAAAATATATTATTCATTTAAGACAGGAGAAGTTATGACTACCATTGGGAATTCATGGTTTGAAATATTCTGGAGTTAAGTCAAAGAATACTTGTAGTCTAACATTTCTGTAGGTTTGTAGGATCCTTTTCAGGTACATGTGCTTTGCAGTCATAGAATTAGTCAATATAAAACTTGTGCAATGCACAGAAAGCTATGCATGCAAAACATGCTTTGGGGTAGTGGTCAGCATGTGTCTTGGACACATTATGTTAATAATTGCTTACGATCATACATGGTCTGGTCAGCCTTACAATTAAATGGTGTTTTGGCTTCATTGATACTAGGACATATATAAATATACTGTATGTACTGACATTTAATACAGTATATCACAAAAGTGAGTACACCCTTCATATTTTTTAAATATTTTATTATATCTTTTTTTATGAGATAACACTGAAGATATCACACTTTGATACAATGTAAAGTAGCCAATGCACAGCTTGTAAATTTGCTGTGGCCTCTAAATAACTCAACACACAGCCATCAATGACTTAACCGTTGGCAGCTGACCCCCTCCTTTGTAATTAGGTAACCAAGGAAACTCCCAAAGGCTAACAGATGTGATCTAGGATCCCATTGTCTGCTTACTAGAAATTAAGTAGGGAGGTTTGCATGAACTGCGTCAATCCAATAGATAGGAAAATCATATTTGCGGAAATGTGAGGAATTGGAGATTGCAAAGCATGGTTTCAAGTCCCTGAATGATGACCAGAATTCTTTCAAAGGAATATAGACCTGATAGTCAAGGATATACTTGTCATATTTGTTCATGATACAAAATATGATGTCGATATAAAGCATTTGCATCTCTCCAGAGCAAAGAAACAGTCTATGTAGGGAATCTCATATTTTTCTAAAACTAAAGCACATCCCATGTCCAACCCTGGTAGGAGTCATCAAAGGGAGGTGTATGGCTGTAACTTAGGAGCTAATAAAAGGCAAATTCCAACTTTTAGGTGTACTTGGAGGCACAGTTCACTGTGGGTGCTGTTCGTTTTCCTGGAGTGCCTACCTCCATTAATCTGAAGCCATTGCTATGATGGCAAGTTTAGTAACTTTTTTTATTTAGCCTTTCATTTAATGTAGTTGTATATGATGTATTGTTTTATCCCCTTTCTAAAATCAAATCTTTTATTTTTATAAACACTGCCTATCATTCTAGATTAAATATAACATTTAATAATTCTAGCCACAGGAAACAACAAATAATTCCAGCGGATTCTTCCTACTTGGCAGTTAAAAACCATTTTATTGTATCATATTTAAAATATTCCATTTAGCAGAAATCCTTAATATACACAGGGGGATCAAAGAAGGGCACACTGCTGCTTATATGTATGCCGACAACACTTTTCGACCTTAGGTCTGTGAAGACCTAGAAGAAGAACTAAGAAGGTCGAAACGCGTTGTCTGCATGCATACAGCAGCAGTGTGCCCTTTTTTGATCCCCTGTGCATATTAAGGATTTATGCCAAATGGAATATTTTAAAGATGATACAATAAAATGGATTTTAATTGCCAAATAGGAAGAATCCGCTGGAATTATTTGTTGTTTCCTGTGGCTATTGCATCATGGGTGTGCCTCTCCCATCTCAATTCCCGTGCATTTTCCTGGCAGTGAGCGGATCTCCTAAAGAAGACAGACTGGGTGAGCTGGCTATAACTTTTACTGTTTGGATTTAATAATTCTGTTCCTTTTGTTCAGTAAACCACACCCTGAAGCCATATGCTATCAGAACCAGAACCAGGCCTGCAGTCAGCCTGCATAAAAAATGATTGGTGGTGGCAGCAAGTAGTATTTGGGTTGTTGTGGAGTTATCAGTGACTGTATCAAGGCATATAAATGTATTTCATGAGTTGGAATTAGAGGTGTATGTACAGTGAAGGAAATAATTATTTGATCCCTTGCTGATTTTGTAAGTTTGCCAACTGACAAAGACATGAACAGCCTACAATTTTAAGATTAGGTTAAATTTAACATTGAGAGATCGAATATCAAAAATAAAATCCAGAAAATCACATTGCATAAATTATATAAATTTATTTGCATTTCGCTGTGATAAATAAGTATTTTATCCCCTACCAACCATTAAGAGTTCTGGCTCACACAGACCAGTTAGACACTCCTAATCAACTTGTTACCTGCATTAAAGACAGCTGTCTGACATAGTCACCTTTATAAAAGACTCCTGTCCACAGACTCAATTAATCAGTCAGACTCTAGCCTCTACAACATGGGCAAATCCAAAGAGCTTTCAAAGGATGTCAAGACAAGATCATAAACCTGCACAAAGCTGGAATGGGCTACAAAACCATACGTAAGAAGGTGACAACTGTTGGTGCAATAGAAAGAAAAAGGAAGAAATACAAAATGACTGTCAATCGACATCGATCTGGGGCACCATGCAAAATCTCACCTCGTGGGGTATCCTTGATCATGAGGATGGTGAGAAATCAGCCTAAATCTTCACGGGGTGAACTTGCTAATGATCTCAAGGCTGCTGGGACCAAAGTCACAAAGAAAACCATTGGTAACACATTAATCCGTAAAGGTTTAAAATCCTGCAGTGTCCGTAAGGTCCCCTTGCTCAAGAAGGCACATGTGCAGGCCCATCTGAAGTTTGCCAATGAACACCTTGGTGATTCTGTGAGTGATTGGGAGAAGGTGCTGTGGTCAGATGAGACAAAATTTAAGCTCTTTGACATTAACTCAACTTGGCATGTTTGGAGGAAGAGAAATTCTGCCTATAACCCAAAAACCCAAAAAACACCGTTCCCACTGTCAAACATGGAGGTGGAAACATTATGTTTTGGGGGTGTTTCTCTGCTAAGGGCACAGGACTACTTCACTGGATCACTGGGAGAATGGATTGAGCCGTGCACCGTAAAATCCTGAGTGACAACCTCCTTCTGTCAGGAACACACCAACTGCATTTGCTCACTGAGCCTGTGCATGTGTCCTGAGTAAAGAAACTGTGTCCAAAGATAGCTGTGGAGCTGGGCAGCAGCGGTGAAGATGCGCGCTTCAGACAAACAGGACCTGAAGCACGTGACTGTCAAGGGGTGGAGCTGGCCACAGGTCTCTCAGAGGAAGCAGGAGCAGAGAGAGATTGCTTCAGGCCAGATAGGACCTGAAGCAATTGACTGCTGGGGGCATGGCCTAAGCTCCGGAGAGCTAGGAGCTGAAGAAAAACTCCTAGAAGGGTAACTACAGGACAAACTTACCAAGGGGCATAGACAGAAGGGATAGTCAGGACATAGCCAAGGAGTCATATACAGAGAGGGCAGCGCAGTACAAGAGAAGCAGGCAGAGGGTAGTCAGGACGTAGCCAAGGGGTCAAACACAGAGAGGGAAGCACAGTACAAAAGGGGAAGGTAAAACTTGCAACAGGGACACAGCCAAATCAGAACCAGACAAACGTAACAGCACAGGCACAAAGCACTGGCACAGGCACAACAGGGTCAAACACCCTCGGCCAAGGGTCAGAGTGTAAGCGACAGGGAATGGCCCCACAATTAAGCTATAAGAAACCTCCCAGAATCCCAGAGTGAGGCCCATCCAGTTTAACCCTAAAACCACCTAATCCAGAAACTCAGCAGATCATGACACCTTCCCTCCGCCAGGACATTAAAAATGGGTCATGGTTGGGTCTTCCAGCAAGACAATGACCAAAAACATACAGCCAAGGCAACAAAGGAGTGGCTCAAAAGAAGCAAGTTAAGGTCATGGAGTGGCATACCAGTATCCAGACCTTAATCCCATAGAAAACTTATAGAGGGGGTTGAAGCTCCAAGTTGCCAAGTGACAACGACAAATTTAAATGTTTTAGAGATGATCTGCAAAGAGGAGTGGACAAAATTCCTCCTGACCTGTGCACAAAACTCATCATCAACTACAAAAAAGTCTGACTGATGTGCTGTCCAACAAGGGTTTTGCCACCAAGTATTAATTCTTCTTTGCTAGAGGGATCAAATACTTATTTCTCACTGCAAAATGCAAATAAATTTATACAATTTTTACAATGTGATTCTCTGTGTTTTATTTTTGCTATTCTATTTCTCAATGTTAAAATTACCCTACTCTTAAAATTATAGACTGCTCATGTCTTTGTTAGTGGGCAAACTTGCAAAATCAGTAAGTGATCAAATAATTTTTTCCTTCACTGTACTATACGCTCAGTGTTAATTTCCCAATAACTGGCCTTAGTCGAAACAGCTGTAACCTCCGTTACTCATCGGCCATTCGTGTAATTGTCCAGGTGATAAGAGGCAACAGAGGGCTGTTCGTTGCAAAAGAAAACTGCATGGTGGATTCAGTTATGACCCCCCTGGCTGTGATTTTTTACAATACCTATAATAAAAATTGTTGTTATATAAATATGCATTTTGTTAACCTTTAACTTTTCTCATTTTTATGTAGATATGTGAACTCCTGTTTCTCAATTTTTCTTCAGAGCAGTGGTCTGGAAATACCTTGGCTGTATTCCATAATATTGGGTAAACATGTTGGAAGAATTTAGTGATTGCTCCTGAAAAGCTGTGTAAGACCATTTCTCACTTTTGATAGCACAAAGTAAATTAATTTAAAGTTTCAGGGGACACTAATAGATACATTACTGATGGCAGTGCAGATTGTCTGACAAAGATTGTTGGAGTGTTTTAAGATTAGTGATGAGCAAATTTGTTCAGAAAACGATCACCAAACATAAATTCGGCATAAATATGGCACATTCGGATTTGTAATAGGAAACATGAGCTAAATTTTATAAAATCGGTAAAAATCGGTAACATTTGATAAAAGTGCGGGAAAATATTTGCGCTGCCACAAAAATATTTTCAGCACTTTAGCAACAATAATGGTGGTGTATCATGAGCGTTTGGCATGTGTTTGAGAGCAGGGGGTTTGCAGAGCTCAGAGGCGCGACGTTCTTGTAAGCACAGCAGTCATTTTTTTGCTCCTAACTTTGTGTGCACATTGCGGCTACCCAAACAGAGCGTAGGAAAGCCAGCAGGGCACATGTCCTACAAGTGTGTTATGCACTGCTTCTATAGTGCTCCATGCATGAGTTCAGCAATCTAAATAATATTTTTTCAGTAGCTAAATGTGAAAAAGCCTACTGTATGCCATATTTTAGCTAGTTAGACAGGTGGTTGCATATCAGTCAGAAAGTGTAGCAAGATATTGTCCGGTGTGGCTGTAAAACTTACCTTCCGGAATTTTTTTTTTTTTTTGGGCCATTACTGAGGTCCACAGACAAACCCAGCAGGGCACATGTCCTACAAGTGTGTTGTGCACTGCTTCTATTGTGCTCCATGCACAAGTATAGCATTCTAAATAATATTTTTTCAATTGCTAAATGTGAAAAAGCCTGCTGTATCCCACCTTGTACTTTTAGTGCTGTGATGGTATGAATCTGTCTGCAGACTTAAGGCACAAATTATAATTTTTTCTGTTGCTAAATGTGAAACAGCCTGCCATATCTCACATGGTCATGTTGCGTCGGTTGTATGATGCTGTCTGTAGACCTAACGTGCATTAAAAAAATTAGCATATTTTTTTTCCTGAATGAGATACAGCCCACCGTATCCCACATTGTCATGTTGTGGCGGTGGGTGATATGAGGCTGTCTGTAGACCTAATGCGCATTAAAAAAATTTGCATATTTTCTTTTGCTAAATGAGATACAGCCCACCCTATCCTACATTGTCATGTTGTGGTGGTGTTATGAACCTGTCTGCAGATCAACGTGCATTAAAAAAAGTTCTAATTTTTTCTGTTGCTGAATGTGATGCAGCCCGCTGTATACCACATTGTCATTTTCTGGCGCTAATATAAAGCTGTCTGCAGACCTGAAGCCTATTAAAATATTTATTTTTTTCAGTTGATTAACATGATACAGTCCGCTATATCCAACCTTTTCATTTAGTGGCGTTGAAATTGTTCTGTGTGCAGAGTTGTTGCACATTAAAATTAATTTATTTTATTTTTTTATAAACTGTACAGCAGTCTCAATTGTTTTGAGACTATCTTCTAGATTATGTGCTTCTTTGGCATCCAATTTCTCACTGTTAGGGTTTGAGTTCCCACTGCTGCACAAGGGGAGTCTCAAACCAGCCCCGCTGCGGTCTCCCATTCATCTCCGGCCGCAGTGGAGCCTGCTCTGCAGAGACGTCAGTCCAAGCGTCTTGCCCACTCCAGTACTGTGCAGTGACTTGCTGCTGCCTTTCCTGGATCTGCTATTATAGCCAGTGCTGGAGCAGACGTCTTTGGGACAAAGTCCTGTGTTTTCCCTTCTGAGCATGCCCAGAGTGAGATCTCTAATTGGAGATCAGGGGTCACATGCTCAGGTGCTGCGGCAGCTCCTATTGGTCCGCCAGGAAGGCCCTGTTACTACTGGTGTTCTGGAGCAAGTTTCCTTGGTCCTTGTTTCTGGCAGGTCCTGTAGCTGTTGCTATAAAAGGGTAGCATGGCTGGGCCGCCATGCGCTAATATCAACCATTGTATGCTATGCGCCAGTGTGGTCATGCATGTGTGTGGTTAGGGACCCGGCTGAAATAAGCCACTAGAATACCGACTTAATCGGTGAGGAGTTTGGTATGGTAGCTGGTCAGGGTCGGCGTCCTAGATGCCCTAGATTACCGGCATAACCGATGAGGAGTTTTGATTGCCGTATTCAGGGTCTGGCGTTCAGACGCCATAGATTGCGGGTGACTCCCGCGAGGACATTAGCACATGATCACGCTTTATGTACGCTTAGCACTTAACTGTGTACCTGAGAGCCTGACAGGACACAGCACCTTTCCTTAGCGGCCCTGTGACGTAACAGGGTTCGCTTTCAACGCTAGACAGCGCCCTAGCGTGTTTTCTTTGCGACTCAGTTGTGTTTAGTGAGTTCGCACACATCGCCATATAGCGCTGCGGCTCTCCTTCTAGCGGCTCTGTGGAGTAACAGAGTTCGCACTTATTGCCACAGCGCGTTACGGCGTTTATGTTGGCGACTCTGCGGGATAACAGAGTTTGCTTCTTACGCCATTTTTACTAGCAGCAGGCACCGCTTGCACGGTGGACCCCGGGCTGCGAATGCACCTCTCTACATCATATATTTGGTGCGTTCCGCAGACCCTTAGCACTCACAGGCATCTTTTATACCTAGTTATAATGACATGAGGAACAATTGGGAGCTTGAATCCCTAACATATGAAAGAACTAGTGTGTATGAAAAATATGTAACCAATCCAAAAAATAAAGTAATTGCAACTAATGTCTCAAAAATACAAATATATACTTTATTTCAAAATGCAGTACATAAAAACATAATTACACACCATGTACAAAAACTATATATAAAAAACCAGTGAAAAGATGACATGGCCATGGTGTAGCAACTGCAGACATAAACATGAATATGTGTTATATCAAAAAAATCCAGTGATTAGGATGAGAGAAAAAGGTGCACGTTACCAGTGACCAAAAAGTGTATATGTGATAGAGTAAAACGTATGTTTAGTATATTCATATACATGTAGGGCATGAAATTATAATCCTCCAAGTCAGGCAGTACAATGACTATATCTTGACTGGATAGAAGGAGGAGAGATTAATATATATCCACATACGTTCACAAAATCTCACACAGGTCACTGACCGACCGCCATGGTAAAGAGAACGCAGTCACATCCATAATACTTAAAGCACATGTAACCGCTCACCCATCATATGAAGTCTGCGTGCTACACCGAGGCCCCGACGCCGTTTTGCGTTTCCGCTTCCTCGGGGGGCAGTATGTTAATGTGTCAAATAAATGACCTTTTTATATCCCCAATCCGTGCATCCTGACCAATCACGCCGCAAAGACAATGAGAAGGCAGAGAAGGAAAACCTTGTTCCGGTATACGGCGCATGGGGGCGGGACATCCGGTGCTCTGACGTCACATCCGGCGTCCCGGGTGGAACACGTGTCAGGAACAAGTGTTCCTATCGACGTCAATGAGACGCGCTGCACCACCAGATACCTTAGGCAACGGAAGCATATCGGAAGGACCGGCCACATGCGTCACACCTGGGGGACGAGTCTCCTTCTTATGCAGCCATAACACTGAATAAATTTGTAAATAAACATAAGAAACAGGGGAGGAAGAAAACAAAAAGGAAGGGGAGGATAAGAAAATAGGAAAAATAAATGAATAATAAAAAAAAATTATATAATAAAAAAAAAAAAAAAAAAAGGGGAAGAAAGAAAAAGGAGGAGAAAAGAAAAAGAAAAAATTCTTTGTGTTAAGGATAATGTGAAAACACATAAAACATAATGAGTTCTATAGAAACAATATCTAGACTGGTATAATAGACTACGCATGTATATATCTAAAGAGATTAATATAGAAACCCGCAATACCATAATCATATTTTCACATGTAATATATAGATTTCAAAAATACAATGAAACAACAATGAAAAATTGTGATAAATATAACGGCAGCATCTTCCATAAGGCATGGTCCAAAGGAGGGTACGGCAATATGTATGAAGCCAAATGGTCCAAAGGGGAAAGATAAAGAGGAGAAGAAGTCATCCACTGTAACTAAGGATACACAAAAAACACACAATTAAAATCAATAAAATGAATCTGAGGAGATGTGACGTCTGAAAGGGCTTCTAAAGAACTACAAGTATGAGGAAAAACTCAGCTGTTCATTCAGACCATGAGGGACCATGGTGTTTAGTCTAATGATCCACCTACATTCTAATTGGGATAGCTTTCGTTTCAGATTTCCCCCCCTAATTCCACCATGAATTCGATCTATCCCGCGTATCTTTAGTAAATCCGGGTTACACGCATGCTTAATTCTGAAATGGCGGGGGATAGTTTTTAATGACGCCTTAGCACGATTGTATCCCTTTTTGATAGAGCGCTGGCTATAGCCACGTGCGCGAAATCTATCCCGGAGATCAGCCGCCTGCGCCTCAAAATTGTGGGTCAAAATAAATTCCAATAGCTCCATGATAAGCAGCTGCAACGTTGGACATACATCACTAGTTCTTAAATAAAAGTCCACTGCCCTCAGCCCGTCAACATGATCAATACATGTATACAAGGACTCTACGTCCGCCGTTGCCAGCACCATGTCTCGCTTTTTATATTTATTTTATTTTTTTTATTTTTTTACTTTTAAGGATCGTGGCTCCCTATTGTCGGGTTCTACTGCTGTCTTAGATCGGTCCCAGGATGTAAGATTTATCTCCACTTACAACAATAGATGGAACATTATTAGGGGCATTCTAAATAAACATTGGCCCATTTTAAAGACAGAACCCATCTTGGGAGATTGGCTTCCTGATAAACCCCTTCTGACAGCCAGAAGGAGTAGTAACCTGAAGGATCTGTTAGTGAGAAGTCACTATATTGGACAACCATCATCCACCTTTTTTTCTGCCCGCAAACCCCGTGTTGGAAGCTTTCCATGTGGATCCTGTATGGCTTGCCGTAACATTGAGCGTATAGCAACTTTTTGCTCTTCGGACGGTAAACATACTTACCAAATTAGGGAATACATATCCTGCAAAAGTGATTTCGTTGTATATTACGCCACATGTCCGTGTGGCCTAATATACGTGGGGCTGACATCGCGTGAACTTAGGGTACGTACTAGAGAACACGTTAGGGATATAGTGGCAGCTACAACGGCCCCTGATGTGACGTCATTAAAAACTATCCCCCGCCATTTCAGAATTAAGCATGCGTGTAACCCGGATTTACTAAAGATACGCGGGATAGATCGAATTCATGGTGGAATTAGGGGGGGAAATCTGAAACGAAAGCTATCCCAATTAGAATGTAGGTGGATCATTAGACTAAACACCATGGTCCCTCATGGTCTGAATGAACAGCTGAGTTTTTCCTCATACTTATAGTTCTTTAGAAGCCCTTTCAGACGTCACATCTCCTCAGATTCATTTTATTGATTTTAATTGTGTGTTTTTTGTGTATCCTTAGTTACAGTGGATGACTTCTTCTCCTCTTTATCTTTCCCCTTTGGACCATTTGGCTTCATACATATTGCCGTGCCCTCCTTTGGACCATGCCTTATGGAAGATGCTGCCGTTATATTTATCACAATTTTTCATTGTTGTTTCATTGTATTTTTGAATTCTATATATTACATGTGAAAATATGATTATGGTATTGCGGGTTTCTATATTAATCTCTTTAGATATATACATGCGTAGTCTATTATACCAGTCTAGATATTGTTTCTATAGAACTCATTATGTTTTATGTGTTTTCACATTATCCTTAACACAAAGAATTTTTTCTTTTTCTTTTCTCCTCCTTTTTCTTTCTTCCCCCTTTTTTTTTTTTTTATTATATAATTTTTTTTAATTATTCATTTATTTTTCCTATTTTCTTATCCTCCCCTTCCTTTTTGTTTTCTTCCTCCCCTGTTTCTTATGTTTATTTACAAATTTATTCAGTGTTATGGCTGCATAAGAAGGAGACTCGTCCCCCAGGTGTGACGCATGTGGCCGGTCCTTCCGATATGCTTCCGCTGCCTAAGGTATCTGGTGGTGCAGCGCGTCTCATTGACGTCGATAGGAACACTTGTTCCTGACACGTGTTGCACCCGGGACGCCGGATGTGACGTCAGAGCACCGGATGTCCCGCCCCCATGCGCCGTATACCGGAACAAGGTTTTCCTTCTCTGCCTTCTCATTGTCTTTGCGGCGTGATTGGTCAGGATGCACGGATTGGGGATATAAAAAGGTCATTTATTTGACACATTAACATACTGCCCCCCGAGGAAGCGGAAACGCGAAACGGCGTCGGGGCCTCGGTGTAGCACGCAGACTTCATATGATGGGTGAGCGGTTACATGTGCTTTAAGTATTATGGATGTGACTGCGTTCTCTTTACCATGGCGGTCGGTCAGTGACCTGTGTGAGATTTTGTGAACGTATGTGGATATATATTAATCTCTCCTCCTTCTATCCAGTCAAGATATAGTCATTGTACTGCCTGACTTGGAGGATTATAATTTCATGCCCTACATGTATATGAATATACTAAACATACGTTTTACTCTATCACATATACACTTTTTGGTCACTGGTAACGTGCACCCTTTTCTCTCATCCTAATCACTGGATTTTTTTGATATAACACATATTCATGTTTATGTCTGCAGTTGCTACACCATGGCCATGTCATCTTTTCACTGGTTTTTTATATATAGTTTTTGTACATGGTGTGTAATTATGTTTTTATGTACTGCATTTTGAAATAAAGTATATATTTGTATTTTTGAGACATTAGTTGCAATTACTTTATTTTTTGGATTGGTTACATATTTTTCATACACACTAGTTCTTTCATATGTTAGGGATTCAAGCTCCAATTGTTCCTCATGTCATTATGTATTATTTAGGAGAGCATCTCGCTTTATAAAAATGATTGTTTCAATCTTCTCTGTTCCAGAGTATGTTTTCATAATCTTTTATACCTAGCTTGTTATGCGCATCAGTTACACCAATATTCTGACGAGCATCAAATCCTCTGGTAATTGGTGTTGGATAGATGAGTAATAGTTGTAGGCTGGATCCCTAGTCTTGTACTTCCCATAGTCGTCTTGTTATTGATCCTGTTAAACATTACCATTCCCGCCCAAAAAAATTCATCACTTACTAACGTCATACAGTAGGGGGCATGCCACTTTTAAACTATTTTTAGCATCCACTCAATTTTATACAGGGTTTATCAACATGCTCCAAAAAATTCTTCTGTTACCAACATCATACAGTAAGGGACATGTCACTTTTAAATTGTTTGGAGCATCTCGTCATCGTTATACAGGCCTTATCGACAGGCCAAAAAAATTCTTCTTTAACTAACGCCATACAGTAGGGGACATGTCACTTTGAAATTGTTTGGAGCATCTAGTCAATCATATACAGGCCTTATTGACAGGATCAAAAAAATTCTTCTGTTACTAACGTCATACAGCAGGAGACATGTCACTTTTAAATTGTTTGAAGCATCCACTCAATCTTATATAGGCCTTATCGACAGGCCCAAAAAAATTCTTATGGTACTAACGTCATACAGTAGGGAAAATGTCACTTTTAAATTTGGAGGCTATTTCCTAGATTATGTGCATCTTTGGCATCCAATTTCTCAAGGGCATCTTTTATATCTAGCTTGAGATACGCATTTGTAACACCTATCTTCTGAAACGCTCTCTGGTAATTAGTGTTCGGTAGATGAGTAATAGTTGTAGGATGGATCATGGATCTTGTACTTCCCATAGCCTCTCTGTTATTTATCCTGTTGTACATTCCCATTCCCTCCCAAAAAAATTATTTTGTTACTAACGTCATACAGTAGGGGACATGTCACTTTTAAACTGCTTCGAGCATCCAATAAATCTTATACAGGCCTTATCGACAGTCCCAAAAATTTTTTTCTGTTACGAAGGTCATACAGTAAGGGACATGTCACCTTTAAATTGTTTGGAGCATTTTGTCAATGTTATACAGGCCTTAGTACAGGCATAAAAAATTTTTTCTGTTACTAAAGTCATACAAAAGGGGACATGTCACTTTGAAATTGTTTGGCGCATTTACTCAACCTTATAAAGGCCTTATTGACAGGCCCCAAAAAATTCTTATGGTACTAACATCATACAGTAGGGGACATGTCACTGCTAAATTGTTTGGAGCATCCACTCAATCTTATACAGGCCTTATTGACAGGCCCTAAAAAATTCATCTGTTACTAACGTCATACAATAGGGTACATGTCACTTTAATTGTTTGAAGCATCACTCAATCTTGTACAGGCCTTACAACAGGCCCAAAAAATTATTATTTTACTAACATCACACAATAGGTACATGTCACTTTTAAATTGTTTGAAGCATCCCTCAATTATGTACAGGCCTTATTACAGGACAATTTTTTTTTTCTGTTATTAACATCATACAATAGGGTACATGTCACTTTTAAATTGTTTGAAGCATCCACTCAATCTTGTACAGGCCTTATTACAAGACTAATTTTTTTTTCTGTTATTAACATCATACAGTAGGGGACATGTCACTTTTAAATAGTTTGGATGTTATCTTCTAGATTATGTGCATCTTTGGCATCCAAGTTCTCACAGGCATCTTTTATAACTAGCTTGAGATACTCATTCTGACTAGCATCAAATGCTCTCTGGTAATTGGTGTTGAGTAGATGAGTAACAGTTGTAGGCTGGATCCTGGATCTTGTTCTTCCCATAGCCTTCCTGTTATTGATCCTGTTGTACATTCCCATTCCCGCCCCCAAAAATTCTTCTCTTACTAACGTCATACATTAGGGGACATGTCACGTTTAAATTGTTTGGAGGATCCACTCAATCTTATACAGGCCTTATCGACAGGCCCACAAAATTTTTTCAGTCATTAACATCATACAGTAGAGGACATTTCCCTTTTAAATTGTTTGGAGGCTATCTTCAAGATTTTGTGCATCTTTGGCATCCAATTTCTCACAGGCATCTTTTATACCTAGCTTGAGATACGCATTTGTAACATTTATCTTCTGAAGAGCATCAAACGCTCTCTGGTAATTGGTGTTGGGTAGATGAGTAATAGTTGTAGGCTGGATCATGGATCTTCTACTTCCCATAGCCTCTCTGTTATTGATCCTCTTGTACATTCTCATTCCTTCCCAAAAAAAATCTTCTGTTACTAACGTCATACAGTAGGGGACATGTCACTTAGAAATTGTTTCGAGCATCTAGTCAATCTTAAACAGGCCTTATCGACAGGCCCAAAAAAGTTCTTCTATTACTAACTCTATACAGTAGGGGACATGTCACTTTTAAATTGTTTGCAGCATTCACTCAATCTTACACATGCCTTCTCAACAGGCCCAAAAAGATTATTCTGTTAATAACGTCTTACATGTCACTTTTAAATAGTTTGGACGCTATCTTTTAGATTATTTGCATCTTTGGCATCCAATTTCTCACAGGCATCTTTTATACCTAGCTTGAGACAAGCATCTGTTACACCTATCTCCTGACGAGCATCAAACGCTCTCTGGTAATTAGTGTTGGGTAGATGAGTAATAGCTGTAGGCTGGTTCCTGGATCTTGTACTTCTCATAGCCACCCTATTATTGATTCTGTTGTACGGTCCCATTCCGGCCCCAAAAAATTCTTCTGTTACTAACGTCATAAACTAGGGGTCACTTTGAAATTTTTTGCAGCATCTAGTCAATGTTATACAAGCCTCATCCACAACAAAAAAAAACAAACAAAAAATCTGTTACTTATGTCATACAGTAGGTGACATCTCACTTTGAAATTTTTGGGAGCAGATCTTTGTCATACAAGCCTCATCGACACTGAAACAATTCTTACTGCTGTGAGTAACGTGATTAATCACGCCATATTTCGCCTTCTAATTTTGTTCCTCTGAAATTCAGCAGAGGATGTGCAAAGTAAAAAATCTATTTTTAGTTGCTAATAGTGTGCTCCCAGCACACTATCTGAGCAACATGACTGTGAAAAAGCGAGGTTGTGGAGGAAGGGGATTAGGCTTGGTGTTCAAGGTGTTTGTGGGTAGATGTTAATGTTTCTGAAAGCACTAGTGACCCACTAACGTGACGTCCTACCCAAAGACAACTGACAACTTCTGTTACTGGATGTTGTAGTTTTTAGTGTGCTGCATAATTGCAGAATTGCACCCTCTCATATTTTTAGTGGGGCTTATATGCCTGCTGTTGCTACTGCTGCTGGAGATGTTAACAATAATTTGTGGAAATGTGAACAGTCCTGCTTGCATGTCCATCTGCTGGGTTGGGTGTAGTGGAAGACCTGTCGGTTCCTATTATCCTATTTCTACTGTGGTTAAATTGATGCCACTTTGTTAGTATGTGACACTAATTTTTGTAAATGTTATAGAAACAAGGAATGAGGGAACTACTGTAAATATAGATAAATGGGATCATTAACCACACGCTAAGAGCGTATGAACAAACAACAAAGAAAATTAGCGTGTAAAAAGCAAGGATCACCATTAAATGTACAAAATTAGCAAAATTCATCTTTTTTAAACAAGAAAAACAAGAAATGGTTTAGAAACAATAAAAAACCCCAAAGAGGTTTACAGATAGACAGCAACATGGAGGGCCATATAAGTGCCCACTATGTGCACCGGTGGTGTGCTAAGATAAAGCACACTATAAAAAAGAAACCAAAAATACAATACAGTAGATCAAAAGCTCAAAAAACTCAAGAATTGTAAAATATACAAATACATCTCTAAATCATAGATAATTGTACCCCTTAGGAGGAATATAATGATTCCTAAAGAAGAAGAAGTTAAGGAGCTGTCCCTATAATAAGGGATGTAATAGCCCCAGGTAAAAGGGAAAAAAAAGGAAAGAGCAAATGAATAAGGCTGTATAAGACCTGTTGGAATCTGGGAAAGAGTCACCCGGTCACGTCATAGTATGTGGAGGGAGAAGAACCCCACGCGTATCACCGCACAGCGTGGCTTCCTCAGGAAAGTGAGGAGGAAAGAAACTTGTCAGCTTTATATAGTTAAAGTCATTATACAAATTACCAATAAAACAGGTGTAAGAGGCATCCATGAGTACCAACTGCGCAGGTGTGTGTGGATAAATAGTCCCTTCCTATTTTGTGTTGTTAGGCTATGTGCACACTTAGCGTTTTTTAAGCGGTTTTGCCGTGTTTTTACGGGGCATAATCGCTTAAAAAACGCTTAGAAAACGCATCCCATGCAATCCTATGGGATTACGCATTGCTGTGCACATGCTGCATATTTTTGCGGAGCTTAATCGCTTCGCGCAAAAATAAGCAGCATGCTCATTCTTTTTGCGTAATCGTGGCGATTACGCCACCATAGGAATGCATTGAAATGCTCACTTAATGCATGTGGCTATGCCCACCATGCTTGAAGTGAGCGCTTCATGTGCGCTTGGTACCCAGGGCCTGGAGGAGATCATACTCTCCTCCAGGCCCTGGGTACCATATTCCTGTAAAAAGTAGAATTAAAATAATAAATATTGATATTCTCACCTTCCTGCGTCCCCCCGCAACCTTCCCGCCTCTCAGCAATGCTGCCAGCATCTTCCGTTCCCAGGGATGCATTGTGAGAATGACCTTTGTGACTCGACCGCAACGTCGCAAAGGTCAATCTCACAATGCATCCCTGGGAACGGAACATGCCAGCCGCGTCGCTGAGGAGCATGAAGGCTGCAGGGGCCGCCGGAAGGTGAGAATATCAATATTTATTTTTTTATTATTTAAGTTGATCATACTTGTCTAGCACTATGCTTGACAAGTGTGATCAACCTGTTAATCAGTTTTCCAAGCAATGCTACAGATCGTTTGGAAAACGCTAGCATTCTGCAAGCTAATTATGCTTGCAAAATGCTTGTGTTTTGCGGGAAAACGCATACTAATTACATATGCGTTTTACCCGCGGCAGGGAGTTGCGCAAATGCTCCACAAAATTGCGGAGTATTTGCGCAACGCGTGCACATAGCCTTACGGTTACCTTCATAAACACTCTTACCCATGTTGACACGTGCAGAGCAGCAATCAGCAACAGGACCTGAATAGCAATCAACAGAGCACGCTCAGATGAAAAGGCTGGAGGTAGGATCTTTAGGACCTTATGGTCGCATGACAATCTATGTGCATGATGATGATCACTTATCAGCCTGCATTATGCTGGCCACTCCCACAAACACTTTAGCCTGAATTGGTGACGTGTGCGCGCAAAAGAACAAAGAGGGAAATCAACAGCCGGTGGTAGGACTTGCATAGCATGTGACTGAGCATGCACAGGCGACCAGGACAGGAATATATGCGTATAAACGGCGAAGAAACCTTATAATTAAATGCACAAAGCACCAAATTGGCACGGATTAAATAAAAATGTGATAAATTCATAAGAACCAGAAAATTACAGGAGATAATTTGCGCATGCTTATCCGCTTGACTTGCAAGCTATGTATCATAATAAAATTTTAAAAAAGCCAATAATCGCATACAAAAAATGAGCCTGTGCAATGGAAACTCGGTATATACATCAAGAATAACTTCTTAAAGGAGAAGTTGCAAGTAAAAGGATGAAAAACACTAAGAGGACTGAAAGGCCCAGCAATTGTCCCAATATTTAAGTAGAGGCAATGGCATATGGTTTTAAGCCCTATACACATATATGACCCAGCCTGCACATATACAAGGGAAAACTAAATAATATGATAACATGTGGATCACGCAAGACATGTAGTCGTGTCTAAGTGTATAGATTATTAGCAATCATGCAGAAAGGTACTGAACACATTACTACATACTAGAGATGAGCGACTTTGCCTCCGGGAGGGTCAAGTCGGGTTTCGGTTGGCTCGACTTTTACAAAGGTCGAGTCAAACAGAGTCGGCAGACTATCGGAAACAGTCGAGTCGGCCGACCCCAATGCAAGTCAATGGGGAATAAAAGTCACCAGTGAGTGGAGGACAGTAAACACATCTACAGTGCCCATTTCAATGACAACGACATCAATTCTTATTACTTAAGCTTGTCAACCTTAATTTACTTTATAATAATAGTAGCGCATTGAAAACTGGGGGTTATTTGGCTAAAGTTGCGGGGGGTGCCAGGGCTGGCTCCAGGTTTTCATGGGCCCCGGGCCAAAGAGTCTCAATGGGCCCCTTTAACACATAGCACAATTCATGATGCTTCAATACGGCAGAGAAATATAGGTATAGTACAATGCCAAATACTTCACTTCTTACATTACATGAGTGATATCTAATGTAAATTCTACAATAGCTCAAAAACCGGACAGTATAGTCCTCCATACAGTATTATGGGCACCACATAGTGCGCCATACAGAATAATGAGCACCATATATTACTCTATACAGAATGGGCTCCATATAATGCTCCATACAGAATAAGCCCCATATGTGCTCCATATGATGCTCCATATATAAAGGGCCCTATATGACGCCCCATAAATAATGAACCCCATATGATGCTCTAGTGTATGATGGGCCCCATATATGATTCTCCAGTGTATGATGAGCCCCATATAATGCACCATATATAATGGTCCCCATATATAATAATCCATATATAATTGGCTCCATGTGAAGCTCCATATGTAATGTGCCCCATATGATGCGCCATATATAATAGGCCCCATATGATGCTCCAGTATATGACGGGCCCCATGGATGATGCTCCAGTGTATGATGGGCCTATATAATGCTCCATATATAATGGGCCCCATATGATGTTCCAGTGCATAATGGGCCCCGTATATGATGCTCCATTGTATAATGCTCCCCATATATTGCTCCAAACATTAAAAAAACTGAAATACCTCTCCTCGCTGGGCACTGCTCTACTCTGGACTCCTCAGCGTCACCATCTTCCAGCTCTCTGTTCTGTGACTGTTCAGGCCGAGGGCACACAGACGTGACATCATCGCGCTCTCTGACCTGAATGTCACTGTCAGGAAACATGTAAGACGTCACAGCGGTGGAGCAGGGAGAGGTAAGTATTGCAAGTGCTGGGGCCCTGAGCAAGCAGGGGGGCACACTTGTGGGCGCAAGCACTGGCACAGGGCCCCTCATAGTACGCCGGTGTCTCTGATGGTGAATGGGCCCCCCCACCTGCTCAGGGCCCTGGCACTTGCCCAGGTGCACCAGGTGCTGACGCCAGCCCTGGGGGGGTTCAGCCCAGTTAGGGAAGTGGAAAAACTGGCATATTTTGAGTTTTAGGCTGGACGTTAAGCAGCTGCAAATGGAGGAATTGGAGAAGTCGGAGGAAGAGGAGGACAAAGCGATCCATTTTGCTGGCAACCTATGTGGCATCAGGGGAAGGTGGTAAAAAATCGTTTGAAACCCAGGCATGGTTCATTTTAATGAAGGTGAGATCACCAACATTTTGGGTCGACAGCCGGGTCCTTCTTTCTGTCAGGATTGATCCAGCAACACTGAAGACTCTTTCTAATAGCACACTACCAGCAGGGCAAGTGAGCTCCTGTAAGGCATATTGTGCCAATTCAGGCCAGGTGTCCAGTTTACAGGCCCAGTAGTCAAAGGGGAATGAACTGTGAGGGAGAACATCGATAGGGGAGGAGAGGTAATTTTGAACCATAATTGACAACTGCTGTCTCCTGTCTCTTGCAATCGATTCAGTATTAACAGTCGTGTGAGCGCTACTCGAGAAATCAGTCCACAACATGGTCATGAAACCCCTGTCTCCAACGCCACTTCAGCTGTGTGCACCACGGACACCTCTTCCATGTTGCACAATATGGCTCGTGGTAGAACCTGCACCGCTGCTGTGTGCTGGGAATGCCTCTAACAAACGGTTTACCAGAGTTCCTTGTTTGGTCCCCAATATTAGCTCTAGGTTCTCCTGTGGCATGATGTTCTGTAATTTGCCTTTCTAGTGTGGATCGAGGATGCTGGCCAACCAGTAGTCGTCATCCTTCATAATTTTGGCAATGCGGGGGTCCCTTTTTAGGATCCGCAAGACATAATCACACATGTGGGCCAATGTTTCAGGTGTCAGTGATGCACTGCCAGTGGTGGGTGGAGAGCACTTTCTGCCAAATCCACATCCCTCCAGTCACGCACAAACCCTGGACCTGAAATTGGCAAGCCAACATTTTCTCTTGCCCCCTGAGAAGCATTCTCCTCCCCAAAATAATCATCCCCTCCTCCTCCTCCTCTTCCTCTTCTTCCTCCACCTCATCCAGGACAGTTCCCTGAGCAGACAATGGCTGACTGTCATCAAGGCTTCCCTCCTCCTCCTCCTCTTCCTTCTCCACTGCAGATGCCTGATCCTTAATATGCGTCAAAGTTTGCATGAGCAGACGCATAAGTGGGAAGCTTATGCTTATGATGGCGTCATCTGCGCTTACCAGCCGTGTGCATTCCTATAAACACTGAAGGACACAACAGAGGTCTTTCAGCTTTGACCACTGCACACCAGACAACTCGATGTCTGCCCTCAAACTGCCTGCCCATGTATCCTCCCACAAATGCCTGACTCTGTTCGCGCAGCCTCTCAACCATGTGCATGGTGGAGTTCCACTATGATTAGGCGGTGCTTGGGGAGGTGGAGCGATCGTTGCAGCCTCTGCATATGACTGGAGACTATGGGTGAGCAACGGATGTGCGAGCACAGTCTTCACACCTTATGGAGCAGGGCTGGTAACTCCGGATAATTATTTATGAAGCACTGCACCACCAGGTTCAAGGTGTGAGCCAGGCAAGGTATGTGTCTAAGTTTTGCCATGGCTATGGCCACCACAAAATTATGTCCGTCATCACTGACTACCTTGTCTGTCTCAAGATGTAGACTGCCCAGCCATGACTCGCTGCAAGTAGTCAGCCAGTACCTCCGCGGTGTGTCTGTTGTCGCCCAAAAATATAATCTTTAAAACAGCTTGCTGACGCTCACCACTAGCTGTTCGATAGTGGGACACCTCGTGTGCAAGACTGGCAGCTGCAGATGGAGTGCTCGTGCGACTGCGCTCTGTCGAGCTTTCACTTCTGGAGGAGGAGGAGGGTCGAATGCCAACTGTTGCCTATACCGTGGGCTAGGCAGCACTGTCCCACCGCCGCTGTTCCCTGTGGACCCTGCATCCACCACATTAACCCAGTGTGCAGTGATGGACACGTAACGGCCCTGGCCATGCCTACTGGCCCATGCATCTGTTGTGAGGTGCACCTTTCCACTCACTGATTGTTTGAGTGCATGGACAATGCGGTCTTTCACATGCAGGTGGAGGGCAGGGATGGCTTTTCTAGAAAAGAAGTGCCGACTGAGTAGGTCATAGCGTGGGACAGCGTAGGCCGTGAGCTCTCGGAACATTGCGCTTTCAATCAAACCGAAGGGCATCATCTCTAATGAGATCAGTTTGGCAATGTAGGCGTTCAAAGCCAGTGAAGTTTTGTAGTCCGTCCACGCTTGCAAGTGCATGGTGTTTACATGTCTAAGCATGCATCTGGTATTCAAATGTCCGAGATTTTTCCCTCGGCTAAAGGTCCTTCCGCACTTCTTACAGATAACCTTTGCCTCATCAATAGTATTTTGGTCAAAAAAGTGCCACAATGCACTCTTCTTACTATGTGAAAAATTTTAAGGGCTTGCACACTGTGCTAATTTCACCGTCTGGCCAAGCTGTCCTGAAACTCTTTTTGTTTTTTTAACACGTTTTTGGACTGCTATGGGCCTGACAGATAAACGCAGCTCCGATGTCGATGACTGCTGTGGATCCTCCTCCTCTTCTGAGCTATTGCCAGCGGCACCCTCTTCCCCCAATGGATGCCAATCCAGGTCAACAACTGGATCATCCATCACCTCCTCTTCAATTTCTTCTGCACCTTCCTCTGTGTCACCGTGTAAGGTGGTATAGTATGCGGGAAGGGGCACCTGAGTTTCATCAGGGTCAGAATCTGGCTCAGTAGACTGCGAGAGCAATGCAGTGCTCTGGGTGAATGTACCATCAGAATCATATAGCACTGGCTGTGCATCAGTGCACTCCATGTCATATTCATCTTGGACTGGGGAATTCAGGATTTCACTTGATAACCCAGGCATCGTATGTGAAAAGAGATCCAGGGAGTAATCTGAAGTGTGGCCTGCCGCATCCTTCACTTTTGTTGGGGCTGAAGGACATAAGGAAAGGTGTCGTTCCTGACCAGGAGCCTATACTGACCACTCAGTGCTTACAGTTTTTGAAACTTCAGAAGAGGAGGCGATAGAGCTGGAGGCTGTTTCGGCAATGTAAGCCAAAACCTGTTCCTGATGCTCCGGCTTTAAAAGCGGTTTACCTACTCCCAGAAAAGGGAGCCTTCCAGGCCTTCTGGAGCCAGATGATGACGCAGGCTCAACACCTCCTGCCCTATGTGCTATTGTGCTTTTGGCACTACCAGCAGATGCACCACCACCACCATCAGTACCAGTTTCCCCCCCCGCCCATGTCCACGGCCTCTTTCACCATACTTCCTCATGTTTGGGAAAATGTACAAAAAATACCAGCAGATATATGGTACTGTATCAGAAGATACCAGGTGTATATAGTATATGGGAAAATTTAAATCTCCGTATATATTTTCCGGAGTCACACACAGACGCTCACTCAGTATTGATTTGACCAGAATACAAAAAGCAGAAAAAAGGTGCTTTATCAGAAGATACCAGGTGTATATAGTATAGGGGAAAATTTAAATCTTCGTATATATTTCCGGAGTCACACACAGACGCTCTCTCAGTATGGATTTGACCGTAAAACAAAAGGAAGCAAAAAGGTACTGTATTAGAAAATACCAGGTGTGTATAGTATAGGGAAAATTTAAATCTCCGTATATATTTCTAGAGTCACACACAGACGCTCTCTCAGTATGGATTTGACCGTAATACAAAAGGAAGTAAAAAGGTACTGTATCAGAAGATACCAGGTGTATATAGTGTAGGGAAAAATTTCAATCTCCGTATGTATTTTCGGAGTCAAACACAGATAGCATGTATTTGTCCGTGATAGCAGCCGGTACACGGTAGTGTGTGAGGAGCGTACAGCTCTATACTGTGTGGGAAAAAATGAATGCTCGGTAACTGTGCAGAAAAAAAGAATAAAAGTATTAGTGTTGTGTTAAAAGCAGTCTGCACAGCAGTGTACTCACAGCAATACAGCTAGCAGGCAGCCTAATAACCAGCGCTGCTGCACACAAGAAAATCCTCCCCTGTCACTGCACACTAACTGTACAGCACAATTGCTATTAGCACAAGCACATAAGAACTTCTATCTTTACAGCCCTAGCTCTCTCCCTACTTTTAAGATCAACAGAAGTAAAATGGAGGTCGACGGTGAGGGCTTTTATAGACACTATCACGCCCCCCCAAAGCAAGCCAATCACTGTAATGCCCTTCTCTACGATGGTGGTGGACGCTGCACATGTCATCTCGTTGCCCACAGTGTACATCCTTGCTCATTGGCTGAAAAAAAGCGCCTGCAAGCATTCTGGGAAATACAACTTTGGCACTCGTTTCGACGACCGCATGGCCGAACTCATGCTATGGTCGTGTTTTTGTTGACGAAACTCGACTTTGGCTAAAGTTGGCGACTTTTGAATCTGACCGACCTGTTTCGCTCAACTCTACTACATACCATTATCAGTTCCTACAAAAATGTTTCAACATATACAGGGGTGCTGCATTGAGCGGCACATGAATATTCAGATGCAGATTAAAAGCATGCTTGCAAATGCATAAAATATGCTCATTCAAGAGCAACAAGATGTCACAAAAAGCGGTTATCAGAAACAGTTTCCTTATAAGAAAAAGTGAAAGAGCTCCACAGACATAAGAAGTAAAGCCCGAGAAACACACTGCAGATATTTCAAGTGTATATAGAGAGACAGGTTTATTTAATTCAAGTAGAGGAATATTGGACAAAAGCTTCTCAAGTAATTAGGTAAATATTAGCAGTAATATATGAAGATATTGCAAAAAAAGGGGGGAGGGGTGCACATAGTGGAGGTAACAGTTCTTGAATGAACATTGTCTGAACTAAGTTAGACCATATCAATAATACATATAGTATATATATAAAGTCCAGATGAGAACTTCCCCAAAAAGATTAAATATTAGCAGTAATGTATAGAAACATTACTAAAAAGATGCACATAGTGAAGAAATCAATTACTTGAATGGACAAAGTCTAAACTGGCAAAGAATGTAAATTATATACATATAAAGTCCAGATGAAACAGGACAATCCAAAAGGATAAGTGGAAACTTGCGATGATCAAAGACAAAAGTGAAGAAGAATCTTGCTGGTGATGAATCTGTGTGGGAAATGAGAAAAATATGAACAAATGAACCAAAACATAGAATCAATGAAAAATATGAATAAATGAACCAAAACATAGAATCAATGAATGCATTATTTTTTGTAAATAAGAGTTCTTCATTTAGACCTCTAGGAGCCAGGCTATTCAGGTTGTAAATCCACCTGGACTCACGTCTGAGGAGTTCATTTGTGGTACTGCCTCCTCTGATGGAGGTGGCAATTTTGTCTTTAACCATAATTAGCAGTTGCTTACAAGAGCCACTGTGAAAATCCAGGAAATTAGACGCCACTGGGGTGATAGGCTTACCAAGGGCTTTATCTTTTTTGGCACAGGCGATGTTGGACAAGTGTTGTTGCACCCTACAGAGCAATTCCTGGCTGGATTGGCCAACATAAAGTTTTGGACATCCGCAGATAAGCAGGTAGATGACATTTTTGATCCGGCAGTTTGAATAGAACCGTGTATAAATAGGGTCTGGATGGGAAGGAACACAAACCTGTCTATTGGAGACCACAAAAGGACAGATAGTACAATTTCCACATGGATATATGCTAACCAATTTCATGCCCCTACCCAATGTGATTGTTGGTCTCTAGTGTTGAGCGATACGATAATGCAAATATCGGCTATCGGCCGATATTAGCTCTATCGGCCTTTCGATAATTCGTTTAGATATTTTCGTCTTATCGAATACCGGAATCGGATTTGTCACTGTCACTGTGAGTGTCCGTCGGTCGGGTCTGTCAGGAGTCAGCGGCACTTACCTGGCAGAAGATCTCCGGCGGTCACGTCCTGGACTGCTTGATGGCCGCCATTATCTTCTCCCTGGCGGTCACATGCAGTTTTTCGCGATAACTGCAGTGACTGCTGGGTAATCCCGGCCGTAAAGCAGTCAGTCCGATGACGTCACCGCCGGGGAAGCAGGTAATCAGCTGTGCTGCGCCGGGATGACAGGCTCTGCCTGTCATTCTGATGTAGCAGAGCTGGATCGTCGTGGGACACTCGTTACTATGGACTGCGTCGGTCAGGTGGTATACTTTTTTTTTTTCTTTTTTTTACAGGAGATCGATGGCGTCGCAGGATGAGACTGTAATAAAAGAAATGAACATTCACCCGTCCGGTACATAAACAATTTAACTATTTACATACAGGGACCCTGTCCGGGTTATTTAAACTTCTTTGGCTGGCCTCTTCCAGGTACCACCTGGTACTCTTCTTGAGATTGCCAAACATCCGAGGCACCAAGGACCACCAGGACCTGATGACGTCGTGTGGCCTGTACAGTGACGTCGTGACCCGCTATCTGGGTCTGTGTGGCCACCTCTTTCATCTCCCTCCGGGTCTGGAGCCCTATGTCACGGACTGAACGAACCCCAGGGGGCCTAACAGGCGCCGGGTACGGGCCACGTAACTGGATCATGTCCATGGGTGGGTCTGCTGAGGAGACCACTGAGGGAGGCTGGGGAGATTTACAGCGTGGGGTGGGCACTTTTGCAGAGGCCTGGATGTGGGAGGCTGAAGGCTTCGAGGGTCTCACAGGTTCCTCACACACTGGGGAGTAGGGGTCGCACCTGGTAACATTTAGGGCGTACCACCCATTGTAACCCCAGTGTCGGGTGTAGGTTACCAAGTCTCCTGGCAACAGGTCCCTCCCCGGGTGTCCTTCTGGGAGGTGAGCCTCCACGTCCCGCCGGGTCACAAAGACTTCTAAATAAAGTCCAGGCTCCTGGATGAAGCCCCAACCACCTTTCAATTTAAAGTTCCGTACTGCACCCTTACGCCGCGGCTCCCTCAGGGTTCCTTTATCTTTTCTCATCCGGTCCTTATCTGCCCGGTCCTTCTCCACCTGACGTTGGCGAAGTTTTAGGTTTTCTCGCTGCTCCCTTTGTCGCTCTGCTTCCCGCTCCCAACGTCTCCACTCTTCCTCCTGACGCCGGTTGTAATTCTCCTCCACCAGCTGCTCCATGTCTCCACCACTCCACTGCAGCTTACAGTGTCCGGTTTGCGGCAGCTCTCCTGTCGCCCCCCAGTCCTGGCGGCGCTCCCCTGCGGAGGAAGCAGACGGCTCTAAATCAGATGACAGTCGGGGCTCCGGTACAGGCAGGTAGTGCTCTGGTGCCTGCGCAGCCTCCTCCATGAGGACGGGTGTCGCTTCTTCTGTCTCAGCGACGGGGGCAGACAGCGGGATCTGGGGTGCTGCTGACGGTGCTGCGGTTTTTGCAGGAACGGGTGCCTCCACTGCGACAACGTCAACCGGATCACATTGCAAGGACTCCTCTACTAGAACGGGTGCCTCACCTTCCGGTACAGACACTTCAGGTAAGAGGGATTGGCGCCGCTCCAAGTTTATTTTTAGGGCACGCCAGCTGGCTTCCATCCTGGCGACCTCCTCCCGGTGCCGGGCCAGGCCTCTTAGGGTATCCTCCGCTTCTTGCAGCGTAGGAGGGTTTACAGGCCGGGTGCCCAATGGTGATTCTGTGGCGATCGGGTCGCTTCCGTGGGGGGAGAGCTCTGACTGCTCCATCCCTTCCCACTTCTGCTCGTCGTGTCCATTAGCCATCTCTGCCAAGTCACATGTGTCATTAGCATCTGGAGAGGGCCCCTCTTTTGTAGTGAGGCGGGACCTTCGTGTTAGTTTCCGCACACTGAGGAGAATGAGGAGGCGGAACTGAAGAGCTGTGGGGCACGATCTTACATTGCAGTACCATTTAGAGTGGTCGGCCATCGTTTTCACGCCACTGAGTGAGTGACACCCACGAAGAGCACGCCCTTCTTCTTCACCAGTGCCTCGTCGTGACGCAGATATGGCGGAAAAATGGCAAATACATTCTCTGATGATTTTAGCAATTCTCAAGCACAAAACCAGTGCAATTCAGGCACACAGGACTGGCTTATAGCGAGCTACAGAATCCTGTTCGTGACGCCCAAGTTGAGTCGCACAGAGCCAGAGGTTTTCGGGGTACTTGGCACCGAGCCCGTCGACTTCTATGGGGTATGTCACGTCTTTACCCGGCAATTGAATTAGAGTCGATTTTACTATGTAGAAGTGTATAAACTATAAATATATGTATATATATATGTCACAATGACATGTATATATATATATATATGTATTCTATGTGTGTATATTTAGTGTTTACAAGGAAATAAAGGTTTTTTTTAATTTCGATATTTTGTTCCCATAGACTTACATGGGACTTCCGCTATCGAAATCGGATATCGACGATATTTAGTGCTATCGGCGATACAATTTCGATACGATATTTTTAGATATCGAGCAATATCGCTCAACACTATTGGTCTCTTGAAGTGGCTAAAGCAAAGTGAATTACGTAGATTCTTTGCTCGTTTGGCAACCAGCATTGGTGTATCACTAATAAAGGTCTAAAGGGTAAGGTTTCTCCTTGTGGAGAGTGACATACCAGCTCTGGCTTGTCAAAGTAAGGAGGCTTATACACCGTGCAATGCTCCTCTGGGAAATTTAATATGCAAATTGCCTCTTATGAGAAAAAGAGGACTTGAACTCTATAGCGCCACCTATTGGAAATAGCGATCCAACAAGTCACAATCAACCCTTTATCCTAAGTCATATTACAAGACTCGTTAAAGGGTTGATTGTGACTTGTAGGATCGCTACTTCCAATAGGTGGCGCTATAGAGTTCAAGTCCTCTTTTTCTCTTAAGAGGCAATTTGCATCACTAATAAAGGGAATTAGTCTCGGTTCATTAAGAAGAATGTCCCAGTTCTTGTTTAAGATCTTATAAATATCATGCCAATGATTATTAAAAGGGGTAATTATAATTTAATGATAATTTTCGCATGATGTTGGGGTGGGAGTGGTTTCAAGAGGTCTTGCGGTTTGACTGAGCAGAGGCTCGAAAAGCATTAGCACCATTTTGCGTGGATATTCCCTGGAGATTAATCTGGATGTCAAATCTCTATCCTCTTTATAGAAATCATCTAGCTCACTGCACTTACATCATACCCGAAAAACTGATCTTTGGGTATTGCGTTACGAATGTGTTGGGGATGAAAACTTTCGTAATGCAGTAAGCTGTTGGTTGAAGTTGTCTTTCTGCAGAGGGTAATAGAAATGTGGTCATCTTTTCTGTAGATCCTCAAGTCCACAAATTCCACCTCCGTATAGGATGTTTCATAGGGGAGAGAAATATTCCACAGGTTGCTATTCAGGTCATTGATGAACTGCTTACATGCCTCCAAGAAACCTGACCAAAAAAATAGTATATCATCAATATACCGGTACCACCTAACCACATATAGCTGAAAGTTGGTCAATAGGCGTACATGGGTTTCCTCCCACCAACCTAAGAAAAGGTTGGCATAGGAGGGGGCGTACTTGGCATCTATGGCAGTACCGGTAGTTTGTCTGTAATATACACGATCAAAGACAAAATAGTTGTTATTAAGTACCATTTTGAGGAGCTGAAGAATACAGGAATCATGGAGGCAGTCACCTGAAGTTTTTGAATGAAGGAAGAAGGATACTGCCTGGGATCCGAGGTCATGTTTGATACACGTGTAGAGCGATTTACATCCATTGTGATCATCGGGGGCAGGATTAAGTCATCCAGTTGTGAGATCTCATGCAAAATATCGCGAACAAAGGAACCTAATGATGAGACAAGAGGTTGAAAATAGAAGTCCAAGTAGGCACAAGGACGCCCAAAATGCCCCCCAATTCCCAAGACAATGGGCCTACCCAGTAGTTCACTTAGTGACTTGTGGACCTTTGGGAGAAAGTAAAAGGTTGGGATAACCAGATTTTTTGTGGTTAAGAAATCCCTCTCTTTTTTGTTAGTAATAGCCATCCCAAAGGCCCTATTCACAAGTCCATCCAATTTATTTTTAAACAATTCAGTGGGATTAGATGGTAAAATTTGATAAGATCTCCAATCCCCCAATTGCCTTTTGGCCTCTTTTACATACATGTCTATAGGCCAGAGGATCACATTTCCACCCTTATTTTCCTCCTTTATCACAAATGAATCGTTGTTTCTAAGGGCAGAAACAACGGCTAAGATTCATCATGGCTAAGATTGGCCTTCGAATGTGTGTCCAATCACATCGGCACAGGTAACATCAAAAAAAATTTGGACTGCTGGGAACAGAGAAAAAGATGGTGTTACTTGGGATGGAAGTCTTTGGGTGAAAGTGGCCCTTTTACAATATGATGATTGATTTTCTTCAAGAAGCTCCAATAAATCCTGAAAGGCCTGTCACTCATCCTCTGGAGAGTATCCACAATGGACAGTTGATGATAGAGTGGTTCAAAGACAATTTGCCTGCAGAAAAGGTAGAGATCTTTTGTTTGTTTTAATTTATCCAGAACTTTTTTGGGGGAGAAGGAGAGTCCCCTAGAAAGGAGTTTCATTTCAATCAGTGAAAGAGAATATGATGTCAGATTAATAACCTGTAGATTACCTCCCATTTGTTGTACAGGAGGGTTGGGTAGAGCCACTTCCAGGTCCTCATATGGTGGAGAGGGATTTAATGTCTTGGATGACGTCTCGTCTCCCGCTTGTATGATGGAGACCACGTCTGAAACCTTCTGTTTCTCTTTCTTCGATTTGGAGGGCTTGGCTTGCCCCTCCGGTTGGTTTTCTAAGTCGCTGGGGTCTGAGGCCAAAAAATCACTAGAGGAAGGCTTGTGAATGACTGTGGTGGTATCGTAAGTTTAGCCATATTACATTTTGTAAATGTGTATATTTAGCATTGGGTCTCCTTCATATATGTTACCTGTAGCAGTAGGCCTCCGATCCCAGCAGTCCTCCACTGTCTTTGAGTCAACTACTTGTGTTACTATCCTTACATTTTTCGGACAATAGTAATCTACAAAACTGATATGCGTGCCACCTGAGTGTGGCTGAGAATCACTTTCAATTTTTTGGGGGTTTTATCACTTATATAGAGCCAATAATTCATCATATGTTTTACAGACATTACTGGCACTGTCATCATTGGGACTGACAATTTAAATTTACTATCTGTATGTCTTTGTAGTGTGGGTAGAAAAATAATTACTGGGAGTAAACCCTCGCAAACAAGGGCAGAGCATGCAAACTATTTGCAGATGCTGTCCTTGGTGGGTTGTAACACAGGACTACAGTGCTGCAAGACTGCTAATGTTTTTGCATTAACAACTGAATGTTTCTGTGTTTGGAAGGCTATCACTGTAATTCAAACTGTGTGCCTCACTTCTGTGTTGGGGAAAACCACTGTTAAGATTGTCTTCCAGCATGTTTTGATACTATAGCGTGGGCACGTCCCTTTCTAGGGGGGGAAGTAACAGGCAAAATTTACTATTGTATTGTGGCTAGAACGCACTGGCAACTCAGTAGACAGCATTATTTGGAATCATAACTATACGGGTAACATTCATGTTGTAGATAGTGATGCAAGAAGGCGCTCATGGATCGGTCTCTTTCATGAGGTCCAACTCTACAGTGTGTTGGTGGTGGTATAACACTCAAGCTTTCTTCCTCCATTCCCTCCTGACAACCACGGACAACATAGAGGGAATCATTATCGCCTACATCTACTAACTGTTGCGCGTCCATCACCTCTTCTTCTCATCATTTTCATGGTCCTGTGAGACAGCAGACCTGACCTTATAGATATTGTTAACCCTAAAGGTATCCTACTCTGCTTCCTCCTCTTCCCCATGACCACCACCACCTGCTCACTCACACTATTTAAAGTGTGCTACAGTATGTAAATAACAGTAATAGGGATGCTGATGATGGCACCATCACCGCTAACCATCTTAGTAGCCATTAAGAAAACGTACAGAAGGGTGCAGAGATCATTCATCTGTATCCAGTATGCAAGTTTGAATTGCACCATGGCCGTACTGCGATGTGCAAGGATATGAAAAATGCCATCCTGCACCAGGTCTCAGTGCTGCTGCCACAGTCACAGCAACATCTGCATAGTTTATTTCCACGGTCTGGTAATATCGCATATTAACCGGTTAACCTGTAGTCCGAAAGATCTCGTTTCCAACTGAAGTGAAATGGTGGAAGTCAGCACGACAGTGGGTTCATCAGCAGCACATCCAGGCTGGGACAGTGGCGGAGCAATTGGTGTACCATCAAGTTGAGGATGCGAACCATGCAAGGCACGTGTGTAAGTTTGGCCTGGCATAGGGCCACCACCAGGTTTGCACCATAGACAGCCATTGCTCAAACTCGGCATGGATAGCTGTCCACAACTGTTGATCTGTATTACTGCGATCTCCAAAGCATATTATTGTAAACACTGTCTGATCACGGTGAGCCCTGGTTGCGCAATATGGAGGTGGGGGAGGGATCCTCTCTCCAGTGTTGTAACGTGTGTTTAATTAAGGCAGAGGTTGAGGGCCCAGGTGGAGGCCCTAGAGGAGGTTGAGGAGGCAGAATCATTGCAGGAACTATTACATACAGAGGTTTGTCCCGCCAGCCCTGGGGATTCCAAGATTTGGAGTCTAGTGACACCTTGATGTCTACTGTTTTAGTTCTCCATCTGCTGGTGTGTACTAGTTTAGTTCTCCAACCCAAGCTGTTTAGTAGTTTAGTTCTCCAAATCCTGTTGTCTATTAGTTTAGTTCTCCATGTTTTGGTGATATTTGTTTAGTTCGGCAATCATAGCTGTTTAGTAGTTTAGTTCTCCAACCCCTGTTGTCTAATATTTTAGTTATCTATCGTATGGTGTGTAGTGGTTTAGTTCTGCAACCCTAGCTGTTTAGTAGTTTAGTTCTCCAACCCCTGTTGTCAAGAAGTTTAGTTATCCATCTTATGGTGTGTTATGGTTTATTTCTTCATCGACAAGAGCCCTGAAAGCCTCAGGGATTGCAATATTTGTGGAGCAGCCCCTTCCCTGACTGCCCCTACAGCCACCAGAGTCACCCAGTGCCCAGTCATCTAGCTGTAGCTCCCCTGTCCATGCTTGCTCGTCCTGGTGTCCTTGTTGAAATGCACCCTGGCAGACATAGAATTTTTCAGGGAACAGGTGATGTGGTCTGTGACTTGTTGCTGTAGCGCTGTCACATCTGTCTTAGAGAAGTAATAGTGACTGGGCAACTGGTATTGGGGGAACTGCGATGGCCATCAGCTTTCAGAAACCATCTGTATCAATAAGGCGGAAAGGCTGTATTTCCATGGCCAACAGATTGGAGTGGGCATGCAATAATCACAGAGATCACAGGCCATTAGTCATACAGAAACAAGCGCTGTGATCTTAGCAGCGAATACCTCTCTGCTGGCCGCTATCGTCCAGACAATGATACGATTGAGCAACGAATCATCCGAGGAGGCCGCAGGCTGTTCACAATAATTAGTTCTCAGAAAAGTAATAGTGAGCATGCGGCTTATCCACGTCCAGATTACAACACATGGAATATGTGTATATCCCACTGTACGATCCTTGGCAAAGTGTGGCCCGCGGGCCACATCTGGCCCTCTGTCTCAGTCCGGCCCACGGACCGAGACAGCCGTGGGGCTGAAAACCTGAGGTCCACGGGCCTCACCGTGCCCGCCCGCTCGCTGTCTCCCACAGTCAGCATTGGTGGAGGAGGGGCCTCCAGCCACTTCCTCCACGAATTAGCATGTGAAACAGCTGATGCAATGACGTCATCTCATTGCATTAGCTGTGTACAGCCGGAGAGTCAGCACATCGGAGACAGCAGCAAAAGCAGGACACCTGGGAACGTGACCGAGGTATGTGTTTTTTTTTTCATGAGTATGAATATGGGGGTGAACATGGGGATTCTATGGAGGGCGAACATGGGGATTCTATGTGGGTGAACATGGAGATTCTATGGGGTGAACATAGGGATTCTATGGGGGTGAATATGGGGACTCTATGGGGGTGAACATGGAGATTCTATAGGGATGAACATGGGTATTCTATGGGGTGAACATTGGGATTCCATGGGGTGAACATGGGGATTCTATGGGGTGAACATGGGATTCTGTGGGGGGTGACATGCAGCACATGGGGAGGCTATGGGGTGTCATGCTGCACATGATGAGGTTATGGGGTATCATGCTGCACATGGGAGGCTATGGGGTGACATGCTGCACATAGTGAGGCTATGGGAAGGCTGTATACTATCATGCAATATGTGGGGAGGCTCTGTGGGGCTCAATCAGTATATGGGGAGACAGTGGGGGCCTCATGCAGAATATGGTAGGCTGTGTAGGGCCCCATTCAGTATGTGGAGAGACTGTGGGGCTCATGCTGTATATAAGAAGGCTGTGTGGGGCTCATGCAGTTTATGAGGAGGCTGTGTGGGGCCTCATGCAGTATATGAGGAAACAGGGCTCATGTAGTGCATGGGGAGGTTTTGTGGGGCTCTTGCTGTACATGGGGAGGCTGTGTGGGGCTTATGCCTTACATGGGGAGGCTGTGTGGAGCTTATGCCTTACATGGGGAGGCTGTGTGGGGCTTATGCCTTACATGGGGAGGCTGTGTGGGGCTCATGCCGTACATGGGGAGGCGTGTGTGGGCTCATGCCATACAAAGGTTCAGTTGTAGGACCGGGAATTATGTTTAGAGGGCCCACTCGCGTGCTTCCTCCCTCTTAAAGGGACCGCCCGCATCAACCTAAGGTATTTCTAACCTATAAGTGGGCAACACTTTCTATTTAAGGCTTATCCTCCAATATGGAGGAGCCTGAGCTATGTTATTAGTTTGCCTTGCATGCTTGCATGCTTGCTAGTTGTCATGTTCTCCAGGTCCACCTGTCTGCTTCTCTAACCTGTACCCATCTGCTCTTACCTGTCTGTGCCCATCTGCTCGTACCTGTCTGCGCTCTTCTGTTCATCAGCCGGTCCAGATCACAACTGCCGGTGCCCATCTGTCTAACACCTGGTCCAGCCCGCACCTGCCAGTACTTTTCTGTTCCTCAGCTGGTCCCATCTGCACCCGTGGTTCCAGAGTCCCTACAGTGCCTGCCTGCATTTTTCATCACTTGACTCCTGGTTGGGTCTCCTTCATGCGTGTTGCCTGTAGCAGTAGGCCTCCGAGACCATCAGGCCTCCACTTCCTTGGAGTCAACTACCTGTGTAACTATCCTTAAATTTTTCTGACAATGGTAGTCTACAAAACTGATATTTGTGCCACCTGAGTGTGGCTCATCATGAAAGCAGGTAGAGGTATTGCATGTCGTATCAGGGCTCCCAGCAAAGCGGCCCTACACTGATCCCTCACCCACCTCGTCTTACTGTGACGTTCAATTGAAAGCTGTAAATGCTGTCCCAGACCCCGATACCTCATGCCTGGCTGATTGCTGCAGTGCCATGTTAAAATCTCTACTGTGGGTAAATTGAGGCCACTTTCCTGGTGTCAGTCCCTCATTTGATGTGTTTTGGCAGCATTTCGAGCCGTTATAAGGTGTTGTGCATGCGTTTGTTTTTGCCTCCCATTCGCGTGAATGACGTTTGGTTATGTTCGGCGCATATTCAACAAATTAATCGGCGAATATTGCAAATTCGAAGAACATAATCTGAACCAAACATTGAAATATTTGCTCATCTCTATTTAAGATGCCAAACAGCAGCAAATATTAATTTTCATACACTAAAGTCATTCCATAGTTAGAAACTAACCTAGAAGTGTAAAATATTCCTTTTTAAAACATTTTTTGTCTAATATTTGCATATGATTTGATTAGCTGACACCTTTAAAGCCCAATCCTTTTTCATTTTGTTCACAATAGTCATGACTTCTACTTTTAATTGGAACCATAATGGCTATGACAGAACCGTTTTCAGATCTTCATGAATTCCATCCACTGAACTATAATAGGTTTATTATTTTTACTGGATACATTAGTACAGCATGCTATATTGTTCTGGCCAACAAAGAGCAATGGAAACCTGACAGAAATGAACTACTGGAAATATGAACAGAGTCTAAGAGAGACGATTGATTAGTTACTACTGTTATATTTTCATTTTTACCTTGTAAGAGTGAAGATGCATTATTCCACCCTTACTTCTTGTCATTCCAGCGTATGATTGGGAACCTGAATTCATGAGTCTTGAGTACAAAACAGCAGGGATGTTTTTGTACTGCACTGAAAGGCCTTAAAACAGCAATCTGGTGGCTGGGCTTTTCATCCATCTCCTGTCTATTGTCATCTGTTCCACATATTTTTTTAAATAGAAAATAGAGGAAGAGGGATGGAGGAAATGCTGACACTGAAAGATGGCTAGTTTGTAAAAAATGTAACTTTTCTTACACTGACTTTGGATAATTCAATTCTTGTTTCATATCATTTAAGACAATATGCCTTGTAAGGTGGCTGTTAGACACATAGTGGATGGGAGATTAACCTGGAATAATGTTTTAGTACATGTAGGACTAAAAGGGGTTAATCAGCCATGATAGGTTGATTTCGAGTAGTTGAGCAGTTGGAAGAGATGGCTGCTAGCCATATCTTCACCCCTGAGTGAGGTTCACTTTGTAAAATGAGGCCTGTTTATCTCACAAAAGTCAGTATGTGTGGAGTTTGCAGACTTCCAAAATTGAGTCATTTGCTAAAGGACTAAAGGGTATGCCACACTAAACAACATCGCTAACGGGATCGCTAGCGGGATTGTGTAGTATGGCAGTACCTTAAGAAGCTGGACTCTAGGCCAGGAGGGTTAATCATTACTATTGTATGAATTTTTTTGCTTTATGTTGAACTCTGTGCCTGACAAGGGCTGTATTTGAGTTTCCTGTTATGTGATTTATGAGTACTGAAATAAACCAGCCAGAATTTAAATAGAAATGGTTGCTGTTATGCCTCATGTCATTCTCAAGTGAGTAGCTGTTGTATAAATTTCCTGACCAATAACACATTTAGTATTGTATACAATTTAGCAAATTGTGGGTGTGAAATGTATAGCTGTACTCTAAGCAAAATAAATGGTTGCAAAATAAACATGGGGAGCAAAATTAAGATGAAACATTGTTTAGAAGTAATCTAATGAATATGTACAAATACAGTTTATAAAATGACTAAGCATAGTAAAAACATATAACCATGTATCCATGACAAGGAAGTCACCACTACATCATCAATATCAGCATAACTAGGATATTTTACGGTAAGAGCAATGAAATTGTGAAATTCTCTGTACCAAATGTTGTCAGACTTGATTGATCAGTTGCTTGATTGATACATTAATTAAATTAATTTAAAGAGGGTTTGTTATCTTTTTAAAGATACATAATTACAGCACATCCTTATTACATTGCTGAGATGAGTAATTGATCCAGGAATCCATATTTTCATTAACGACAGAATTTTCACTCAAATAAACATAATTTGCTAGTACTCTATTGAAGTTGTCTTGATTCCTTCTGGATCCATTACATCATTATAGTTCAAACTACTTGGTAGTGTTTTTTCTTCAACTTTATTAAATGTGTACATACTGTGTGTGTGTGTGTGTGTGTGTGTGTGTGTGTGTGTGTGTTGCCTTCACCTTCCACATCTCCAGTTTTTCTTTAAGTCCCTGGTATTTCTCCAGCTTCTCATATTCCTTCTTTTTGATATTGCTGTCACTTAGCACTGCCCCATCTATTATCATTGCTGTTTTCTGGTCCTTGTCTACTATCACAATGTCTGGTTGGTTAGCCAACACCCGCTTATCTGTCTGGATCTTGTAGTCCCACAGGATTTTAACCCTTTCATTCTCCACCACTTTCTCTGGAGTCTCCCACCTGGACTTAGAGGGACTTAGCCCATATGCTGTGCAGATGTTCCTGTATACAATTCTTGGTTGTGAAGCTTGGAATATCCTGTTCCTGCTTACATTTTGCATCCTGCCACTATGTGTTGGACTGTTTCAGATGTTTCTTTGCATAGTATGCAACATGGGTCTTGTCTTGTGTGGTAGATTCCTGCTTCTTTAGATCTGGTACTTGCTCTTGTGCCGCTATGATTAGTGCCTCTGTGCTGTCTCGGAGTCCAGCTTTCTCCAGCCATTGGTAGGATTTCCTCATGTCAGCCACCTCCATTTTCTGTCAATAATACATCCCATGCAGCAGCTTGTCTTGCCACGGTGCTTCATGTCCCTGTTCTTCCTTCCAGATCTGTTGTTGTTGCTGCCTTAGGCATTCTCTCAGCATCTCATCTTTTGGTGATATATTTCTGATGTATTCCTGGATATTCCTTGTTTCATCTGTGATGGTGGCTTGGATGCTTATCAAGCCTCTACCACCTTCGTTTCTTTTGGTATACAATCTTTGTGTGTTAGACTTAGGGTGGAGACCTCTATGCATTGTGAGAAGCTTTTGTGTATTCACATCTGCAGCTTCCATCTCTTCTTTTGACCAGCACACAATGCTAGTAGGGTATCTGATAACTAGCAGGGCAATGTATTTATGGCTTGGATTTTATTCTTCCCATTGAACTGGCTCTTCAGGACCTGTCTTACCTTTGATGGTATTTGGATGTTGCTGCTTTCCTTGCCTCGTCATCATGGTTACCATATCCCTGTGGGATGCCAAGGTACTTGTAGCATGTCTGGACATCTGCTATGTACCCTACTGGTAATTCCACTCCATCAGTCTTAACTACCTTGCCTCTCTTTATTACCAACCAGCCACACTTCTCCAGTCTGAAGGACATCCCGATGTGTTCGCTGTAGATCCTTGTCAGGTGGATCAGTGAATTGATGTCTCGTTCGTTTTTCGCATACAACTTGATGTTATCCATGTAGAGGAGGTGGCTGATGGTGCTTCCACTCTTGAACTTGTATTCATAGCCAGGCTCTGTACCCATAGCCAGACTGAGGGGGTTTAAGCCTATGCAGAACAGCAATGTGGACAGTGCATCACCTTGCTATATGCCGCATTTGATGGTCACTTGTGCTAGTTGTCTTGACTTGATTTCCATTGTTGTTCTCCATAGCCCTATTGAGTTTCTGAGAAAAGTTCTTAATTTCCTGTTGACATTGTAGAGAGTCAAGCACTCACAGATCCATGTGTGTGGCATTGAGCCATAGGCTTTCCTGTAGTCAATCTAGGCTGTGCTGAGTTTTGTCTGTCTGGATCTTGAGTTTTGAGCGACTGCTCTATCTACTAGGAGCTGGTGCTTAGAGCCCCTGGTGTTGGTCCCAATGCCTTTCTGAGCTGGATTCATGTATTGGTTCATATGGTCCTGTAGCTTGGTGTCTATGATGCCTGACAGGAGTTTCCATGTTGTTGTAAAGCAGGTTATTGGGCAGTAGTTGGATGGAACTGTTCCTTTGTGAGGATCCTTCATGATCAGCACTGTTCTTCCTTGTGTTAGCCAAGCTGGGTGGTGGCCTGCTTCTAGCAGTTGGTTCATCTGTTTTGCCATGCGTTTATGTACAGTCATGGCCAAAAGTTTTGAGAATGACACAAATATTAATTTTTACAAAGTCTACTGCTTCACTTTTTCTAATGGCAATTTGCATATACTCCAGAATGTTATAAAGAGTGATCAGCTTAACAGCAATTACTTGCAAAGTCAATATTTGGCTAGAAAATGAACTTTATCCCACAAAACACATTTCAACATCATTGCAGCCCTGCCTTAAAAGGACCAGCTAACCTCTTTTCAGTGATTGCTCCATTAACACAGGTGTGGGTGTTGATGAGGACATGGCTGGAGATCAATCTGTCATGATTAAGTAAGAATGACACCACTGGACACTTTAAAAGGAGGCTGGTGCTTGGCATCATTGTTTCTCTTCTGTTAACCATGGTTATCTCTAAAGAAACACGTGCAGTCATCATTGCAATGCACAAAAATGGCCTAACAGGGAAGAGTATCACAGCTAGAAAGATTGCACCTCAGTCAACAATCTATCGCATCATCAAGAACTTCAAGGAGAGAGGTTCCATTGTTGCCAAAAAGGCTCCAGAGCGCCCAAAAAAGACCAGCAAGCGCCAGGACCGTCTCTTAAAAGTGTTTCAGCTGCGGGATCGGGCTACCAGCAGTGCAGAGCTTGCTCAGGAATGGCAGCAGGCAGGTGTGAGTGCATCTGCACGCACTGTGAGGCGGAGACTCTTGGAGCAAGGCCTAGTCTCAAGGAGGGCAGCAAAGAAGCCACTTCTCTCCAGAGAAAACATCATGGACAGACTGATATTCTGCAAAAGGTACAGGCAGTGGACTGCTGAGGACTGGGGTAAAGTTATTTTCTCTGATGAATCCCCTTTTCGATTGTTTTGGACATCAGGAAAATGCCTCATTCGGAGAAGACAAGGTGAGCGCTACCACCAGTCTTATCTCATGCCAACTGTTAAGCATCCTGAAACCATTCATGTGTGGGGTTGCTTCTCAGCCAAGGGAATCGGCTCTCTCACAGTCTTGCCTAAAAACACAGCCATGAATAAAGAATGGTACCAGAATGTCCTCCAAGAGCAACTTCTCCCAACCCTCCAAGAGCAGTTTGGCGATCAACAATGCTTTTTCCAGCATGATGGAGCACCTTGCCATAAAGCAAAGGTGATAACTAAATGGCTCAGGGAACATAACATAGAGATTTTGGGTCCATGGCCTGGAAACTCCCCAGATCTTAATCCCATTGAGAACTTGTGGTCAATCATCAAGAGACGGGTGGACAAACAAAAACCTAAAAATTCTGACAAAATGAAAGCATTGATTGTGTAAGAATGGACTGCTATCAGTCAGGATTTGGTCCAGAAGTTGATTGAGAGCATGCCAGGGAGAATTGCAGAGGTCCTGAAGAAGAAGGGTCAACACTGCAAATATTGACTTGCTGCATTAACTCATTCTAACTGTCAATATAAGCTTTTGTTACTCATGTGTTTGCAATTATTATATTTCTGTCTGTGATAAAAAAACATCTGTCAAACACACATAAAAACCAGAGGGCAGCAGATCATGTGAAAATATAATATTTGTGTCATTCTCAAAACTTTTGGCCATGACTGTACAGCTGTTAATTTCTTTAGCCAGTAGGTGTGGATCATGTCTGGCCCAGGTGTTGTCCAGCTCTTCTTATTCTTGACCCGCTGTTGGATGTCTGCTTCTGTAATGGTGACTGGTTCTTGCTCTAGGTGGTTTATGTGTTTCATTCTCAGATCTTGGAGCCACATTGCACTGGTGTTGTGTGTTTTTTCCTTCTCCCATATGTCCCTCCAGTATTGTTCAGTCTATGCTATTGGTGGAGTTGCAACCTTTGTGCTGTTACTCTGTAGTTGGGAGTACACCTTGGATGGTTCTCTGGAGAACAGGGCATTTATCTTCTTGGCCTCAGCTTCTCTAGTGTATCTCCCTAGCAAGTGCTGTGAGCATTTTTTTTAGCAGTCTCTAGGGCTTCAGTTAGGGTCAGGCCATTATACATGTCCAGCTTGGTCTTTTTCTTGATCTTTACACCTTTATGTATTTCTGTTAGTTGGCTGACTTCCTTTCGTGTCACCTTGATCTTTGTCTCCAGTCTTCTTTTCCAAGGGGGGCATATACTTCCGTTGTTCTTGCTGGTTGTATAGCCAAGCATTTCCATGATTGCTGATTCAGCAGCATAGATCAGTTCCTTAGTTTGAGTTATGGTGGTGGTAGGTATTGATGCAAGTGCTCTATTGGCATCTTTTAACATACTGTCTGGTGGTGTTTCTTTGCTGTGTTTTGGTAGTCAATCTCTGGTACTGATGGTATTTAGTTTATCTAAGATCTCCTGTTTCAGATCAGCTGCAGTGCTCTCTAACTGCAAGATTTGGTCAGGATTTTCAGGGGATTGCACATGTTGTTCTTCATGTGGGGTGGCTCTTCAGTGGAGTTGATCCATCTCAAGTTGTGATAATAGCTTTCTCTTTATGATATTGAAATGTTGGGTGACTACGGTAGTTGTTTCTCAATCAGTGGACATGCAGGTCTCATATCCATCCAGAGTTTCCTCATACGCTTCATATATCCTCTCTCATTTGGTCTGCAGTTTTAGTAGCATTTCATCAGATCCAGGTTCTTTTGCCTTGTCCATGATTGGTTTTCTTCAAAATAGTGTCCACCAACATATCAATCTATAAAGGGGCCTCAGATGGCCTGAAGAAATTACCTGACAATAGTAAATGGGTGCTCATGAAACATATACCATCAAAAAAGGATAAAAATTATCCAAAAGGCACCACTTCACAAAGATATAATTAATAAAAAAAACATCAATTTTTATTAGAAATATAAACATACAAAGATAGCATGAACCGTGTGTACCATGAGACATGTATGAGGTATAGAAAAAATAGGGACTCAAGTCCATACATATAGTGGAACAGACCAAAATTCAAGCTCCACAGGGTCAGAGAAAAAAAAACAAAAAAAAACAACCAAATGAAAAGTGATTCATAAATTGATCTTACCCATGTTGCTGTAAGCCTCTGTCTGTGATACCACTGCTTTTTTGGTTTGTTCCAGTAGCCCATTTATCATCAGATTGTCCTGGTTCCTCAACATTTGACGTGGACCTTGTTAATCCAGGCGACGTCCGAGCTGGTATGACTCTTTTTGTTCATGACACTCTCATGTTTATTGAGGTAGACACTATAGTGTTAGTAGTCTTGCCCAAGTAGTCTTGCGTATATTATGTCCAACAGGGCAGAGCCAAAATTTGAACCCCCAGTCTCCCGTGTTGGTGGTTGTGCATTTTAACAGCTACCTAAGGTAGTATTATAGTGTTAGGAGCCTTGGTATATAATTTACTTTAATTATTTTTCCACAAGGCAGAGACGGGATTTGAACCCCAGTCTCACACACACACACAATATATATATATATATATATATATATACATTACACAGTATATACACAATATATATATTATGCATATATATATATATATATATATATATATATATATACATATATATATACACCGTATATACTCATGTATAAGCCGCACCGTGTATAAGCCTACCCCCCTAAATTTTGCCACAAAAAACTGGGAAAACTTATTGACTTCACGTATAAGCCTAGGGTGAAAAATGATTATGCCCCCATATGATGCTCCACAGATTAGGCCCCCATAAGCTGCGCAGATTATGCCCCCGTATGATCCACAGATTATGCCCCCATATTCTCCACAGATTATGCCCCCATATGCTGCTCAGATTATGCCCAATATGCTCCACAGAATATGCCCCCATATGCTGCACAGATTATGCCCCCATATGCTGCACAGATTATGCCCCCAAATGCTCCAGATTATGCCCCCATATGCTCCACAGATTATTCCCCCATATGTTCCACAGATTATGCCCCCATATGCTCCACAGATTATACTCATAGTATACGTCCCTTATGCTGCTGCGCTGCTGCTGATGCAAAAAAAAAATTACATACTCACCTCTCGTCGCTGTGGGCCAGGTGCTGGTGTTCTGAGTAGGTGGTGACACCGGCGTGCTATGCGGGACAGGTGCCGGTGTCACCGCTCGCTCAGGACCCCGGCACCTGAGATATTTACCTGTCACCGGATCGGTCCACTGCTGCGCACTGCTCCCTCTTCCGGGTCCTCGGCAGTGAATGAACATTCACAGCCATAGGAGTTGGACGAGGAGGTCGGAGCAGCGCATAGCGGTGGAACGGGACAGGTGAATATCGCTATACTTACCCCTCCGCCGGCGCGTCTCTCTCTGCAGCCTCTCCTCTTCTCCCTGCGGTCTCCGCAGTGCTTCCGTTCAACAGCGGTCATGTTGTACCGCTCATTAAAGTCATGAATATGTGCATATTCATGACTTTAATGAGCGGTAACATGTGACCGCTGCAGGAAGGAGCCGGAGATCGTGGGAGAAGCAGGGGGGCTGCAGAGACGCGCCGGCGGAGGGGTGAGTATGATCCGACACCCCCGCTCCCCCTCCCACGGCGACCCCCGTATATGACTCGCGTATAAGCCGAGAGGGGGACTTTCAGCCCTAAAAAATGGGTTGAAAATCTCGTCTTATACACGAGTATATACGGTGTATATAATATATATATATATATATACTGGTATGTCAAAGTTTTGGCACCCCAGTTAAACATTACTGTTATTGTGAACAGTTAATGAAATGGAAGATTAAATCTTATCTAAAAGGCCAAAAGTTAAAGGTGACACATTTCTTTTGTATTTTAGGCAAAAAAATATATATATTGTCTTTTTTTTTCATTTTGAAAATTACAAAAAAAGAAAATGAGTATATGCAAAAATTTTTGCACTGTTGGAGATTTGTGCACTCAGATAACTTTAACCAGGCCTTAATTAGCCTGTTAGGGTTGTTCACTATCATCATTAGTAAAGGCCAGGTGATGCAAATTTCCCAGCTTTATAAAAACCCAGCCTCCTCTAACCTTGTACTAAAAAACAGCAGTCATGAGTTCTTTTAAGCAGCTGCCTAGGATCCTGAAAATGAAAATGGAAACCCACAAAGCAAGAGAAGGCTATAAGAAGATAGCTAAGCATTTTCAAATTGCTCTTTCATCAGTTTGAAATGTAATAAAGAAATGGTAGTTAACAGGATCAGAGGAGATCAAGATAATGTCTAGAAAACCAAGCAAAATTTCAGTGAGAGCTGCTCCTAGGATTGCTAGAGAGGCAAATCAGGACCTCTGCTTGACTGCAGAGGAACTTCAGAAAGATTTTGCAGACTTTGGAGTTATGGTACATTGTTCTACTGCTCACAGACGCTTGCAAAAATATGGCCTTCATGGAAGAGTCATCAGAAGATAACCTCTCCTGCAGTATCTGTCACCAGCCTGTGCCTGCCTGTGTATCAGCTGTACCTACCTGCATCTGCCAGTGTACACCTGTAAACCAGCTGTTCCTATCTGCACCTGCCAATACCTTACTCTATTCCGGCCATCCCTGTGCTTCTGTGTTCCTGCAGTGCCTGCCTGTACCAGCTGAACGTTCCTTTCTAGTCTCTTTCTTCTTCTTACCCCTTGGGGGTCAGCTGTTGTGTGTCCATGGTAGGTCCTGGTGTAGCACCTGGTGTCCATCTAGAGCCGAGTCTAACCCCACCATTAGGGGCTCTAGCAAAGAGTCAAGTGTTCACCTAGTTACTAGAGATGAGCAAACCTTTTAAGGTTCGGTTTGATTCAGTTTGGATAGCAAACCTTCCTGGTGTTCACCGAACTTATCTGAACCCCATTGAATTCAATGTGAGGCAAAAGCCAAACACATAGACAACACCTTCAGGGGGCCTAAAAACTTCAAAAACAGCTCAAATTAGGGGCAGACACCAGGATCAGTGTCATCAATTGACCCAGAGTACAAAATGTAAAATTGCGCAGTGCCTGGGACGGGGCTTGGACCAGCATTTCTAGATTAAACATTGATCAGTAACAAGTGCATGAGTGACAGGTGTAGACCTGGTACTCTGAGAGCCCTGCCAAATTCTGGCAACATCATCAACATCAAGGATGAAAGGGATTAGTGGATGGCATTAATTTCCCCAGAGTAGACATAGTATTTATAACGCTTTGAGACCCAATAACTTGGAGGTCTTTGGGTCGCTTTGAGACCCAAAGACTGCAATAAAACGGGATCAATGCAGCACACTGAAAACTACACCATTGCCTAGTCTGCCAAGTCTACAACTGGGGTGCAAAAGTCATTGGAGAACCATGACATCTTCATCTTGATGAAAGTTATGCCGTCTACACTTTCAGGGAACTGCCGAATGCACCTTTCAGTCAGGACTAGAGTTGAGCGAAAATGTCAATGTTCAGTTTGGATTACGATCAACAAATTTCCAATATTCACAGATTTATTAGTTAAATATTCGCCAAAACACAGCAGAATGCCATTCAAGTCAAAGGGAGGCAAAAGAAACACATGCACAACACCTTCTAACAGCCCCAAAAGCTACCAAAGCACAACAAAAAAGAATAGACACCAGGAAAGTGACCTCAATTCACCCACAGTACAAATTGCAGCATGGCACTGAATCAATCAGCCATGTATGAGGTATCGTGTTCTGGTCCAGCATTTATAGCTTTCAACTAAATAAAATAAAATAAATCGGTGTAGGTGAGGGATTTGTGCTGGACTGCTGTGCTGGGAGCCCTGATACCAAATACAACAATACAACAGCTCAACCTGCTTTCATGCTGAGCCACACTAAGGTAACACAAATATCAATTTCGTAGACTACCATTGTCAGAAAAATCTAAGGATAGTAGTAACACCGGTAGCTGACTCCAATGAAGTTGAGGCCTGACGGTGTCAGAGGCCTACTGCTACAGGAAACAAACATGAAGGAGACCCACCAAAAGTCTACATGTTTACAAAAATTAGTGGCAGACACCAACAAAGTGCCATCAATTTCACCACAGTATAAATAGTATAATAGGGACCGACAGGTCTTCCACCATGTCCATCCCAGCAGATGGACACTCAAACAGGAGTGTTCACATTTCAAAAAATGATTGGCAGACACCACCAAAGTGTCATCAATTTCACGAGAGTAGAAATAGTATACTAGGGACCGACAGGTCTTCAACTACCCCCAACCCAGCAGATGGACACCCAATCAGTAGTTTTCAAATAAAAAAAAAAGACGACCTGACACCACCGAAGTGGCATAAATTTCATGAGAGTAGAAATAGTGTAATAGGGACGTACACATCTTCCACTACAGCCAACCCATCAGATGTAGACCACCCATGACTGTTCACATTTCCACAAATTTGTGTTAACATTGGCAGCAGCAGCAGGCAGAGAAGCAACACTAAAAATATCACAGAGTTCAGTTACGCGAGATTAAGGCAGTACACTTAAAAATGCAACATAGCCTAGTCTGTACAGTCTGTGATTGGGGTGCAAAAGTCCAGGATGATCCATGAATTGTTCATCTTGATGAAAGTTAGGCTGTCTACACTTTCAGGGGACAGCCGGCTGTGCTTATCCCTTAGGATTAGCGTTGAGCGATACTGCCCGATATCCTAAAATATCAGATCGGATTGGATCGGCCCGATACTCAAAAAGTATCGGGTATCGCCGATCCGATACCGGAAACCCAATGCAAGTCAATGGGACAGAAATATCGAGCTAAAAAAAACCCTTTCTTTCCTTGTAAACACTAAATATACACACATAGAATACATATATATATATATATATTATGTGAGACAGTGAGAGTTTGTGTGTTGAATGGGGTGTACATTTCACCTAGATACTTTGCTGACTGGTATAAGGGAAATGTATGGCTTTGTAAACCTAGTGGTAGAGAAAGGTCACTACACCTTACATTCAGTACACACTTGCAGCTCAGGCCTGAAACCACTCAGCTGTTAATTAGGAGACCAGAAGTAGGTGTCTGCGAACACAGACAGAGAGCTCGCTTAAGGGTATGCCACACTAAACAGCGTCGCTAACGAGATCGCTAAAATACGTCACTATTTAGCGATCTCGTTCGTGACGCTAACGTGTGTGGCATGTAGCAACGACGTGGCCCCTGCTGTGATCTCGCTGATCGTTCACTAGAGTTCTGGACCGTATTTAGATCGTTGGCGTCCCGCTGGTGACGCTATATCATTGTATCTGGCACCTTTTGTGAGCGATGTGCGCTGTTTTTTACATCGCAATGACCGTTAAAGTCGTTAATGAGATCGCTAACCGCTTATGCGTCGTTAACGAGATCACTAAGTGTGGCAGCTACTAGCGACATTAAAACGATCACAAAAACGATCTCATTAGCTTGCGTCGTTATTGAGATCGCTAACGAGATCACTAAGTGTGGCAGTACCTTTAGTCTGGACAAGGAGTCCAGGCACAAGAAGGAGTCTCCAGGAGTATGAGCTGTCTCAGTCTGGGTGCTCGATGTACCCCGGACACAGGAGTAGTCTCTGTGAGAATCCATGCGGATAGCTGCTGAATAGGAGGGGAGCTCTCTCAAGTCTGGACGTTGGATATGCCTTCAGACACAAGGAGGAGACTCTGTGAAACTCCATGCTGGTAAATGCTGAACATATGTGTTGTTTTGGGGACAGGCTGTTAGAGTCTGGTCCCGGATAGAGAGGGAAATCTATCTAAGTGTAGTAAGTGGCTGGACAAGCCCAGGGCTTATGTTTATGATTTGGTTTTGCTTATGTTCTGTTTGCTGTGGACTTTAATAAAACTGGTTGCGGCCAGCTTTTGCCAGAACTGCTGTCTGTGAATGAACTGTTTCCGTGCCACTCCGTCTACCCGGACGGCGATCCCAGAGCTATATCCCCTGAAAAGCTTACAATTGGTGCTGGAATGTGCGTGCAGCACAGTGGCTTAGAGACAGCAATAAAGGAGAGAAGTCTGTTGAAGCAGCAGCAGAGAAAAAATAAGTGTGTCAGCAAAAAACGTCTGATTGGAGCAGTCTTAAAGAGACAGTAGCCCTAATAGACTTTGCAAAGAAAAAAAAAAAAAAAAAGTGTCTGCACAGCAAGGCTGAATTTTCTGTGGAAAAGACTGTGGAGTGTGTATGTCTTGAGTGAAGACTGCCGTTGTTGAGACAGAGAAGTCTGACAGCATGGATGACAGCATGGAGGCGCTGTTTGAACAAATGGCGCAAGTTAATGTGCAACATAAGACTGCCGTGGTTGAGACAGATAAGTCCGGCAGTATGGAGGAGCTCGTTGAGTACCTGGTCCAGGCCCAGCGGAGCATGCAGCAGAGCATGGAGCGGCAGCGCCTGCAGCACCAGCAGCGCATGCAGCAGGCCCAGCAGCAATTCCTGCAGCAGCAGCAGGAGAATAACCGGTTGTTTTTTGAGCAGGTTGCAGCACTACAAAAGACTTGCAGCGCATCGTCCCAAAGTAATGTTGCAAAGTCACCTGCATTGTCCCTGTAAAGAAGGCGGTAAGACGGTCCCTGAAAAAGATGACACCTCGTGACGATGTGGAGGTATATCTCACTAGGTTTGAGGGACTGGCAGAGAAGGAGAATCTGCCCCTATCTGAATGGGCCATGATGGTCGCACCCTATCTGATTGGAGAACCCCAAAGGGCCTATGCTGACCTGAGCGAGCAGGACAGCCAAGACTATGCCAAGCTGAAAGCGGAGATTCTTACCCGGCTGGGTGTTACGGTGACAGCCCGTGCCAGGGGAGTTCATGACTGGAGATGCAGTTGGGAGTCTGCAGTCAGCAAACCTGATTATGGAGTTGAAAAGGTGATAGTGGACCGCTACACCCAAGCACGTTCTCCTGAGGTACAGCCAGAGGTTCGGACAAGGAGACCACCAGGACGCCAATCGTCTGGTCAGCCTGATGGAGAGGGCCTTCGCCACCAAAGACTGCCTCCGTGACCAGCCGTCTGAGAGGTCGTCACTTCAGAGTTCCTGGACGCCGAACTCTCCCGGTAAGAGCGTTCCAGCTGTTGGGGTCGTGTGGGTGGGAGAGTGTGATGGACAGTGTTGGAGATGTCGTGAAATTGCAGCCAACTGTCCAATAGAGGGGTAGCCTATGTGTTGTGATGTTGGCGCATCCCTCTCTCCCTGCGCAGAGCCTGTGTGTGTGTCCACCTCAGCCGAAGAGACTGGACCACAGGGGTCCCCGGTGGTTGTAAATGACTGCCCAGCACAGGCCCTCTTGGACTCAGAGAGTCCAGTGACTTCCGTATGGGACAGCCTGATTGATAGGGACTTTATCCCTGATAAACACCTGAGTGTGGTGTGCGTCCATGGAGACACCAAAGTCTACCCAGAGACTGTCGTGGACTTGATCCCCAAACGCGGGGAGGTTTCATGTGAAGTGGGGGTAGTGAAGAACCTGGTGCCCCCCGTCATATTGGGTAATGACTTTCCCGGTCTAAGGATCTCTGGGGGAAAAATGTTTCTGATGGACAGTGTGATGAAGCTCCTATTGAGGGTGCGCAGTCCCGAGGGGCGGAACACAATGCTAGTGGGCCGTTAAACTTATGTGATAATGATGATGATGATGATGATAATGATAATGATGATGATGATCATGATAATGATGATGACCATGATAATGATGCTGATGCTGATAATGATAATGATGATGATCATGATAGTGATGATGATACTGATCATAATCATGATAATGATATTGATAATAATGATGACTGTGATAGTGATGAAATTCCTTTGCAGGTGATGTTGGGAGACGAGGATGGTGGTTCTCGGGAACCGAGTGTCCCTGACTTACCTGTGTCCTGTGACAATTTTGAGAGTGAGCAGTGGCGAGACCCCTCTCTTAAAACGGCCCAGGAAAATATAAATGTTCTAAATGAGGTTTCCCAAGAGCCTGGCTCTGAGGAGAGGTTTCCTCATGTTGCCATAAACACTCACCTGTTGTATAGGGACACTGAAGTCCAGGGAGAGGTCGTGAGCCAGCTCCTAGTACCTGAGCTATATGGAAGTATAGTGCTGGGGTTGTCACATAGTCACATACTTGAGGGACCACCTGAGGGAAACCAGGGACCAGATGGTGAAGTTAATGTTGTGGATGACATGTTAACTAAGGTTCCAGAGCAGGATGTGAATGAGAATGAATTGTATAACCCTGACAGTGAGCAGGATGTGAATGAAAATGAAGTGTATAACCCTGAAAGTGAGCCAGATGTGGCTGAGAAAAAGGGGTCAGACAGGGATAGTGGTAGTGATAGTGAATCATCTGATGACAATCAAGCAACCAGTGCAAATGAGGAAGGCATGGTAGCAGAGAAGGTTGAGAGTCCTGAGAGGAAGGCTGATGCTGACCTTGCAGTCGGACAGAAGATGGCATCTGAAGATGTTTTACAGTTGGCCGGTTCCCTGGCAAAGACTAAGGTGAAAGGAGGAGAGCTGAGCTTTAAAGGCAGGACTCTGAAACTGAACACAACCCAAGTAGATGCTGTTGGAAATGTGAAGTTACCAAGGTATGGTGTGGATCTGTATCGTGCCAAGGACTCTGAGGGAGATGCTGCAGAGGTGGAAAAAGCCATAGAAGTGGTAGCCACCAAGCCAGATGCCTCATCAGAAGCTGAGGTCTCAAGTGAAGCTGTGAGGAACAAGACTGAAGATATGGGGACTGACTCTGTCCAGGAATCTGTTTCTGCCGAAGACAGCGGCGTGGACGGGTTGCGGTTCGGATCAGTAGCTGCAACTCGTGAAGCTCAGGCTGGAAGTTCGGCGCCCGGAAGCCCCAGCGGTGTTCCCGAGTGACACCAAGGATCTGGATAAGTCACAAGATGAGATTTTGAGACATCAGGCTGGCGTTGGTGAGCTCAAGCGCACTTTCATGGAGTCTACATCAGAGCCACGTCCCAACAAATGGGAAAAGGATGTGTCACTCCGTTGCCGATGCAGACACACGGGAGCTCAGATGGGATGCAGAACGTGGTGGAAGAGAAGAATCCGGCGGGTTCTGAGTATACAGATGCAGCTATCAAGGAGAACTTGAAAGCTGGAATAAATGGAGATATTGGAGATCATAATGATGTGACTGAAGAGGTAGAATGTAAGACTGACGGTAGGGCTTCTGAGCATGTTCTACCAGAAGAGCCTGAAGAAGGGGCCGAAGACATAAAGGACGTCCAACAGGTACCAGATGAATTGATTACTTCTCAGAAAAAACTCCAAACTGTGATGAAGGAGTGTGATGAAAGCCATGAGCATCTTCGTGAGAAAGTCAATGAAGTAAAAGGAAGAATACAGGGAATCTCTTCGTTGCAAGAGCAAATGCTGCTCAATAAGTCTAAGGCTCTATATAAGAATGCTGTTGTCACGGTAGAACATTACAATTCAGCTGGAGACTTAGCGGATGAATTATGTGTACTGCAAAAGAAAAACGATCTGCTCCTTCTACAGTCCCAATCATTTGAACAGAGTAGCTTAAAATGGTCAGAGACCATGGCAGAGGAGCTTAAGGTCTGTGAAATAGACTTTATGAGTCAACCGATATTCAAGAAAATAGATGTGCTAAAGAGGGTTCAAGGGGAACTAGAGAAAAGTAAAAAAAAACCCCTATACCTTTTGTGATAGTTGGTGACACATGGTCAGTGCACCAAGGACAGGAGGTACGTGAGTTTCTGAGGAAGAGTCAGCAGAAGTGTTCTGATGTGCCGGGTCGTACTTCTCTGGCCAGGCACTATATCGAAACTGAGCCCGGCCCTAAGGTCAAGATGAAACCGTGCAGGATACCCGAGGCCCGCAGAGAGCATAGGCCTGGGAGGGTACAGGGTAGTGCGGATGCTTCAGATGAAGAGAAAGCTGATGTTGGCTATGGATCAGGTGAAGATACAGATGACAGTAGTGAAGATGCAGCTGATGAGGGCCATGACTGGTCCAGAGTTCACTGTCTCTTTTGGATTGTTGACCAGCCCTCCGGTCTGGATGACCAGCCCTCCGGTCTGGAGAAGAGGGGGGGGATATGTGAGACAGTGAGAGTTTGTGTGTTGAATGGGGTGTACATTTCACCTAGATACTTTGCTGACTGGTATAAGGGAAATGTATGGCTTTGTAAACCTAGTGGTAGAGAAAGGTCACTACACCTTACATTCAGTACACACTTGCAGCTCAGGCCTGAAACCACTCAGCTGTTAATTAGGAGACCAGAAGTAGGTGTCTGCGAACACAGACAGAGAGCTCGCTTAGTCTGGACAAGGAGTCCAGGCACAAGAAGGAGTCTCCAGGAGTATGAGCTGTCTCAGTCTGGGTGCTCGATGTACCCCGGACACAGGAGTAGTCTCTGTGAGAATCCATGCGGATAGCTGCTGAATAGGAGGGGAGCTCTCTCAAGTCTGGACGTTGGATATGCCTTCAGACACAAGGAGGAGACTCTGTGAAACTCCATGCTGGTAAATGCTGAACATATGTGTTGTTTTGGGGACAGGCTGTTAGAGTCTGGTCCCGGATAGAGAGGGAAATCTATCTAAGTGTAGTAAGTGGCTGGACAAGCCCAGGGCTTATGTTTATGATTTGGTTTTGCTTATGTTCTGTTTGCTGTGGACTTTAATAAAACTGGTTGCGGCCAGCTTTTGCCAGAACTGCTGTCTGTGAATGAACTGTTTCCGTGCCACTCCGTCTACCCGGACGGCGATCCCAGAGCTATATCCCCTGAAAAGCTTACAATATATAATATATATACATGTCATTGTGACATATATATATACATATATTTATAGTTCATACACTTCTACATAGTAAAATAGCCTCTGATTCAATTGCCGGGTAATGCCGGCTTTTGTGAAAATACAGAAGCACCCGACATGAAATGACACATGGTTTACATAGAGTTAACCATGTATTTTCATGTAGTTTGATATCTGGTTTTCACAAACAATTACATGAGTGTATGTGTGCAAAATTTCTCACCTGTAGGGGTTAATTAAAGGTGTAAATTCGTTGTAAAAAAACTGACCTTTTTGCTACGAATTTACACCTTTAATTAACGCCTAGATGTGTCAAATTTTGCACACATACACTCATGTAATTGTTAGTGAAAACAATTTATCAAACAACTTGAAAAGACATGGTTAACTCTATGTAAACCATGTGTCATTTCATGTCGGCTTCTGTATTTTCACAAAAGCCGGCAATTGAATTAGCGGCTATTATACTATGTAGAAGTGTATGAACTATAAATATAATATATATATATATATATATATATGTGTCACAAATTCAATGACATGTATATATACTGTATATATGAGGCGTAAAATTGTTGAAAAAAAATGCGTGGGCTCCCACCCTATTTTCTCAACCAGACAGACAAAGCCAGCGAGTGGGGGCAGATAATAATAGCCCAGAGAGGGACCATTATTTTTGCCCCCCCTTGGTACTAACATCTGCCCCCAGACCCCCCAGAAAAAGCAAATCTATAATTAGATTCGCCCTTTCTGGCACTTTGCCCATCTATTCCCATTGCCCTGTAGCGGTGGCGAATGGGTTAATAAGGGGTTAAAGCCACCTTGCTTTTGAAAGGTGAGTTTAAGCCAGGTTAATAATTGAAAGCTGTCAATTAGACAACTATCAATTATTAATCCTATTGTATGAAATAAAAATAAAACACACACACTTTAATTAAAAATCATTTTAATGAAATAAACACACAGTTTTTGACCATATTTTATTGTACTGCCATTCCTTGCGAAGCCCTTGTTCACCTGTAATAAAAATAAAATAATACAGCAACATTATTCTTACCTATCTGATGTTCAGTCAGGTCCCCCGATGTATTCCTTCTGAAAGGGTTAATGTTTACTGCAGAGACCACAGCTAATGCTGACAGTCTCACAGTAAACCCCCGAATGAATGAGCTCCTCTCCCGGCTGACAGGAGAGGAAGTGGTTAGCATAATTGATTGCTTCCCACTTTCACTTCAGGTCAGCCAGGGACACCCACAGCATCAGTGACGTCAGAGGGAATCCCGGCTGACCTGAAGTGAACTGATTAACAAAAATAGGGATCCCCTCAAAAAAAAAAATGGCGTGGGGTCCCCCCTATTTTTGTTAACCAGCCTGATAAAGCAGACTACTGAAGCCTGGTTTTTCAGGCTGTTAAGGAGCCAATATCCATGGACCTTGCCAGCCTAATACCAGGCCACAGCAGTCTGCTTAGCTTGGCTGGTTAACAAAAATAGGGGATCCCCTCGAAAAAAAATGGCGTGGGGTCCCCCCTATTTTTGTTAACCAGCCAGATGAAGCAGACTGCTGAGGCCTGGTTTTTCAGGCTGGTAAGGATCCAATATCCATGGACCTTGCAAGCCTGATAATACCAGGCTACAGCAGTCTGCTTAGCTTGGCTGGTTAACAAAAATAGGGGATCCCCTCGAAAAAAAAATGGCATGGGGATTCCCCTATTTTTGTTAACCAGCCAAGTAAAATGCAGACTGCTGCGGCCTGGTATTAAAAGACTGTCAAGGCCCATGGATTTTGGCCCTCAACAGCCTAAAAATACCAGGCTGCAGCAGCCCCACAAATGGCGCATCCAAAGATGCGCCAATTGTGGCACTTTACCCGGCTCTTCCCACTTGCCCTGTAGCGGTGGCAAGCGGGGTAATAAGGGGTTAATGTCACCTTTGATTGATCGGTGACAATAAGCCCGGTTAATAATGGAGAGGCGTCAATAAGACACCGATCTATTATTAATCATAGTTTGTAAATTTAAAAAAAACAACACAGCAAGAAAAAAGTATTTTAATGAAATAAAACACCACACAGTTTTCATTAATTTTATTCTTCTCTCATTCCTGCGATGCCATCGACCTCCTGTAAAAAAACAAAAATAATAAACCAACACAAATACCATCTGTCCGACGCAGTCCATATTAACGCGTGTCCCACGACGAGTCCAGCTCTGATACATCTGCATGCCAGACTGAGCCTGACATCCACATGGAGCAGAGCTGCTTACCGTTGCGGTTTCCCCGGCGGTGACGTCATCCAGACTGGTTTACGGCCAGCTGTCGCGAGAGTACAGCTGGCCGAGATTACCCAGTATCTGGCAGTCACTGCAGTTATCGCGAGATTCTGCACGTGACCGCCAGGGACAGGGTAATGGCGGCATCCAGGAGGACGTAACCACTGGGGAAGGCGGTCTTCTGCCAGGTAAGTGCGGACTCTGCTGAGTCCTGACTCCTGACAGACCCGACCGACACTGACTGTGACAGTTTCGGGTAGTTCCTGTGTCACGTACTTCGTTCTGTGACACAGGAACTCCCCATAGACTTACAGGAAAATTCTGATTCCGGTATCCGATATGACAAAAATATCAGAACTCAGAATCGGAATTCCGATACAGCAAATATCGGCCGATACCCGATATTTGCAGTATCGGAATGCTCAACGCTACTTAGGATACCACCAGCAGCACTGAAGACAAGTTCTGAGAGAACGCTGTCTGCCCAGCATGCTAACACCTCCAAGATGTGTGAGGTGAGCTCAGGCCACTCATCCATTTTGGAAGACTAAAATGGGAATGGGTCCAAACCCTCCCCAATGGTATTGATATTCAGTTCTAGATACTCCTGCTCCATCCTCTCCATTTATTCACCAAATGTAAGACTTGGACTCTCTTGTGCTGGTGCACGAGCTGGTCTAAGTAAAGTGTCAAAGGACTCACAAAAATTGCTTCTTCCACTTACACTACTTCTGCTGCTGCTAATGTTTTGGCATGGACGAATTGACGTGCCAGAGGTTGGAAGTCTAGAGCTGCAATGCGCACTGTGTGCTTCACTGCTGTCTTGGGGAAAACCTCTCTTAAGGTTGTGTAAAAGCATATTTCAATACTCAAGCATTTGCATGTCCATTTGCAGGGCAGGAAGCATCTGGCAAAATTTGGTTTTATAACGTGGATCTAACAGAGTGGCAACCCAGTAGTCAGCACTATTTCTAATCATAAATATACGGGCATCATGTTGCAGAAGTGCAGCAAGAAGGCACTCATATGTCAGGCTCTACCATGAAATCCAAGCCCATGCTGTGTTGGTGGCTGGGTAACACTGATGATTGTTTCCTCCGTCCCTTCTCACCAACCACGAACAAGAGTGAGGGATGATTATTCTCTTTATCTCCTGACAGTTGCTCGCCCATCACCTCTTCTTCCTCCATTTGTTGCTCAGATCTTGCACCTTCAGTAACAGTTTGTCTGTTATCACCAGCCCCGCTCAAACTCAGTAACTGTCATGTATAGTGTACAGTTCCTATAGCGTCTTGTGCTTGGGTGCGAGGAAAACACAGGAGACATAGGTTGAAATGAAATGACTTGTATTACTTCATACAAGCATGCTGAAAAGTTCACACAGTTTGCAGGAACAGCGACAGGAGACACAGCAGGCCAGAGTAACTTCAAGCACTACAATAAATCTCCAAAGCTGGTTCAGGATCTCTTCTCTGTACCGTAATTCCTCTGCAAACATGGATTCACCAAACAGCAGGTTTCCAGAGTCCAAAAGTGTTCCAAGGTTCCTCAGTAGGGAATAGCTGGAGTACAAGTCCAAGGTTTCCAGGAGTCAGGTCACAGACTGACTGAGGCTTGATTCAGGAGCACTGATTGTTCAGCTGAGGCTGCTTAAGAAGCAAGAGGGAAGAATCAGGGCGGGAACATGAAAACTGGAAACTCCATATTAACTGAGGGCAAGAGCTGCAGAAAGACAGAAAGCAAAATGGCCGACGGAAAACGGAGTTTCAAGGAACATGTCAACAGAGACAAAGAACCTTACATTACTCCCCCCTTAGGGACAACCTCCGGATGACCTCAGACCAGGCTTGTCAGGGTACCTCTGATGAAACTGGCGGAGCAGGCGAGGAGCATTTACATTATTGACTGGTTCCCATGAGTTGTCCTCCACTGGGTAGCCCTGCCATTTAATCAAATATTGCAACTGATTTCTGTACAACCTGGAATCTAGAATCCTTTCCACCATAAATTCTTCCTGACCATCGACCAGCACTGGGTCAGGGCAAGGAGAAGAACGTCCAGGAAACGTATTGGGTGTTGCAGCCTTTAGTAGGGATACATGAAAGACAGGGTGGATTCTCATAGTTCTGGGCAGTTGAAGACGACAAGCAACAGTACTTATAATCTTATTGATCTTATAAGGTCCAATGTACTTATGTCCCAATTTAGACGATGGAATACTTAATTTAAGATTTCTGGTTGACAGCCAGACCAAATCTCCTACCTTGAAAGCTGGTGCAGGTTTACGAAATTTATCTGCTGCTTTCTTGTACCTTTCCTGAGCCAATTCTAGATTTTCCTTTAGAAGATCCATATTCTTTTGTAAAGAAGTGATTCTTTCAGCCACTGCCGGCAAGGGCGTATCTATGGGAAATCGAGGAAGAATGTTAGGATGATAACCTAGATTGGAGTAAAAAGGAGACTGCTTAGTGGAGGCGCTCTAAAAGTTGTTATAAGAGAACTCAGCCAGTGGAAGTAGATCCACCCAATCATCCTGTAGGTGGCAGATAAAACAGCGAGATACTGCTCCAGGTCTGATTGGTTCGTTCTGTCTGTCCATTAGTCTGGGGATGAAAAGCAGAAGAAAGGTTTACTTTAATGTCCAATGCTGCACAGAAATTTTGCCAAAACCTTGAAGTGAATTGCACCCCTCGATCCGAAATGACCTCATCCGGTACTCCATGTAAGCGAAACACATTCTTAATCATCAAGTCTGATGTCTGTTTTGCAGTGGGTAAGCCAACACAAGGGATAAAATGAGCTGCCTTTGTTAGACGGTCAACCACCACTAGAATGGTGTTCTTCCCTTGAGAGGTTGGTAATTCCACAATGAAGTCCATAGAAATGGATCCCCACGGGCGGGACGGGGTGGGAAGAGGTTGCAACAGACCAGTTGGTGAGGAGCGAGGTGTTTTGCATCTTGCACAGACTTCACATGAAGTGACATAGTTTAAGACATCTTTCCTGTAAGTGGGCCACCAAAAGAAACGAGAAAGAAATTCTTGTGTCTTTAGAATTCCCCTATGCCCGGCTATCTTGGAATCGTGGATGAGTTGCAATACTCTCAATCTGACTGTTTCAGGTATATACAGACGTTGTCCCTGAATCCACACACCATTCTTAAAGACAAGACTTACGTCCCTTGGGGGTTGAGCCAACAAAGAATCCGCATGGTATGCTTCCTTGATGTCCTTAAGTAGGTCTTGATTATGAATCACTCCAAGGAATCTAGAGTCAGGAAGAATAGTCTTAGGAGGAGTAAGTGGACGTGTCTCGGCTGAATGAATCCTAGAGAGTGCATCAGCCTTTCCATTGCGCGATCCTGGTCTATAAGAAATGACAAAATTAAATTGGTTTAGGAAAAGATTCCAGCGAGCCTGGCGAGGAGTCAGGCACTTAGCCGACCTGATAAATTCAAGGTTACGATGGTCTGTCAGGACGACTATTTGCTGTGCAGCTCCCTGAAGAAGGTGTCTCCATTCCTTGAAGGCGGCAATAATGGCCAACAATTCTCTATTGCCCACATCGTAGTTCCTCTCAGCCGAAGACAACTGCTGGGAAAAGAAGGCACAGGGATGCAAGACATTCTTCTCACCTGTTCTCTGAGAGAGTATAGCTCCAACGGCACAGTCTGAAGCATCCACCTCTATTATGAAGGCAAGCTCGGGGTTGGGATGTACTAAGATAGGTGCGGTGGTAAATTTATCCTTTAAACAGGAAAATGCTTCCTGAGCTTGCGGGGTCTTGGAGAACCTAGACTGTTTCCGGGTAAGTTGGGTGATAGGTGACACTACCTCAGAAAAATTCTTAATGAAACGTCTATAGAAGTTGGCAAACCCGATGAAACGCTGCACCTCCTTCACATTTATAGGAATTGGCCAATCCTTGATGGCTTGGGTCTTGCTTCCATCCATACTAATCCCTTGCGTAGATAGTACATACCCCAGAAATTGAATTTCGGTCCTATGGAATTCACATTTTTCAAGTTTGATGTAGAGATGGTTTTGTCTTAGGCGTTCTAAGACCATTCTCACATGTCCATGATGTTCCTCTGTGGAGTTAGAAAAAATTAGAATATCATCCAGATAAATCACCACAAATGTATCTAGGAGATCCCTGAAGATATCATTCACGAAGTGTTGGAAAGTGGCTGGGGCGGTACTCAGACCAAAAGGCATAACTAGATATTCAAAGTGTCCATAGCGTGACCTGAAAGCAGTCTTCCATTCATCCCCAGGTCTAATACGGACCAAGTTATAGGCCCCACGGAGATCCAGTTTAGAGAAAATTTTGGCATGCCGCACTCTCTCCAACAACTCAGGGATTAAAGGCAATGGATAACGGTTTCTAATAGTAACCTTATTGAGTTCCTTATAGTCTATGCAGGGTCTCAGAGATCCATCTTTCTTCTTCACAAAGAAGATGGGTGCACCTGCGGGAGATGAAGAGGGGCGTATGAAGCCCTTGGCTAAATTTTCGTCTATATAATCCTTCAAAGCTTTTTAGCTCGGGCCCCGCTAGGGGTAGATCTTACCAAAAGGTATCTCGGCTCCAGGCAATAATTCAATTGGACAATCATATGGACGGTGAGGAGGAAGCTGATCAGCGTTCTTCTTGTCACATAAATCCACATAGTCCTGGTATACAGCTGGTAGTTCAGGGACAGACATGGTTCCTTTAGGAACAGAGCAAGCTGAAACTCCTTGACTCATCTGTTTCTCCGGAAAGTGTAATTCCTTGGTCTCCCAGTTAATCGTAGGATTCTGCGCCTGCAGCCATGGTAGCCCTAGAATAATGGGAAAGTGGGGAGAAGAGATAAGCAAAAAAGACATTTTCTCCTGATGATCTTTACCCATAAGGACCCTCAAAGGCTCTGTTTCTTGATCCACTGGTCCAGAAGTCAGTAGAGAGCCATCCACAGTCTCCATCTGTACTGGAGTAGCCTTCTTCACTGAACGTATCCCCTGTTTCAGAGCAAAGGAGATATCCATAAAATTTCCACTTGCTCCTGAGTCGATCATAGCAGAGCTAGACACCCAGACTGAGTCAACCCAGAGTTTGATGGAAAGGAAGCAATGAGAATTGTTTCTTTTACAACTCAGCTGGGACACCGCTGAGGAAACTTGAAAAATTGCAGCGTTTATACCGTCATCGTCCCCAGAACTAACAGAGTTTAAGTCTGAGAAAACAAGATCTCTTGCAGCAGATCTCTCTGGAGCCTGAGGCTCGGACATGACAGAGCTCCTCTCGCAACACTCACAGTGAATGACTGCTGCAGTAGTCTTACGAGAACGGCTGGGGCAGTTTATAATGAAGTGCCCTGACTTACCACAGTAGAAACATAGATTTTCCTTTATACGATGTTCTTTGCGTGCATCACTAACCCGTCTTTGTAAAGAGTCCACCTGCATGGGTTCAGGTTCTGGTTCCCTTGTGATCCTACTCAAAGGTTCCTTAGCTGAGGAGGGAGGTAGTAAAAGGTTAGTGCGATTATTTTCGAACCATCTCTCTTGTCTGCGTTCAGTCAGACGAGCATCACTAAATAAAGTCACCTAACGCAGTGGGAGGGTCGGCACGAGCAAGTTCATCCTTAATCAGTGGAGACAACCCTTTCCGAAAAATAGATTTTTTAGCGGAAGTGTCCCAAGTGGTATCAAGAGCCCATCTCCTGAAATCCAGGGCATATTCGGCTACTGAACACTTACATTGGCGCAAAGTTAACATGGCTGCTTCAGCTGTTGCACCTCGATTGGGGTCATCAAACACCTGCCCCATGGCTGAAATAAAAGCATCAAGGTGATTCAAACAATCATCCTCAGTCTCAATCAGAGGGTTTGCCCACATCAAAGCCTTATTGGTAAGCAACATGATTATAGTAAGCACTTTGGATCGTTCAGTGGGAAATTGTGAAGCATGTGCAGAGAAAAATAAATTGCATTGATTAATAAATCCCCTGAATTTCTCACGTTCACCGCCAAAACGAAAAGGAGGTAATTTGGGGATCCCAGAACTCGGGGTTATGGCAGGAGCCTGGGCTCGTTCCTCTAGAGCCTCAATCCTGGCTCGCAATTCCTGGGTAGTCTGTCCAAACACTTGCAAATTATGATTAGTGAGGTCCTGTAGGCTTGCAAAACGGGTTTTTAAAGTCTGTACATCTGAAAGGATTGTATCAGTCACTCCGCAAAGTTCCTTTATGCGGCCCTCCATCTTCCAGATCTTTTAAGGCAGAAGTGCTGGAAGAGGAAAGGAAAGAAAAAAAAAAAAATAGTGTTTACCTGTGGTAACACTCCAGAGTAAAATTTTAGGGAATGCGCTCACCTGGAATGGTTGTGAGAAGTCACAACCACTGTCATCACATAAGGTATTAAACGGACATCTGATATCCACAGTCACAGCAGACACGGCTTTCCCAGACCCAGCAGACACTAAACATTGGCTCCTGAATCTTGTCATGTATAGTGTACAGTTCCTATAGCGTCTTGTGCTTGGGTGCGAGGAAAACACAGGAGACATAGGTTGAAATGAAATGACTTGTATTACTTCATACAAGCATGCTGAAAAGTTCACACAGTTTGCAGGAACAGCGACAGGAGACACAGC
>JARQOD010000006.1:322348179-322386136 GCA_033576555.1 Oophaga sylvatica
CCCTTTGGGACAAAACGCACCTGCCTCAATTTCAAAGCATCAACCTCCACCTAAACGGTAGAGAAACATCAGGTGCCGTAGAACAGAGCAATAAGAAATCTCTGAAACGCAGAAAACTGCCTCAGAGGCCAATTCACCACATCAGAACCCTTTTTTGGTCAAATCAGTCAATGGTTTAACAAACCGGAGAAATTACCAATAAATTTACAATAAAAAATTGCAAAACCCAAAAATCTCTGAAGAGCTTTAATGAAGTAGGTTGAACCCAATCACAGATGGCCTCAAACCTGACCGGGTCCATTTCAATAACAACGAACAAAATGAATCCCAGAAATGAGACCTTCTTACACCAAAAAGACACTTTGATCCCTTCACATACAGTTGCATTCTCTCTCAAAATCTGGAACCAGTCCCGAACATGTTTCACATGAGATCCCATCGTGGAAAAAATCAAATATCATCCAAATAAACAATCAGAAATTTACCACAAAATCCCTGAAAATATCATTCATAAAGGATTGAAGACGAAGAGGATTATGAACCCAAAAGCATCACAAGGTACTCAAAAGCCCCTCTGGGGATTAACCGCCATCTTCCATTCATCCCGTGCTTAAACCCCTTTTCCATCAGACGTACTATTCCGTCCATGTACCCTGGACCTTATTCCCTTGACGAATAGTACGTCATGGCGATCAGCTGCGCTCCCCGGGGGAGCGCAGCTGATCGCCGCCGGGTGTCAGCTGATTATCACAGTTGACACCCGTGACGTGTGTCACGGACCGCTCCCGGCACATTAAACCCCCCTAGACACACCGCGATCAAACATGATCGCGTGTACCCGGGCACAGGGGAGATCGCACTGTTCCGAGGGTCCGCCCCCTCAAGGTCCCCGGATCCAAGATGCGTCGGGGTCCTGCAGGGAGGCGGCTTCCTCAGTGCCTGCTAAGAGCAGCGCTGGGAAGCCTGCAGCAATGCCAGAGCGATCGCTGGTGTGACAGAGTGCTGTGCACACTGTCACACCAACGATCTGCTAAAATACTGTGATGTCCCACCCTGGGACAAAGTAAAAAAGTAAAAAAAATAAAAATAAAAGTGGTAAAAAAAAATCATAAAAAAAAAAAAAAATATTCCCCAATAAATTCATTTTTTCTGTAAATAAAAAAAACAAAACAATAAAAGTACACATTTTTTAGTATCGCCGCGTCCGTAACGACCCCCCCTATAAAACTGTCCCACTAGTTAACCCCTTAGTGAACCCCTTAAAAAAAAAAAAAAAAAAAAAAAGAAGCAAAAAATCAATGCTTTATCATCATACCGCCGAACAAAAGTGAATAACACGGATCAAAAAGACCGATATAAATAACATGGACCGCTGAAAACGTCATCTTGTCCGCAAAAAATGAGCCGTCATACAGCATCATCAGTGAAAAAAAAAAAAAGTTATTGCTCGCAGAATAAAGCGATGCAAAAATAAATAATTTTTTATATAAAATTGCTTTATTCTATAAAAGCCCCAAAAACATTAAAAAATGATATAAATGAGGTATCGCCATAATCGTACTGACCCGAAGAATAAAACTGCATATCAATTTTACCACACGCAAACGGTATAAACGCCTCCCCCAAAAGAAATTCAGAATTGCTGATTTTTGTTCATTCTAAACCTCCAAAAATCGAAATAAAAGCGATCAAAAAATGTCACATGCTCAAAATGGTACCAATAAAAACGTCACCCTCGTCCCCGCAAAAAATAAAGACCTCACATGACTCGTGGGCCAAAATATGCAAAAATTATAGCCTCAAAATGTGATGATGCAAAAACTATTTTTTGCAATAAAAAGCGTCTTTTAGTGTGCACAGCTGCCAAATCATAAAAAACCGCTATAAATAGTAAATCAAACCCCCTTTATCACCCCCTTATAGGGAAAAATAATAAAATTAAAAAAATGTATTTAATTCCATTTTCCCGTTAGGGTTAGGGTTGGCGCTAACGTTAGGATTAGGGTTGGATTACGGTTAGGGGTGTGTTAGGGTTAGGTTTGTGGTTAGGGTGGGACTAGGTAAGGGTGTTGTTGGGGTTAGGGTTGGAGTTAGAATTGGGGGGTTCCTGCTGTTTAGGCACATCAGGGGCCTCCAAATGTACATGGCGTCTGATCTCAATTCCAGCCAATTCTGCGTTGAAAAAGTCAAATGGGCTCCTTCACTTTTTGAGCTCTGCCATGCGCCCAAACAGTAGTTTACCCCCCGCATATGGGGTATCAGCGACTCTGGACCACAAGAGTTATTGTGCAATTTGGCCTATTTCTCCTGTTACCCTTGGAAAAATAAAAAACTGGGGGCGACAAAATCATTTTGTAAAAAAAAAAATGATTTTTTTTTGTTTTACGGCTGTATGTTTATAAAACTTCTGTGAATACTTGGGCTTCATAGCGCGAACCACACTTCTAATAAGTTTCCTTGTGGGTCTATTTTCCAAAATGGGTCACTTGGGGGGGTTTCCACTGTTTAGCGCATCAGGGCTCTCCAAATGCGACATGACGCCCCAACCATTCCATCAAAGTCTGCAATCCAAAACATCACTACTCCCTTCCGAGCCCAGAAGTGCACCCATACAGTCTTTTCTCCACATATTGGGTATCAGCGTACTCAGGACAAATTGGACAATAAATTTTGGGGTCCAATTTCTCCTGTTACCCTTGTGAAAATAAAATATGGGGGCGAAAAAATCATTTTTTGGAAAAAAAAAAAGATTTTTTATTTTAACGGCGTACGTTATAAACTTCTGTGAAGCACTTCGGGGTTCAAAGTGCTCACCACACATCTAGATAAGTTCCTTGTGGGGTCTATTTTCCAAAATGGGTCACTTGTGGGGGGTTTTCCACTGTTTAGGCGCATCAGGGCTCTCCAAATGCGACATGACTCCCCCAGACCATTCCATCAAAGTCTGCAATCCAAAACGCACTACTTCCCACCGAGCCCCGACGTGGCGCCCATACAGTAGTTTACTCCCAATATTGGGTATCAGCATACTCAGGACAAATTGGACAACAACTTTTGGGGTCCAATTTCTCCTGTTACCCTTGTGAAAATAAAATATTGGGGGCGAAAAAATCATTTTTGGAAAAAAAAAAGAGATTTTTTATTTTACGGCTGTACGTTATAAACTTCTGTGAAGCACTTTGGGTTCAAAGTGCTCACCACACATCTAGATAGTTCCTTGAGGGGTCTAGTTTTCCAAAATGGTGTCATTTGTGGGGGGTTTTCCACTGTTTTAGGCAGATCAGAGCTCTCCAAACACGACATGGCATCCAGCCAATTCTGCATTGAAAAGTCAAGCGGCGCTCCTTCCCTTCCAAACTCTGCCATGCACCCAACAGTGGTTTACCCACACATATGGGGTATCAGCGCACTCAGGACAAATTGCACAATAACTTTTGGAGTCTTGTTTCCCTTGAGAAAATAAAAATTGGGTGAAAAGATCAATTTTTGGAAAAATATGATTTTTTTTAATTTACGCTCTACGTTTATAAACTTGTGTGAAGCACTTGGGGTTCAAATTGCTCACCACACACAGATAAGTTCCTTGTGGGGTCTATTTTCCAAAATGGGGTCACTTGTGGGGGTTTTCCACTGTTTAGGCGCATCAGGGGCTCTCCAAATGCGACATGACTCCCCCAGACCATTCCATCAAAGTCTGCAATCCAAAACGTCACACTTCCCTACCGAGCCCGACGTGCGCCCATACAGTAGTTTACTCCCACATATTGGGTACAGCATACTCAGACAAATTGGACAACAACTTTGGGTCCAATTTCTCCTGTTACCCTGTGAAAATAAAATATTGGGTGGCGAAAAAATCATTTTGAAAAAAAAAAAGAGATTTTTATTTTACGGCTGTACGTTAAAACTCTGTGAAGCACTTTGGGGTTCAAAGTGCTCACCACACATCTAGATAAGTTTCCTTGAGGGGTCTAGTTTCAAAATGGTGTCCATTTGGGGGGTTTCCACTGTTTTAAGGCAGATCAGGAGCTCTCCAAACACGACATGGCATCCAGCCAATTCTGCATTGAAAAAGTCAAGCCGCTCCTTCCCTTCCAAACTCGCCATGCACCCCAAACAGTGGTTTCCCACACATATGGTGTATCACGCACTCAGGACAAATTGCACAATAAACTTTTGAGTCTTGTTTCCCTTGAGAAAATAAAAAATTGGGGGAAAAGATCAATTTTTGTGGAAAAAATATTTTTTTTAATTTAACGCTCTACGTTATAAACTTGTGTGAAAGCACTTGGGGTTCAAATTGCTCACCAAAGATCTAGATAAGTCCTAGGGGGTCTAGTTTCCCAAAGGGTACTTGTGGGGGTTTCCACTGTTTAGGCACATCAGGGGCTCTCCAAATGAAACAAAGCGCCAATCTCAATTCCAGCCAATTTTGGTGGAAAAAGTCAAATGGTGCTCCTTCCATTCCGAGCTCTGCCATGCGCCCAAACAGTGGTTCCTCCTCACATATTGGGTAACAGCGTACTCAGGACAAATTGGACAACAAATTTTGTGGTCCAATTTCTCCAGTTACCTTTGGGAAAATAAAAAAATAGTGACTAAGAAAATTTTTGTGGAAAAAAATAGGATTTTTTATTTTCATTCCCGGCATTATAAACTTGTGTGAAGCACTTGGGGGTTCAAAGTGCTCACCAAAGATCTAGATAAGTTCCTTAGGGGTTCTAGCTTCCAAAAAGGGTCACTTGTGGGGGGTTTTCCACTGTTTAGGCTCATCTGGGGCACTACAAACGGAACATACCCCAATCAATGTTTGCATTCCAAAATGTTACTGCTTCCTTTCCAACCCTGCCGTGCCCCAAACATTTCCCCCCCCCACATATGGGTATCAGCGTACTCAGGACAAATTGGACAACAAGTTTTGGGGTCCAATTTCCTGGGAAAAATCAAAAATTTGGGACTAAAAAATCATTTTGTGAAAAAATGTTTTTTTTTTTTTTCACACCCAGGCATTATAAACTTTTTGTGAAACACTTTTGGGGTTCAAAGTGCTCACAACAGATCTAGATAAGTTCCTTAGGGGGTCTAGTTTCCAAAATGGTGTCACTTGTGGGGGGTTTCCACTGTTTAGGCGTATCAGGGGCTCTTCCAAACACGACATGGCGTCCAACTCCAACTCCAGCCAATTTTAAGTTTGAAAAAGTCAAACGGGCGCTCCTTCCCTTACGAGCTCTGCCGTGTGCCCAAACAGTGGTTTTTCCCCCACATATGGGGTATTGGGCGTACTCAGGAGAAATTGCACAACAACTTTATCTGGCCCATTTTCTCCTTTTAACCCTTGCGAAAAGAAAAAAAAAATTTGTAAAAGATCATTTTTTGTGGCTAAAAAGTTAAATATAATTTTTTTCCATCCACGTTGCTTCAGCTCCGTTAAGCACCTGAAGGGTTAATAAATTTCTTGAATGTAGTTTTGAGTAGCTTGAGGGTGCAGTTTTTAGAATGGTGTCATTTTTGGGTATTTTCTGCTATATAGACCCGTCAAAGTGACTTCAAATGTGAGGTGGTCCCTAAAAAAATGCTTTGTAAATTTTGTTGTAAAAATGAGAAATCACTGGTCAACTTTTAACCCTTATAATTTCCTAACAAAGAAAAATTTTTGGTTCCAAAATTGTGCTGATGTAAAGTAGACTGTGTGTTATGATTTGTAGCTGAGGAGTGCAGGTAAAAAAAAAAAAAAGCAATACACCAGAGCAGTTGGAAACTATGAGATTGCAGTACCCAGACAAACCACCACAACTAGAGGCAGCCGTGGAGCGTTCCTACGTTGGTCCTAGACGCCTCGTCACAGCCTGAGAACTAACTACAACCTAAAGATAGATATAGGAAAGCTAACTGCCCCGGAGCAGAACCCCAAAGACAATAGAAAGCCCCCAAACATGTAATGGGGCGGTTAGACAAGATGAAATACTGACACAGAAAGAAAATAGTATAGCAAAACGCTGGGGCCCAAACTAACTAAATAGAAAAGGATAGGAAGGTACTATTGCAATCCCAAAAACCCTGAAAAGCACCAACACCACTAATTTCAAAAACACCTGAGATCACACGACCTCTACCACCTAAATTAGTTTCTCTGGTGTAACAAAATCAAACAGCAGCCCTGAAAAAACTGGAAAAAAGCAAAAGTACATACATAAGTGGCTGAACTAAACTGAGAGGGCAAAAGCCCCCGAGAGGGACCCTGAAGGCCCCCACAGAAGTGCAGGAAAAAAAATGCAAAAATAAAGCACAAAAACAAAAAGAAGAAAATGTCTTATCTGTTAGCAGGAGATTGCAGACACGACACAGCAGGCTACAAGGGAAACAGGAATGAAGATTCAGACCAGAACAATTGATCAACGCGCAACCCTGATGGGAAGGTGACCCCCTTAAATAAGACCAGTCAGTAAACACCTGAATCCAGTCCTCACAATCTTCACTGGACAGACCAGCATCGCTTGTAACCACCAGAGAAGCCTCTGCTCAGAACTCATCTCAAACTCATTCACAACAGTACCCCCCCCCTTGAGGAGGGGTCACCGAACCGTCCTTTGAGCAACCAGGTCGTCAGATGAGTTCTATGATACCATGGATAAGTCTCCTAGCATGGATGTCCGAAGCAAACACCCAAGAATTGTCTTCCTGACCATAACCTCTCCATTTAACCAAATACTGGAGTTTCCGTCTAGAAAACGAGAATCTAATATTTCTCAACCACATACTCCAGATTGCCCTCAAACCAAAACAGGGTCAGGAGGCACAGCACAGAACCACGGCTCACAAACCTCTTCAACAAGGACTTGTGGAACACGTTATGGATCTTAAATGTCCCGGGAAAGAACAAACAAAAAAAACAGGATTAATAATCTCCATGATCTAATAAGGTCCAATAACCTAGCTTAATTTAGGAGATGCCACTCTCATAGGAATATTCTTTGAGGACAACCAGACCAAGTCCCCCACTCCAAACCGAGGACCATCAGTCCTATCCGGTTAGCAAACCGCTGGGCCCTCTCCTGAGAGAGGGACAAACCCTCCACTACCTGGTCCCAAATCTGCTGCATACGCTCAACAACAGAGTCAACACCTGGACCGACAGAAGCCTCCGTCTGTCCTGAAGAAAATCGAGGGTGAAACCCAAATTACAGAAAAACGGAGACATCAAAGTGGCAGAGCTAGCCCTATATAAGAGCAAACTCAGCCAAAGTCAAAAAAGAGACCCAGTCATCCTGATCAGCAACACAAAGCATCTTAGATAAGTCTCCAATGTCTGGTTTGTTCTCTCAGTTTGACCATTGGTCTGAGGATGAAAAGCCGAGGAGAAAGACAATTGAACACCCAGTTTAGAACAAAAAGTTCCTCCAAAATCTGGTAACAAACGGGACTCCTCTGTCAGACACAATGTTCTCAAGGAATGCCGTGTAAACGATCCACGTGCTGAAGGAACAACGGCACCAATTCAGAGGAGGAAGGCAACTTAGGTAATGGCACAAGATTTATCATTTTGGAAAACCTATCACAAATACCCAGATGGTGGCATTCTCTGAGAAACAGGAAGGTCGGAAATGAAATCCATAGAGATATGGTCCATGGTCTCTTGGCACAGGTAATGGCATCAACAAACCACAAGAGCGAGACAAAGGCTTTGAGCGAGAGCAAGTCCCGCAGGACTGCACAAATTCCCTGACACACGAGACAAGGTAGGCCACCAAAAGGACCGACTAACCAAGTCTCTGGTACCAAAAAATTCGGGATGCCCAGCCAATGCGGAACAAGAATCTCAGACACACACTCTTTTCCACTGATCCGGGACAAACAATTTTCCAACCGGGCAGCGCTCGGGCCTATCCTCCTGACACCCCTCCAGAGCAAGTCTCAAATTGGCGAGATGGCGGAAAGAACTACACCCTCTTTCAAAATAACAGAAGGATCAGATAACTCAGAGAGTCCGCAAGGAAGCTCCTCGAGAGGCATCCGCCTTAACATTCTTAGTGCCAGGAAGCAAGGAAACCACAAAAATTAAAACGTGTGAAAAACAAGGCCCACCTGGCCTGTCTAGGATTGAGTCGCTTGGCAGATTCCAATAGACCAATTCTTATGGTCCGTAAGGACCACCACCTGATGTTTGGCTCCCTCCAGCCAATGTCTCCACTCTTCAAAAGCCCACTTCATGGCCAATAACTCCCGATTACCCACTCATAAATACGTTCAGTAGGAAAAATTTTCGAGAGAAAAAGGCACAAGGGTTACTTTTAGAGGTCTCTGGATCTTTTTGAGACAAAACGCACCTGCCCCAATTTCAGAGGCATCAACCTCCACCTGAAATGGAAGAAAAACATCAGGCTGCCGTAGAACAGGAGCAGAAGTGAATCTCTGCTTCAGTTCCTGAAATGCAGAGACTGCCTCAGGAGGCCAATTCACCACATCAAACCCTTTCTGGTCAAATCAGTTTAATGGTTTAACAATAACCGAGAAATTAACCAATAAATTTACGATAAAAATTGGCAAAACCCAAAAATCTCTGAAGAGCCTTTAATGAAGTAGGTTGGACCCAATCACAGAGGGCCCGAACCTTGACCGGTCCATTCAATAACAGATGGGACAAAATGAATCCCCGAAATGAGATCCTCTGTACGCCAAAAAGACACTTTGATCCCTTCACATACAAGCATTCTTCTCAAAATCTGGAATACGTTCGAACATGTTTCACATGAGAGTCCGAGTCATTAGAAAAATTCAAGATATCATCCAAATAAACAATCAGAAATTTGTCCACAAAATCCCTGAAAATGTCATTCATGAAGGACTGGAAACGAAGGAGCATTAGTGAGCCCAAAGGCATCACCAGGCACTCAAAATGCCCTTCAGGGGTATTGAATGCCGCTTCCATTTTCCCCGTGCTAATGCGAATAAGGTTATACGCCCCCCTGAGGTCAAGCTTGGTAAACCAAGTAGCGTTTTTCACCCTGGAAAACAGGTCAGAAATCAAGGGTAACGGGTATTGATAAATTTCACAGTAATATTGTTCAAGAGACGATAATCAATACACGGCCTCAATGAACCATCCTTTTTGGCCACAAAGAAAAAACCGCACCTAAGGGTGAAGAGGATGGTCTGATATGACCCTTCTCCAATGATTCCTTGAATAAGACCGCATAGCGTCATGTTCAGGTACAGACAAGTTTAAAAAGGCGACCCTTATGGAATTTACTACCAGCACTAATTCAATAGCGCAGTCATAGCTCCTATGGGGAGGCAAGGAGCAGATTTACTTTCGCTAAACACATCAGAAAAATCAATCAAAAAGTCAGGAACATCCTGAGCCTGGGGGAGGCAGAAAAAACAGGAGTGTTGGTATTAACACATTGGCAGCCCCAACTGGTTTACAGACACAGATTTCCAATCCAAAACAGGATTATAAAACTGTAACCAAGGGAAACCCAGCACGATAATGTCATGCAGATTATACAGAACCAAAAAATTTGCAGCACTCCTGGTGATCAGGTTCAACCCTCATTATCACCTGAGTAGAAAACTGGGGTTTATTCTCAGCCAAAGGGTTAGAATCGATCCCCAGTAGGGGAATAGACTTCTGTAGGGGTTTTCAAGGGAAACCCAACGTTTAGCAAAATCATAATCCATCAGGTTAATAGCTGCTCCAGAATCAACGAAAGCCTTAGCAGAAAATGAGGACAGAGAGCATATCAGAGTGACAGTTAATAAAAACTTAGTCTGAACACTACCCAAGACAACGAGCGTGCAAAACCTTCCCCGCTTAGGGCAGACTGAAATAGCATGAGAGGCATCACCACAGTAGAAACATAACCCATTGCGCTTTCGAAACTCATGACGCTGGTGCCCCAAACACCACTCTATCACACTGCATGGGTTCAGAAGCTGTTCACAAGGCAACACCATTCCCAAACGCATACTTCTCCGCTCACGCAAACGTCTGTCAATTTGAATCGCTAATGACATAGAATCATTGAGACCAAGGGGACAGGGAATCCCACCATAACATCCTTTACATTATCTGACAGAACCCTTCCGGAAAAGGGCTGCCAAAGCGTCGTAAATTCCATTTGTCAGGACTGCCCACCTACGGAATCTCTGACAGTATAACTCAGCGTCATCAAGCCCCTGATTTAATGCCAACAAGGCTTTTTCAGCTTGATCAGTGACATTAGGCTCATCGTACAATAACCCCAAAGCCTGAAAAAATGCATCAACATCACTCAAAACAGGATCCCCAGGTGTCAGGGAAAAAGCCCAATCCTGAGGATCGCCGCGCAGGAAGAGATGAAAAATTTGAACCTGCTGCGCTGCTTTTCCCGAGGACTTAGTTTTTAAGGCAAAAAACAATTTACAATTATTTTTGAAATTCTGAACTTAGCTCGATCCCCTAAAAACAAATCTGGGATGGGAATCCTAGTTCCACAACAGGCAACCTAGCAAGAATAGGTAGCAATACTCTGAACCTCAGTGGCAAGCTGATCCACACGGCCAGACAACTGTGCAAACTCCATTGAGAAAAAGATCCTCCCCAGCACCCAGAGATACAGAGGGAAAAAAAAAAAAAAATGCAACAAACAAAAAATATCTCTGACAACTCTGACAACCTTTTTTTTCTTTCACAATATTTTTCCCTTCTGTGAGTACCACACAATTTTCAGTTATGGCCGGTGATACTGTTATGATTTGGTAGCTGAGGAGCGCAGGTAAAAAAAAAAAAAAACAATACACCCAGAGCAGTTTTGGGAAAATATGAGATTGCAGTACCCTGACTAACCACCACAACTAGAGGCAGCCGTGGAGCGTTCCTACGTTGGTCCTAGACGCCTCGTCACAGCCTGAGAAACTAACTACACCTAAAGATAGATATAGGAAAGCTATCTGCCCCGAGCAGAACCCCAAAGACAATAGAAAGCCCCCAAACATGTAATGGCGGTTAGACAAGATGAAATACTGACACAGAAAGAAAATAGTAAGAGCAAACGCTGGGCCCAAACTAACTAAATAGAAAAGGATAGGAAGGGTACTTACTGCAATCCCAGAAAACCCTGAAAAGCACCAACACCACTAATTTCAAAAACACCTGAGATCACACGACCTCTACCACCAAATTAGTTCTCTGGTGTAACAAAATCAAAACAGCAGCCACTGAAAAAACTGGAAAAAGCAAAAGTACATACATAAGTGGCTGAACTAAACTGAGAGGGCAAAAGCCCCCGAGGGGACCCTGAAGGCCCCCACAGAAGTGCAGGACAAAAAAGCAAAAATATAGCACAAAAACAAAAAGAAGAAAATGTCTTATCTGTTAGCAGGAGATGCAGACACGACACAGCAGGCTACAAGGGAAACAGGAATGAAGGATTCAGACCAGAACAATTGATCACCGGCAACCCTGATGGGAAGGTGACTCCCTTATAAAGACCAGTCAGTAACACCTGATTCCCAGTCCACACAATCTCACTGGACAGACAGCACCGCTTGTAACCACCCGGAGGAAGCCTCTGCTCAGAACTCATGTCAAACCCATTCACAACACTGTTTGAAATGTTATTTCTTAACTATTTTGTGTGACATATTTCTCTGTTTAAGGGAAAAAAATAAAAAATTTGAAAATTGCAAAATTTTTAAAATTTTTGCCATATTGCGTTTTTTCAAAAATAAACGCAAGGGATATCGAAGAAATTTTACCACTAACATGAGTAAAAATAGTCACGAGAAAACAATCTCAGAATCGCGAAGATCCGTTGAAGCGTTCCAGAGTTATAACCTCATAAAGAGACAGTGGTCAGAATTGTAAAAATTGGCTTGGTCATTAACGTGCAAACCACCCTGGGGGGTGAAGGGGTTAATGCGAATAAGGTTATACGCCCCCTGAGGTCAAGCTTGGTAAACCAACTAGCACTTTTCACTTTGGAAAACAGGTCAGAAGTCAAGGGTAACGGATATTGATATTTCACAGTGATCTTATTCAGGAGGCGATAATCTATACACGGCCTCAATGAACCATCCTTTTTGGCCACAAAGAAAAAAACGGCGCCCAAGGGTGAAGAGGATGGTCTGATATGACCCTTCTCCAATGACTCCTTGATATAAGATCGCATAGCATGGTGTTGAGGTACAGATAAGTTAAAAAGGCGACCCTTAGGAAATTTACCACCAGGCACTAACTCAATAGCGCAATCGTAGCTTCTGTGAGGAGGTAAGGACGCAGACTTACTTTCACTAAACACATCAGAAAAATCAGTCAAAAAGTCAGGGACATCCTGAGACTGGGGAGAGGCAGAAAAAACAGGAGTGTCAGTATTAACACTTTGGCAACCCCAACTGGTCACTGACACAGATTTCCAATCCAAAAGAGGATTATGAGTCTGTAACCAAGGGAAACCCAGTACAATAATGTCATGCAGATTATGCAACACCAGAAATTTGCAACTCTCCTGATGATCTGGTTCAACTCTCATTATCACCTGAAAATTGGGGTTTATTCTCCGCCAAAGGGTAGAATCAATGCCCAGTAAAGGAATAGACTTCCGCAGGGGTATCATGGGAAACCCACAACGTTTGGCAAAGTCAAAATTCATCAGGTTAATAGCTGCTACTGAATCAGCAAAATCCTGAGCTGAAAATGTGGACATGGAGCAAATGAGGGTAACAGTCAACAGAAATTTAGTCTGAACATTACCCAAGACAACTAAGTGCGCAAAACATCTTCCCCGCTTAGGACAGACGGAAATAGCATGAGAGGTATCACTACAGTTGTAACATAACCCATTGCGCTTTCGAAACTCATGACGCTGAGCCCCAGAAGTCACTCCATCACACTGCATGGGCCCAGAAGCTGGCTCACAAGGCAACACCATCTCACGCATACTTCTGCGCTCACGCAAACGTCTGTCAATTTGAATAGCCAATGACATAGAATCATTGAGACCAGAAGGAACAGGGAATCCAACCATAACATCCTTTACATTCTCTGACAGCCCCTTCCGAAAAAGGGCTGCCAAAGCATCATCATTCCATTTGGTCAGGACTGCCCACTTTCGGAATTTCTGACAGTACAACTCAGCGTCTTCAAGACCCTGATTTAATGCCAACAAGGTCTTTTCAGCTTGATCAGTGACATTAGGTTCATCGTACAATAACCCCAGAGCCTGAAAAAATACATCAATATCATTCAAAACAGGATCCCCAGGTGTCAGGGAAAAAGCCCAATCCTGAGGGTCGCCGCGCAGGAGAGAGATGACAATTTGAACCTGCTGTGCTGCGCTCCCCGAGGACTTAGGCTTTAAGGCAAAAAACACAAGAAAAAAAGGTAGCACACTGTAGCGCTATAGCTTGCAAACACGAAAATAGAAAAATATGAAAAATGAATTGCATCATTACCTTAGAAATATGAAAAATTGAGAAGTCTTAGCGCATAAGATGGCCAAATTATGTGAGCCTGATAGCCACGTCAAGGCTCTTCTCGTATATCAGGTCCTAACTAATGCCTATACTCGCTTAGAAAAGTCTGTCTGCATGGGAACATATGAGTCCTCTCTCAGACTTCAGACTAAAATCTACATCTCTGTGGAGGGTGATGAACCTGTTGTAATTAAAAAGCCTGTGACCACCAGGTGGAGTACTCAGGTAGAAGGTAAATTAATACATATCAAAAAACTGACCGGCACATCCAAACATAGATTCAGTGTGAACAGGTGCTAAACCTAGAGTCACCAACTCATATATATACACAAGAAAAAAAGGTAGCACACTGTAGCGCTATAGCTTGCAAACACGAAATATGAAAAATATGAAAAATGAATTGCATCATTACCTTAGAAATATGAAAAATTGAGAAGTCTTAGCGCATAAGATGGCCAAATTATGTGAGCCTGATAGCCACGTCAAGGCTCTTCTCGTATATCAGGTCCTAACTAATGCCTATACTCGCTTAGAAAAGTCTGTCTGCATGGGAACATATGAGTCCTCTCTTCAGACTAAAATCTACATCTCTGTGGAGGGGTGATGAACCTGTTGTAATTAAAAAGCCTGTGACCACCAGGTGGAGTGCTCAGGTAAAAGGTAAATGAATACATATCAAAAAACTGACCGGCACATCCAAACATAGATTCAGTGTGAACAGGTGCTACCTTTTTTTCTTGTGTATATATATGAGTTGGTGACTCTAGGTTTAGCACCTGTTCACACTGAATCTATGTTTGGATGTGCCGGTCAGTTTTTGATATGTATTCATTTACCTTCTACCTGAGCACTCCACCTGGTGGTCACAGGCTTTTTAATTACAACAGGTTCATCACCCCTCCACAGAGATATAGATTTTAGTCTGAAGAGAGGACTCATATGTTCCCATGCAGACAGACTTTTCTAAGCGAGTATAGGCATTAGTTAGGACCTGATATACGAGAAGAGCCTTGACGTGGCTATCAGGCTCACATAATTTGGCCATCTTATGCGCTAAGACTTCTCAATTTTTCATATTTCTAAGGTAATGATGCAATTCATTTTTCATATTTTTCATATTTCGTGTTTGCAAGCTATAGCGCTACAGTGTGCTACCTTTTTTTCTTGTGTATATATATATGAGTTGGTGACTCTAGGTTTAGCACCTGTTCACACTGAATCTATGTTTGGATGTGCCGGTCAGTTTTTTGATATATTAAGGCAAAAAACAACTTACAGTTATTTTTGAAATTCAGAAATTTAGCCCGATCCCCCCAAAACAAATCTGGCATGGAAATCCTAGGTTCCACAACCGGCAACCTAGCAAGATAGGTAGCAATACTCCGAACCTCAGTGGCAAGCTGATCCACACGGCCAGACAACTGTGCAAACTCCATTGAGAGAGAAAAAAAATCCTCCTCAGCACCCAGAGAAAAGAGGGAAAAAATGCAACAAACAGGAAAAAAAAAAAAAAATCTCTGACAACTCTGACAACTTTTTTCTTTCCACACTATTTTTCCCTTCTGTGAGTACCATATATTTTTCAGTTTGGCCGGTGATACTCTTATGTTAGGTAGCTGAGAAGGACATGAACAACAGCCGGGCAGCCGAACACCTGAGATGTTGATAACTAATGGGTTGCAGATTCCTAAACTAACCACACAACTAGAGGTAGCCGTGGAGCGTTCCTACGTTGATCCTAGACGCCTCGTCACAGCCTGAGAGATAACTACACCTAAAGGCAGAAATATGAAAGCTATCTGCCCCGGAGCAGATCCCCAAAGAAAATAGGAAGCCCCCAAACATGTAATGGCGGTTAGACAAGAAGAAAGCACGGACACAGACAGAAAATAGAATGAGCAAACGCTGGGGCCACAAGCTGACTAAATAGGATAGGACAGGAGAGATTACTTTCTGCAACCCAGAAAACCCTACAACAATCAAACAATTCTGATTACAAAAATACTGAGATCACACGATCTCGCCACCCACTAAATCAGATCTCAGTGTGAACAAAACCAAGCCGCAGCCACTGAAAAAGCAAGAAAAAGCAAATGAAGAAACAACAGTGGCTACAGACAAACTGTGAGGAGCACAGGCCCCAGGAGGGGACCCGGCTGTCCTCCACAAATGTGCACAAAACTATGCAAATAGCAAGCACAAAAAGAAAAGCAGAAAATATCTTATCTGAAAGCAGCAGATGCAGGCAAGACACCAGCAAACTTCCAAATGAACCAGGAACCACAATTGAGACCAGAACAATTGATCACCGGCAACCATCATGGGAGGGAACCTCCCTTATATCAGTCCAGTCAGTGATCCCAGATTGCCATTCCTCGCTGGAAGGTTCAGTACTGTCTGCAACCACCAGAGGGAGCCTCTCAGCTCATTCACAACATATGGTCTCAATACTATAGATTACCGACATGACTGCTACATATGCCCAAAAATTATTGTCCAAGTCAATAATGCCAGAATATGAAGTAATTTTTTTTTTATAAGGCTGGTAGAACTTTGTAGATGGGCTAATACAATGAGTACCTACAGACTGCTACTATGCCCAAAATTATTGTCCAGGCAACATGCAGATAGTTTTTTTTTTTATTAAAAGGCTGGTGGACTTTGTATAGATGGGCTAATACAATGAGTACCACAAACTGCTACATGCCCAAAATTATTGTCCAGGCAACATGCAGATAGAAATTTTTTTTTTATAAGGCTGGTGGAACTTTGTATAGATGGGCTAATACAATGAGTACCACAGACTGCTACTATGCCCAAAATTATTGTCCAGGCAACATGCAGATAGAATTTTTTTTTTTTATAAGGCTGGTGGAACTTTGTATAGATGGGCTAATACAATGAGTACCACAGACTGCTACTATGCCCAAAATTATTGTCCAGGCAACATGCAGATAGAATTTATTTTTTTTAAAGGCTGGTGGAACTTTGTATAGATGGGCTAATACAATAAGTACCACAGACTGCTACTATGCCCAAAATTATTGTCCAGGCAACATGCAGATAGAAATTCTTTTTTTTATAAGGCTGGTGGAACTTTGTATAGATGGCCTAATACAATGAGTACCACAGACTGCTACTATGCCCAAAATTATTGTCCAGGCAACATGCAGATAGTTTTTTTTTATTTTAAAAGGCTGGTGGAGCTTTGTATAGATGGCTAATACAATGAGTACACAGACTGCTACTATGCCCAAAATTATTGTCCAGGCAACATGCAGATAGAAATTCTTTTTTTTATAAGGCTGGTGGAACTTTGTATTGATGGGCTAATACAATGAGTACCACAGACTGCTACTATGCCCAAAATTATTGTCCAGGCAAAATGCAGATAGAAATTCTTTTTTTTTTAAGGCTGGTGCAGCTTTGTATAGATGCCCTAATAGAATGAGTAGCACACACTGCTACTATGCACACAATTATTGAACAGGATAGATGCAGCGAATAATTAGGAGTGATTTGAACGCTGGTGTAGGAGACAAAAAGTGATAGCAGCTGCTGTAACCTAGCCCTGAAAAGGGCTGCAATTACAAATAGTCACTGTCCCAAGTTGACCTATCTGTCTCTTTAAGAGTGAGCACAGACCTGCCTGCTAAAACTGCTAGGAACTGATGTAACGTAGACCTCAAAAGGGCTGTAATTACGAACTAGTCCCTACTCCCTAAACCTTCCTCTCTATTTCTCAACTATTTTGCTTGCAAGTGGCAGTTGCACAATGCACACACAATATAGCGCTAACAGCAGCAGTGCCGTCCAACACTGAGCTGCAGCAGTGAGAAAATGGTGGCGAGTGAGGAAATGGCTGGGTCTTATAGGGCAAGGACATGTGACATACACAGCCAATGACACATGCCCTTGCTTGTGTGAAAAAAAAACACCTCGATCCGTGTGTGCGCTGCTGATAGGCTGACAGACTGCACTGCCCACTGGAAATGCGGGAAAGAGAAGAAAAAAATGGAGATCTTCATTATCTCTGCAGAGATCCATGCCATGACCCTCACCCCGGCCACGCTGGACACTCAAAATGTGTATTAACAGTGATTCTCAGCATAACTGCTAAAAAATCCAGTGACGATTTAGGTGCACGAACAGTTATCGAATATAACCTTGAACAGCCGGATTTTTTCAAAATCGTTCGGGTTCGTCAAACGGCTCGAACACCGCCCAAAACAGCTCGAATTTGAGATTGGCGAACAGTTGGCTTCGAACACCGCTCATCTCTAGTTATATACCTGCAATAATATTTCTTAGCAATTTTCCCTTTAAAAATTTTTTTGGTTTGGTTTGACAGGTCTTTTTAAAAATTCATAAAACCCTCAGAATAGTCTGACAACATTATTCCCAGATACCATATGTGAGTCAGAAAGGCATGCAGGCATCTTCTCCATGCTGTTATCATTTAGTTTTTGCTTTTTCCCATCCATTTTAGCTTTTTTCCTATGCCCCCTGACATGTTTTTTGGGTCTAGCAGAAAAATATTCTGCTTTCCCATTGACTTGCATTGGATTCGTTATTCGGTATGAATACACAATTAGAAACTATTCGTCCCGATTTTCACGAATCCGAACATTTCATTATTCGATCATCACTAGTTAGTAGTAGAAGAATTTTTTTTTGTGTGGATGAGGCCTTTATAAAATAGACTAGATGCTCCAAACAATTTCAAAGTGAGATCTACCCTACTGTATGACATTAGTAACCGAAGAAATGTTTTTTTTTGACTGTGGATGAGGCCTGTATACATAGACAAGATGCTCCAAACAATTTCAAACTGAGATCTCCCCTACTGTATGATGTTAGTAACTGAAGACTTTTTTTGGCTGTGAAAGAGGCCTGTTTAACATAGACTAGATGATCCAAACAATTTCAGTCTGAGATTCCCCCTACTGTAGAACGTTAGTAACCAAAGACATTTGTTTTTTACTGTGGATGAGACTGTATAACACAGACTTTATGCTCCAAACTATTTCAAATGAAGATACTTTATCACGTTGATAACTGAACAAATTTGTTTTTAGAGTGGATGAGGCCTGTATAACCTAGAAGATATGCTTCAAACAGTTTCAAACTTGAATCTAGCCTGCTGTATCACGTTTGTAAAAAAAAAATATATATATTTTTTTCTATGTGCAACAACTCCGCACACACAACAATTTCACCGCCACTAAATGACAAGGTGTGATATGGTAGGCTGTATCACATTTAGCAACCTAAAAAACATTACCGTATATACTCGTGTATAAGCTGAGATTTTCAGCACCTTTTTTTGTGCTGAAAATGCCCCCTCGGCTTATACACGAGTCATAGGGCAGAAACCAGCGGGGGAGGGGATGCGGCGGCAGGAGCCGGAGCTGGGACATCATACTCACCCTCCCCATGCCATCGCTGAACGTCCCTGCAATCCTGCGTTCTCCCCGGCTTCCTGCAGCTCTCCAGCGCTGAGCGTGACGTAATACCCGCTCATTAAGGTCATGTAATATGGACGCGACGCCACTCCCATGGGCATGTAAAAAATAAACTCTGCACTCAACTTTAGATTGAAAATTTATTAAACGTGGTCCGAAAAAATATATAGTATGCAGGGAGGGACGTTTCGGTCACACGACCTTCATCAGCTACTATAATACATAACATCATGTAGATAAAGAGACAATGTCAATTAAGAAAGCAAAAGAAAATATAAATATATCCAGAAAATAAACACAAATATATATATACAGAAAATGTTAGGCTCAATTAAGGCTCAGAGACCAACTAGTATTTTTGAGGCACAGAGGGAATGAGTACAGTCTCAGACTTGTGGGAGGAATGTTTTATGGTATCAGTGCATATGAGAACATGAATACATACCCCTGTTATGTTATAACCTCAAACTTATGGACCCAATAGAGGAAAGCTTGAAAGCTGTGTAGAAGAATGAAAATTATATAGAGAAAGAAGACCCATATAACTGGCTGTAGGATTGTTGCCTACCAAACAATAGCAGCAATCAATAGGCAACAATCCTACAGCCAGTTATATAGGTCTTCTTTCTCTATATAATGATACCATAAAACATTCCTCCCACAAGTCTGAGACTGTACTCATTCCCTCTGTGCCTCAAAAATACTAGTTGGTCTCTGAGCCTTAATTGAGCCTAACATTTTCTGTATATATATATTTGTGTTTATTTTCTGGATATATTTATATTTTCTTTTGCTTTCTTAATTGACATTGTCTCTTTATCTACATGATGTTATGTATTATAGTAGCTGATGAAGGTCGTGTGACCGAAACGTCCCTCCCTGCATACTATATTTTTTTTCGGACCACGTTTAATAAATTTTCAATCTAAAGTTGAGTGCAGAGTTTATTTTTTACATTCAAGTGGTTTGGGCACCTACTCTAGCACCTCCTAAGGCTGTGCATACGTTTCCAATTCTACGTGTACTCCCATGGGCATGGCCTCCATATTCATGGCCTTAATGAGCGGTATTACATCACCGCTCAGCGCTGGAGAGCTGCAGGAAGCCGGGGAGAATGCAGGATTGCCGGCGGGACGTTCAGCGATGGCACGGGGAGGGTGAGTATGATGGAGGAGGATGGGGGGAGCATGGAGGAGGACAAGGAGCACGGAGCAAGACGGGGGGAGGACGGAGAGCACGGAGCAGGACGGGGGTGGGCACAGAGGAGAATGGGGGAGTGCAGAGCTGGATGGGGAGCACGGAGCAGGAAGGGGGAGGATGGAAAGCACGGAGCAGGACAGGATAATGGAGCAGGAGGAGGGGAGCACAGTGGAGAATGGGGCGCACAGAGCTGGATAGGGGAGCACAGAGCAGGACGGCAACTTATACACCCGGCTTATACGTGAGTCAATAAGTTTTCCAAGTTTTTTGTGGCAAAATTAGGGGGTCGGCTTATACACGGGTCAGCTTATACATGAGTATATACGGTAGTTTTTTAATTTGCATGAGCTATGCAGACTGTTGAACTTCACCGACACTAAATTACAAGTTGATACGCGGCGTGCTGAATCACGTTAGAAATGTCCATATCTCCCAAAGAAAAAAATTTTTTTTTTGAAAGTGCAACAAATACTTAAAATTACAGAAGTGAAAAAATAGATGGACAAAATAGCAAGTGGTGCCTCAGGTGACACAGCCAACGCGTTTCGACCTCACCGGGTCTTATTCATGGTACATTGAACCATGAATGCCCGGTGATGTCGAAATGCGTTGGCTGTACCACCTGACACACCACTTGCTATTTTGTCCATCTATTTTTCCACTTATGTATTTTTAATTATTTGTTGCATTTTCAAAAATTTTTTTTTTTAATAAATGTTTGTATTTTTGTATTTTAACATCCATTCAGCGCTGGAGATTCCTCTTCTTATATATTTACAATGGTGGTTCAGCCATCTTGATGAAGTGGGGGATGCATAAAGGCTGTATGAGGTAGTCACCTACCAGTATTTGTGGTGCTGTTGTGTGCGGTGGAGTTTGATGGAGGGTAATTTTCAGATAGGTAGTGAATGGGCTACACACACATAAAAGGACTTTGATTAGGGAACGTGGTAAGTCGCTCTGAACAGATGTGTTTTAAGGAAGCGGATTGGCGCAACGCCGGAGAAGTCTTGGAGCCGGGAGTGGGAGGTACGGATTAGTGCAGAGGTTAGTCGAAAGTCGCTTGCAGAGCGTAACGAGTGGGTAGGCTGATAAACATAAATGAGGGAAGAGATATAAGGGGTTGCCGCATTGTGGAGAGTTTTGTGGGTGAGAACAAGCAGTTTGATTTGGATCCTATAATGAATGGACTGCCAGTGCAATGACTGGCAAAGAGTAGACATGTCCGAGTACCGATTAGCCAGATGGATGACCCTGGCTGCTGCATTAAGGATGGACTTGAGAGGGGAAAGTCAAGTGAGGGGGAGGCCAATTAATAGAGTATTACAGTAGTCCAGGCGAGATTGGATCAGGGCAACAGTGAGGGCTTTTGCTGTTCCCATAGTGAAAAAGGGGCAGTTTCTAGAGATATTCATTAGGTGTAAGCAGCAAGAGCGGGCATGAGATTTTATATGGGAGGTAAAGGAAAGATTGGTGACAAACATAACACCCAGACAGCACGCCTACTGACTAGGCATTATTATGGTGCCACCCACGGAGAGGGTGATATCAGATTTAGGAAGGTTAGTAGATGGCAGGAGCAGAAGAAGTTCAGGCTTGGAAAGGTTGAGTTTCAGATAGAGAGCGGGCAAGATGTTGGAGACTGCTGACAGACAGTCACTGGTGTTCTGTAGTACAGCAGAGGTAAGGTCAGAGGATGACGTGTATAGTTGTGTACCATCAGCATAAAGATGGTACTGAAAGCTAAATCTGCTGATGGTCTGTCCAATTGTGGCTGTGTAGAGAGAGAAGAGAAGGGGGCCATGGACTGAGCCCTGAGGGACCCCAATAGTGAGAGGAAGAGGAGATGAAGTGTAGCAAGTGAGCGTTACACTGAAGGAGTGGTCAGAAAGATAGGAAGAGAACCAGGAGAGAGCAGTGTCCTTTATGCCTATTGACTGAAGCATAGAGAGTAGGAGATGGTGGTCAACAGTGTCGAAAGCTGCAGAGTTCGAGAAGAATGAGCAGAGAGTGGACACCATTACATTTTGCTGTCAGATGGTCGTTAGTCACTTTGATGAGCGCAGTTTCTGATGAATGTAGTGGGCGGAAGCTGAACTGTGATGAATCAAGGAGAGAGTGGAAAGGTAACAGGTAAGGTGGGAGTAGACCAGGTGCTCCAAGAGTTTAGAGATGAAGGGGGTTGGAGACTGGTCGGTAGTTATTTGTGCAAATAGTCCCAGTGTCAGGTGCAGCATTTCTCGACTGTTACATTGTCAAAATGCCGCTGAAACAAGATGTCCAACAATATAATAAGTAATGGGGGCACCACAGGGAAATCACAATGGGGATCCTCCCAAAACCTGTGAACTTGAGAAGTCATAAACCATAAAGAAAAGACATAGGCAAAAGAACGGGGATCACCCAGCAATAACTCAAAATAATCAAGCAGTTTTATTGACACCAACACCAAAACAGTATAAAAACATTTAAAAGTCACAGATGTGACATAACAAAACATAGAAGCCTATAATAAAGCTTATAGCCCCACCCTAATGCATATGTGCACAGTACAAAACTATATGTCCTAATATCCTGATACAACAAGATGTCCACTTTTTATATGGAGGAGAGGGACATGTGATTTCATCAGCCAATGACAAGCCGTTGTGTCAGGACATTGTGGATGTTTCCTGCACCCTGATTGGCTAGCCGCAATGTGCATGCATAAAGTTAGAAGAAAAAAAAAGTTTAAAAGCACGCCGCTCCTCTGAGCTTTGCCAACCCCCTACCCTCACCAAACACGTGCCCCATGCTCATCATACACCACCTTTATTGTTTCCAAATTGCTCAAAATATTTTAGTGGCAATGCAAATATTTTCCCACACTTTTTACCTAATGTTTCCGATTATTTCTGATTCTATAGAATTGTGTTTGTGTTTCCGATCATGAATCCGAATGTGCCATATTCATGCCGATTTTATGTTTGGTTATCGTTTTTCGCTCATCTCTAATACAGAATACCTGGAAACTTCACATACCCCAAACGTAAATGAAAGGACAGGGTGCTGGGTTGGAAGGCTCACAAAAACCCACAGGAAAAGCAACAGTGAATAATAAGGCAAAGTAATTCCTAGCTGAGGAGCTGTAACTTCAAACACTCATCTATCTTGAAGTATAGCCAAGAAAGCAGGTGCCTCACTCATCACTACCAATGCCACAAGCCCTTTTGTCTGGACGTTGTGGATGTTTTCTGCACCATGATTGGCTGCCAGAATATCAACACCACATTAAGTTTATTAAAAAAAATACATAAATAACAGTTCACCACTCCTCTGACCTCTCCCTAACCATTCATCTCATCAAACTCGTCCACCCCGCTCATCATACAGTACCACTATCCAAGCCAAAGTCATAACAAAAGCATTAATGGAAACTCGATCATTTACTGAACTTTGACTGAATTTTCTCGAATTTAAGGAAAATGATCTGGAATCCGAACCACGAATCCTAATGTGCAAGGTTCATGCTGAAATTTGAGATTGGCGAACATTTTCTGAACAAGTTCGCTTATCTCTACTAGTTACATCCCTCCAGGCTCTCCTTGGACCATTGCACAGTGGTTCACTCCTGTTATAGCTTCTTAGAAGAATCCATGGCTGCTGGTTTTTGGCAAAAGGTTAGAGGGGGCTGCATTTGATAAAGCTTAGAAATTTGTATCACCTGGCTTTTCCTAACAGTGATAGTGAACAATTCATAACCCTAATAGGCTAATTAAGGTCTGCAATCTTAGTCAAAGTTATCTAAACACACAAATCTACAAGGGTGCCCAAACGTTTGCATAGACACTTTTTAATTAAACGCAACTCGAAAATGCGTAAGTATTGGGGAATAAGGAGCATCTATTGAGAAAAAATATGTTGAAAAAAATAGATTTTCAATGAATATATATACTGTATATACTCGAATATAAGCCGAGATTTTCAGCCCATTTTTTAGGGCTGAAAGTCCCCCTCTGGCTTATATTCGAGTCATATACCAGGGGGTCGGCGGGGGAGGGGGAGCGCAGCTGTCCTATATACTCACCCCTCCGCCGGCACGGTCTCTGCAGCCCCCCTGCTCTTCTCCCACGGTCCCGGCGCCTGTGTTCAGCCCTCAGTGGTACCGCTCATTAAAGTCATGAATATGCACATATTCATGACTTTAATGAGCGGTAACACGTGACCGCTGAACACTGGCGCCGGACCGTGGGAGAAGAGCAGGGCAGAGACGCGCTGGCAGGAGGGGTGAGTATAAGGGATATTTACCTGTCCCATTCCACCAATGCGCTGCTGTGTCCTCGGGTCCTCTTGCTGCGATATTCAGGCAGAGGGCGCGATGACGTGGTTACTGAGCGCTGCGCCCTCTGGCTGATCATTCACTGCTGGAGGACCCGGAAGACAGCGGCGAGCAGCGGTTAACCCGGTGACAGGTAAATGTCTCAGGTGCCGGGCCCTGAGCGAGCTGTGACACCGGCACCTGTCCCCCATAGCACGCCGGTGTCCCCGCCTGCTCAGGACACCGGCACCTGGCCCCCGGCGACAAGAGGTGAGTATGTCTTTTTTTTTTTCGGTTGCAGCAGCAGCGGCAGCGTATGAGGCCTATACTATGGGGCATCTATGGGGGGCATAATCTATGGAGCATCTATAGGGGCATAATCTATGGGGGCACGATCTATGGAGCATCTATGGGGGAATAATCTATGGGGGCACAATCTATGGATCATATATGGGGGCACAATCTATGGATCATATATAGGGGCACAATCTATGGATCATCTATAGGGCACAATCTATGGATCATCTATGGGGCACAATCTATGGATCATATATGGGGGCACAATCTATGGATCATATATGGGGCACAATCTATGGATCATCTATGGGGGCACAATCTATGGAGCATCTATGGGGGCATAATACATGGGGCAGCATATAGGGCATAATCTCATTTTTCACCCTAGGCTTATACTCGAGTCAGTAAGTTTTCCCAGTTTTTTTGTGGCAAAATTAGGGGGTCGGCTTATACTCGGGTCGGCTTATACTCGAGTATATATGGTATATAAAATAAGAAATTTAAAAATTGAAGCAGATAGAAAAGTAGTGCGCTGACATAGATGATTAGATAAATTTATAATGTAAGGAGATATATATATATATTATATATATATATATATATACGAACACCAGAAGACCAAGTAAATATTAAATGACTAAAACAAAGCTCCAAGTATTTGATTTTGGCTGTTTTGTTTGGAAAACTATAATTTAGTTTTTATATGTAGTATGTAGAGAGTGGCATACCAGATCTGGCTTGTCAAGGTAAGGAGGCTTATTCGCCATGCAATGCTCCTCTGGGAAATTTAATATGCAAATTGCCTCTTCAGAAAGAAAGAGAACTTGGTCTCTATAGCGCCACCTGTTGGAATGAGCGATCCTACAAGTCACAATCAACCCTTTAACAAGTCTTGTAATATGACTTAGAATAAAAACCAAATCAGAATCAGGCTATTGGCCCTCGTCAGTGCAAAGTATGAGAACTGATTTGGCTATGTGAGAGGCTCTGGACTGGGGTCTAAGGGGTAAGGTTTCCCCTTGTGGAGAGTGACATACCATATCTGGCTTGTCAAGTTAAGGAGGCTTATTCACCGTGCAATGCTCCTCTGTGAAATTTAATATGTAAATTGACTCTTCAGAAATAAAGAGGACTTGAACCCTATAGCGCCACCTGTTGGAAGTAGCAATCCTACAAGTCACAATCAACCCTTTAACGAGTCTTGTAATATGACTTAATTTGCAGACATTTTCAGCACCTAGTGATGCCTTTTGGGCTCACTAATGCCCCTTCCGTCTTCCAATCTTTCATGAACGATATTTTCCGGGATTTTGTGGATAAGTTTCTGATCGTTTATTTGGATGATATTTTGATTGTTTCCAATGACTGGAATTCTCATGTGGAACATGTTCAGATGGTATTCCGGATTTTGAGAGAAAATGCTTTGCATGTTAAGGGCTCAAAATGTCTCTTTGGCGTACAGAAGGTTTCATTTTTGGGAATCATTTTGTCTCCATCCGCTATTGAAATGGACACGGTCAAGGTTCAGGCCATTTGTGATTGGGTTCAGCCCACTTCATTGAAGGCTGTTTAGAGATTTTTGGGTTTGCTAATTTTTACCGTAAATTTATAATTTCTCTGGTATTGTGAAATCATTGACTGATTTGACCAAAAAGGGTTCTGATGTAGTGAATTGGTCTCCACAGGCAGTTTCGGCGTTTCAGGAGCTTAAGCAGAGATTCACTTCTGCTCCTGTTCTACAACAACCTGATGTTTCTCTACCATTTCAGGTGGAGATAGATGCTTCTGAGATTGGTGCAGGAGCCGTTTTGTCCCAAAGGGATCCTGTAACCTCTAAGAGTAACCCTTGTGCCTTCTTCTCTCGAAAATTTTCCCCAGCTGAACGTAATTATGATGTGGGGAATCGGGAATTATTGGCTATGAAGTGGGCTTTTGAAGAGTGGAGACAGATATCAAGTTGGAGGGAGCCAGATATCAAGTTGTGGTCCTCACTGACCACAAGAACCTGATCTATCTTGAATCAGCCAAGCAATTAAATCCTAGACAGGCCAGGTGGGCCTTGTTTTTCACGCGTTTTAATTTTGTGGTCTCCTTTCTTCCAGGCACTAAGAATGTTAAGGCGGACGCCCTCTCTAGGAGTTTCTTAGCGGATTCTCTTGATGTGACTGAGCCTACTGCCATTCTGAAGGAGGGTGTGGTTCTTTCCGCTATCTCACCCGATTTGAGACTGGCCCTGGAGGAATTTCAGGGGTACAAACCTGAACGTTGCCCTGTGGGAAAATTGTATGTCCCAGACCAATGGAGGAAGAAAGTAATGTCTGAAATTCATGGCTCTGCGTTGGCTGGTCGTCCCGGTATTTTTGGTACCAGAGATTTGGTGAGTCGGTCCTTTTGGTGGCCTACTCTATCTCGTGATGTCAGGAAATTTGTGCAGTCCTGTGGGACTTGTTCTCGGTCCAAACCTTGCTCTCGCTCTAGTGGATTGTTAATGCCACTGCCTGTGCCCAGGACGCCATGGACCCATATCTCTATGGATTTTATTTCCGACCTCCCTGTCTCTCAGAGAATGACTGTTAACTTGGTGATCTGTGATAGATTTTCCAAGATAATCCATCTTGTGCCACTGCCAAAGTTGCCACCCTCAGGGGTGTTAAACGCCATCTTCCATTCATCACCGTGCTTAATGTGAACAAGATAATACGCCCCCCTAAGGTCAAGCTTGGTAGGCCAACTAGCACCTTTCACTCTGGAGAATAAATCAGAAATCAGGGGTAAAGGATACTGATATTTATCAGTGATCATAGTCAATACATAGCCTCAATGAACCATCCTTTTTGGCCACAAAGAAAAAGCCAGCACCTAAAGGTGAAGAGGATGGTCTAATATGACCTTTCTCCAATGACTCTTTGATATAAGATTACATAGCCTCATGCTCAGGTACAGACAACTTGAAGAGCCGACCCTTGGGAAATTTACAGTCATGGCCAAAAGTTTTGAGAATGACACAAATATTTTATTTTCACATGATCAGCTGCCCTTTGGTTTTTATGTGTGTTTGACAGATGTTTTTATCACAGACAGAAATATAATTGCAAACATATGAGTAACAAAAGCTTATATTGACAGTTAGAATGAGTTAATGCAGCAAGTCAATATTTGCAGTGTTGACCCTTCTTCTTCAGGACCTCTGCAATTCTCCCTGGCATGCTCTCAATCAACTTCTGGACCAAATCCTGACTGATAGCAGTCCATTCTTGCACAATCAATGCTTTCATTTTGTCTCTTGATGATTGACCACAAGTTCTCAATGGGATTAAGATCTGGGGAGTTTCCAGGCCATGGACCCAAAATCTCTATGTTTTGTTCCCTGAGCCATTTAGTTATCACCTTTGCTTTATGGCAAGGTGCTCCATCATGCTGGAAAAGGCATTGTTGATCGCCAAACTGCTCTTGGAGGGTTGGGAGAAGTTGCTCTTGGAGGACGATTCTGGTACCATTCTTTATTCATGGCTGTGTTTTTAGGCAAGACTGTGAGAGAGCCGATTCCCTTGGCTGAGAAGCAACCTCCACACATGAATGGTTTCAGGATGCTTAACAGTTGGCATGAGACAAGACTGGTGGTAGCGCTCACCTTGTCTTCTCTGAATGAGGCGTTTTCCTGATGTCCCAAACAATCGAAAAGGGGATTCATCAGAGAAAATAACTTTACCCCAGTCCTCAGCCTGTACCTTTTGCAGAATATCAGTCTGTCCATGATGTTTTTTCTGGAAAGAAATGGCTTCTTTGCTGCCCTCCTTGAGACCAGGCCTTGCTCCAAGAGTCTCCGCTTCACAGTGCGTGCAGATGCACTCACATCTGCCTGCTGCCATTCCTGAGCAAGCTCTGCACTGCTGGTAGCCTGATCCTGCAGCTGAAACACTTTTAAGAGACAATCCTGGCGCTTGCTGGTCTTTCTTGGGCGCCCTGGAGCCTTTTTGGCAACAAAGGAACCTCTCTGTTAGGGTTCGAGTTCCCGCTGCTGCACAAGGGGAGTCTCGAACCAGTCCCGCTGCGGTCTCCCATTCATCTCCGGCCGCAGTGGAGCCTGCTCAGCAGAGATGTCGGTCCAAGCGTCTTGCCCACTCCACTACTGTGCAGTGACTTGCTGCTGCCTTTCCTGGATCTGCTATTATAGCCAGTGTTGGAGCAGACGTCTTTGGGACAAAGTCCTGCGTTTTCCCTTCTGAGCATGCCCAGAGTGAGATCTCTCATTGGAGATCAGGGGTCACATGCTCAGGTACTGCAGCGGCTCCTATTGGTCCGCCAGGAAGGCCCTGCGATTACTGATGTTCGGGAACAAGTTTCATTGGTCCTGGTTTCTGGCAGGTCCTGTAGCTGTTGCTATAAAAGGGTAGCATGGCTGGGCCGCCATGCGCTAATATCAACCATTGTATGCTATGCGCCAGTGTGATCATGCGTATGTGTGGTTAGGGACCCGGCTGAAATAAGCCACTAGAATACCGACTTAATCGGTGAGGAGTTTGGTATGGTAGCTGGTCAGGGTCGGTGTCCTAGATGCCCTAGATTACCGGCATAACCGGTGAGGAGTTTTGATTGCCGTATTCAGGGTCTGGCGTTCAGACGCCATAGATTGCGGGTGACTCCCGCGAGGACATTAGCACATGATCACGCTTTATGTACGCTTAGCACTTAACTGTGTACCTCAGAGCCTGACAGGACAAGGTGCTTTTTCTCTGCGGCCCTGTGACGTAACAGGGTTCGCTTTCTACGCTAGACAGCGCCCTAGCGTGTTTTCTTTGCGACTCAGTTGTGTCTAGTGAGTGCGCACACATCGCCATATAGAGCTGCGGCTCTCTTTCTTGCGGCTCTGTGGATTAACAGAGTTTGCACTTATTGCCACAGCGCATTACGGCGTTTATGTTAGCGACTCTGCGGGATAACAGAGTTTGCTTCTCGCGCCATTTTTACTAGCAGCAGGCTCCGCTTGCACGGTGGACCCCGGGCTGCGAACGCACCTCTCTACATTATATATTTGGTGCGTTCCGCAGACCCTTAACATAATATTAGCGCCAGGGTCTGGCTAGTAAAATGGCGGATGACCAGCGTCTATCGCAGTACATCCAGCAGCTGGAGGGTAGGTTGGCGGCTCTTGAGCGCACAACCTCAGCTGTGGATGTTACCGCACTCGCTGTTCAGGCTGCTAGCGTGGCTGCAGCCAGTTTGTCTTCTGCCACCTCTGCCCCTACATTATCCCACCTCCCGCTTCCTGACAAGTTTGCCGGTGACAGCAAGCAATGTCGGGGATTCGTGAGTCAGTGCTCTATACAGCTCGAGCTTCTGGCTGCACGTTTCCCCACGGATCGGGCACAAGTGGGTTTTGTACTCTCTCTACTCTCGGGCAGAGCGTTGGAGTGGGCAACGCCGCTGTGGGAGCGCGACGATCGTGTGGTGCGGAGTGCTCCTCGTTTCTTGGAGGCTCTTAAAAAGGTCTTTTTAGGACCTCAGGTCACCCACGAAAGGGCACTTCAACTGCTGGCATTGGCACAGGGTTCGTCTTTGGTCAGTCAGTTTTCCGTCCAGTTTCGGACTCTGGCCTCAGAGCTAGACTGGTCAGATAAAGTTCTTATTCCAGTTTACTGGCGAGGTCTGGCTGACCATGTTAAAGACGCTTTGGCTACCAGGGAGATTCCCGCCACACTGGAGAAGCTTATCTCCATATCTACCCGCATTGACCTCCGTTTTCACGAGCGGAGGTTGGAGCGGGCCCAGTGTAGGCAGAGAATTCGGTTGGCTCCCACCTTTGCCAAACCTCTCTAATCTTCCGATCTGGCGTCCGAACCCCAAAAGGCCACAGAGGTTCCTCATGCAGGACCTAAGTCTCGGACCGTCCGAGTATCCGTGGTCTGTAACCTTTGTCAGCAGACAGGACACTATGCCAACAAATGTCCACAGCGATCGGGGAAGCGATCGCGTCTAGTGGCCCTGGGAGGAGGTTCACTAGAGACAGCGGCATTTTCCTCCAAGATGACATTTAAAGGGACAATCACTGCAGGCACTTCCACTTTCACCGCCGACCTTTGCGTGGACTCAGGAGCAGAGGGGAACTTCATGTCTCTAACTTTGCTCGCCGTCATGCAATACCTCTGGTGGCGCTTGACAAATCAGTGACTGTCCAGTGACAAATCAGTGACATTGCCCTCACAAATTACACACCAGACTGTTCCACTTGCATTGTTAGTATCTCCTTCCCATCAGGAACTTACTTCCCTACTCGTCCTTCCCGAGGGAATAGACGAGATCCTATTAGGTATACCTTGGCTCCGTTTCCACTCCCCACATATAGAGTGGACTTCGGGTAGGATACTGGGTTGGAGTGATGCATGTAGAGGCAGATGTGTCAGGAGTTGCGTTCAGGTTACCACTACTGAGTTACCCGCAGATCTTACTCCACTTCCCAAGTGCTACTGGTCATATGCAGACGTGTTCTCCAAGAAGGCTGCGGAGACTCTTCCGCCTCATCGCCCCTATGACTGTCCTATCGACCTCTTGCCTGGCGCAGAACCTCCTCGGGAAGGGTCTATCCCCTCTCTCTTCCTGAGACAGAGGCCATGTCGCAATATATTCAGGAGAACCTGGCAAGAGGGTTTATTAGGAAGTCGGTGTCACCGGCAGGGGCGGGATTCTTCTTCGTGCAGAAGAAAAACGGAGAATTACGTCCGTGTATTGATTACAGGGGTCTTAACGCCATCACCGTTAAAAACAAGTACCCGTTGCCCTTGATTTCTGAGCTCTTCGATAGGCTTCGGGGAGCAAGGGTATTCACTAAACTAGATCTGCGCAGTGCTTATAACCTGATTCGCATCCGTGAGGGGGACGAATGGAAGACGGCTTTTAATACCAGGGATGGGCATTACGAATATCTGGTGATCCCCTTTGGGCTCTGTAATGCCCCAGCCATTTTCCAAGACTTTGTCAATGACATCTTCCGGGATATGCTCTCCACCTCGGTCGTAGTCTATCTGGATGATATACTCATCTTCTCTCCAGATATGGACTCCCACCGGAGAGATGTTTGCAGAGTCTTCGACCTCTTACGGGCTAATTCCCTTTATGCTAAGTTAGAGAAATGTATGTTTGAGCTGGAGTCTTTACCTTTCCTTGGTTATATCATCTCAACCCAGGGATTGGCTATGGATCCGGCCAAACTACAGGCCGTGATGGACTGGCAGGAACCCCACTCTCTTAAAGCGGTGCAGCGCTTTATGGGGTTCATTAATTACTATCGCCAGTTCATTCCGCATTTCTCTACCTTGGCAGCTCCCTTGGTAGCCCTCACCAAGAAGGGAGCAAATCCCAAATTGTGGTCGGAAGAGGTCTCCAAGGCTTTCACTTCTATTAAGTCTCATTTTGCTAGCGCTCCCATCCTACATCGCCCCGATGTTGATAAGCCATTTTTATTGGAGGTGGATGCCTCATCCGTTGGTGCTGGAGCAGTCCTCTTCCAAAAGGATGCTCAAAGTCGGAAGCATCCTTGCTTCTTCTTCTCTAAGACCATCACATCAGCGGAGAGGAATTATTCCATCGGGGATAGGGAGTTGCTAGCCATGAAGTTGGCCTTCTCTGAATGGAGACATCTGTTGGAGGGGGCCCGCTTTCCCTTCCAAGTCTTCACCGACCACAAAAATTTGGTGTATCTGCAGACAGCCCAGCGGCTTAACTCTCGCCAGACCAGATGGTCCTTGTTCTTCTCCCGGTTTAATTTCACACTCCATTTCCTCTCGGGAGAGAAGAACATTCGTGCCGACGCTCTCTCTCGCTCTGTGGTGTCCTCTGAGGAGGAGGTGGAGGAGCCTCGACTTATTGTCCCCACAGAGAGCCTGAGAACAGTGGCCCCGGTTTCGCTAGAGTCTGTGCCCCCGGGCAAGACTTTTGTACCTACCAACTTGCGACCGGAGGTACTCTCTTGGGCACATTCGTCCAGGGTGGGTGGACACTTTGGGGAAAAGAGGACATCTGAATTGCTGGCGAGGACATACTGGTGGCCGCATATGGTCCGTGACGTTGGGGACTATGTTCGGGCGTTTGTCTCCTGCGCCAAGAATAAGTCTCCAAGACAACGGCCAGCTGGGTTACTTTACCCTTTGCCGGTGGCAGACAGGCCCTGGGAGATGGTTGGAATGGACTTTGTGGTGGGCTTGCCCAAGTCTCGGGGTTGCACCATCATTTGGGTAATCACCGACTATTTTTCCAAAATGGTGCATTTGGTGCCGCTACCACGGTTACCTTCTGCACGGGCTCTGGCAGCGTTGTTCGTTAGGCACTAGAGTTGAGCGATACTTTCCGATATCCAAAAGTATCGGATTCGGAATGGTATCGCCGATACCCAAAAAATATCGGCGATACCCGATACCGATACCGGAAATCCAATGTAAGTCTATGGGAACAAAATATCGGAATTAAAAAAAACCCATTCTTGCCTTGTTGGTTAATTGTACATGAAGGAAAACAACAAAGAGTAATGTAGAATGTATTGGGGAAGGTTGAGGAGACATTAAAGGCATAGATGTTTAACCCAATCAAATGGAATAGCATTAATATTTTTTTTTTTAAAGATGTTCGGATTGACGAAGAAATTGACAATGTTGTTAACGTTTTTTCTATTTTGGCAAATATGTATATTTCACAACTTCCATGCTCTTCACCTTTTTAACTTTTGACACACTTTCTCCTTCATAATCTTCAGCAGCATCATCTTTTTCATCAAATTATTCTTCATCTTCACCTTCTTTATCTTCTTCTTAAACTTCTTGCTATTCATCTTTTTGTTAACATTACTCATATTCTTCTTATTCAACTATTATTCTTCTTCATATTGTACTTCATCTTCTTCATCATATTCTTATTTGTGACAGAGATTCCTGTACTTGTAATCTGTCAAAGTATGAATTTTTCATCCTTCCGTTCTTGCTGTCACAAAAGATTTAAATTACAACAGTATTTGTCCGTGTTCAGTTTAGCCTGCAGCAGCAGGCATTTTCCAGGGCACCACGAGGAGGAACGGACTCACCCCCATACACTGCTTAGTCTTCTTCTGCTTATAATTTAGAGCATATATTTTGCTCTTCATTTTGGTCTTATACTTCATGTTCTTCTGCTTTTTGATCTTCTGCTTATTGTTCTTAAGTCTCTTGTTCTGTATCTTGTAGTTTGTCTTAACCTTCTTAGTCCTGTTGGGTAATCTTTTATTTCTTCTTTGTGATGGTGTTTAGGCTGGTTGGCTTGATGCTCGTCGTCCTTGTGGTCGTCATCTTCTTCGGGGTGGTCATCAGGGTCGTCGTCTTCATTGTTGGAGATCCAGAGTGATTACCCAAAAAAACATTTAAAAAATCTTCAATTTGTAAATGTAGCAGAAGGTACAAGAGCCAATGCAAGTAATGAGGACCAGCTGACTGTGCTGGAACCCGGAGAGGCAGCAGAAGGAAAAGAGCCAATGGCACAACCGAGGACCAGCTGACGTTACTGGGACATGGTTACTAAGCAGGAGGTACCTGTGCTCCAAAGCACTACCAAGGACCAGCAGACGTTGCTGGAACTCGGATACCGAGATGGAGGCACCTAGGCCAAAGGCACTGCGGAGAACCAGTTGACGGTACTGGAACCCGGACGGGTAGCAGAAGGTACAAGAGCCAATGCAAGTAACGAGGACCAGCTGACTGTGCTGGAACCCGGAGGGGCAGCAGAAGGAAAAGAGCCAATGGCACAACCGAGGACCAGCTGACGTTACTGGGACACGGTTACTAAGCAGGAGGTACCTGTGCTCCCAAGCACTACCAAGGACCAGCAGACGTTGCTGAAACTCGGATACCGTGATGGAGGCACCTAGGCCAAAGGCACTGCGGAGAACCAGCTGACGGTACTGGAAACCGGACGGGTAGCAGAAGGTACCCATGGAAATTTAAGTTGACAGGCCGCGAGCCGGCCGCAGTTACCCAATCCCACAGTACTACAGTGGGTGATTGTCCTATTGTCACAACGGAAACAGCCTTTATTTGCATATCCCGCAGCACACATAGGAAGCACCTAAACTCCAGGCACCATAGAGTCGGCTAACCCGACCGCAACACGACAAGACAACTTATTGGAGGCTAAGTGACGTTTACACTGACAGGAAACAGATGGCGTGCTGTAACCAGTCTGGGCAGGAGTGAGTACCCGTGCCAATGACACTTCCGAGCAACAACTGTCGGTGTTGGAGCCCAGGGATTAGAATAGAGAACCGGTTGGAGGCAGCAGGACTTTTTGCCGTTCACACAGCAGGGGAACAGCTGACATTACTGAACCCCAGTAACACAGGAGCAAGTGTTGACTGTGCTAACAGCACTTCCGAGCAACAACTGGCGGTGTTGGAGCCCAGGGATGAGAAGAGAACAGGGTGGAGGCAGCAGGACTGTTTGCCGTACACACAGCAGGGGAACAGCTGACATTACTGAACCCCAGTAACACAGGAGCAAGTGTTGACTGTGCTAACAGCACTTCCGAGCAACAACTGGCGGTGTTGGAGCCCAGGGATGAGAAGAGAACAGGGTGGAGGCAGCAGGACTGTTTGCCGTACACACAGCAGGGGAACAGCTGACATTACTGAACCCCAGTAACACAGGAGCAAGTGTTGACTGTGCTAACAGCACTTCCGAGCAACAACTGGCGGTGTTGGAGCCCAGGGATGAGAAGAGAACAGGGTTGAGGCAGCAGGACTGTTTGCCGTACACACAGCAGGGGAACAGCTGACATTACTGAATCCCAGTAACACAGGAGCAAGTGTTGACTGTGCTAACAGCACTTCCGAGCAACAACTGGCGGTGTTGAAGCCCAGGGATGAGAAGAGAGCAGGGTGGAGGCAGCAGGACTTTTTGCCGTTCACACAGCAGGGGAACAGCTGACATTACTGAACCCCAGTAACACAGGAGCAAGTGTTGACTGTGCTAACAGCACTTCCGAGCAACAACTGGCGGTGTTGGAGCCCAGGGATGAGAAGAGAACAGGGTGGAGGCAGCAGGACTGTTTGCCGTACACACAGCAGGGGAACAGCTGACATTACTGAACCCCAGTAACACAGGAGCAAGTGTTGACTGTGTTAACAGCACTTCCGAGCAACAACTGGCGGTGTTGGAGCCCAGGGTCAAGGAGGATGTTTAAATACTAGATCAAGTATTTTCCTTGTTACGTGTCAATTAAAAATGTCTATACTCCAAACAAGAGAAATATAACCTTTAGTACCATAAGATGATGATTTTACTTTAAAAAATATATGTAAATTAATAATTTACAAACATAAACGCATACATTAACATGTTGAAAAGCAATGCAAACCACAATAAAAATAGGTTAAATAATCTGCTATACGGTTTTAAATAAAAGCATACAAGTACATATCAGAATACATTAATGATGGATAAGTAACAGTATGTACACTATTTTTATTGTATAGACAATGAATGGCTGACTTAAAAACATAATCAGCATTACAAGTTATCTGTGACATTCATAAAACTTTACATTTGCTGAATAATATCACTAAAAAGTTTTTAAAAATATCTAAAATTTCCATCATGTAATACTGATAATATGTGCCAATCATTTATATTAACAAACCAAACCTTTAAAAAGTGCATAGTGCATAGTGAAAACAGCTATTTATGCATGACTGTGGACTTGCAAGCATGACAACGGATAGATAAGGTATATATAGATGAGACTGCATAGCCACAGATGGTGAATGGCGATGTAATACTGTACCTCAATAAAGTGTGCGTTACTACTACATACTTTTTTTTATATAGCTTTATAAAAGGTTACGTGCATGTATGGTTGCGCCTTTGTTTGGACGCACAGACTGGCTTCCTGCTGTGACGCATTGGGTATTGGAGCGTCTGTGCGTCTTATGACGCAGACTAACATTCACGGTGCGCATCGTTCATCATCGCAAGCGTACCGACAACACAAAGGCATTGTCATGACTGCTTTACTCAGTAAACATGCACCTATGATGAAACATACACGCATGTGCCCTATTACATAACAAGCTACAAGAAAAACGCGTGTGAGGTGTGACACAGTTGTATTGTTAAGGTACAGTATTATATCGACATTGTACAGGTGTCGCTATTCAGTCTGATAAATAGATATCATTCACCTATTCTATCAGTTGTCGTTCTTTCAGCACCACTTACAGGTATATATTTTGCTATTGTGACTATGCACTATTGACTTTAACAAGGTAATGCATGATTTTTGTTACCGATTATCATGTTTACATGAAGGACCTTTATGATATGGGCTGTTAAATTTCTAATTAAATATGTATTTTTTAAAATGACACAAATATAAGTAATGTTGAAGAGGACTATTCCTACATGCATTGTTTGCACAATATTACAGGTGTACATCACGTCCCTTAATCAACATTGGATTATTATATTTACTTGTATGCTTTTATTTAAAAGCCAAGAACACTGAAGTCTAACCTTCGCACTGCAGCTGTTGTCAAAGTTCAACCCACATTATGCACTTCCAACATTGGGAGCATTTGATCATGAAGTGAGTTGGATTTGTCTAAGCTATGGGGTGACAAGGGTTTACCATCATACCTAAAAGCATAAGTAGGGTTTTGGGGTTTTGCATTTTTTTCGACATGTGCATATATGAAATAATATTTACAATTATTTTTGTTACAGATTTGTGACAAAGACTAATCATTTTAATGGTTTTAAAGCTGACGTTTCAATTGTTTACAGCTTAAAAAAACAGGTGTAGCCTCCTATCGTGTAGCACAACACTTGACTGCATTGTTTTTTTTCACCATGTTAGGTAGCTAGCAGTAATTTTTGCTGGACACACAGCAGGGAACAGCAGGCGTTACTGAACCCCACAAACACATCAGCGATTGTTTTCATCTGTGCATCTAACACTTCTGAGCCGCAACTGGGGTGTTGAAGCCCAGGGTCAAGGAGGTGTAGGCAGAGGCCTAGTATGAGATTTTTGAAGTTGAATTTGTAGTTAGCAGCAGTAATTTTTGCCAGACACACAGCAGGGGGAAAAGCAGGCGTTACGAACCCCACAACACATCAGCGATTGTTTTCATCTTGCATCTAACACTTCTGAGCACAACTGGCGGGGTTGAAGCCCAGGTCAAGGAGGTGTAGGCAGAGGCCTAGTATGAGCTTTTAAGTTTAATTTGATTACAAAAGGG
>JARQOD010000006.1:322386236-322428237 GCA_033576555.1 Oophaga sylvatica
GGGGAAATGACATATAGGTATATACTACATACGGGGAGATGACATACAGGTATATACTATATATGACATACAGGCATATACTATATACAGGAGGAGATGACATACAGTTATATACTATATACAGGGGGAGATGACATACAGGTATATACTATATACGGGGAGATTACATACAGGTATATACTATATACCTGTATATTATATATATGTACTCTATACAGGAGGAAAGACCTATGATGTTATCAAAAGCTCCTACACCGAGAACCTCTGCAGTGTGAGTGTGAACGGTAAAAGAATGGCTTATTTCCAGCAGAGCTGTGGAGTCTGACAAGGCTGCAGCCTAAGTCCAACGCTCTTCAACATTTACATCAATGAGCTGGCTACCTCTCTGGAATCTTCCACAGCACCAGGTCCCACCCTCCACGACGCCCAGGTGAAATTCCTGCTGTCACCAACCGATAAAGGCCTCCAAGACAACCTGAAAATCTTAGAGAAATTCAGCTCCACCTAGGCACTACAGGTCAACCTAAAGAAAACCAACATCATGGTGTTCCAGAGGAGAAAGAGAAAATCAGACCAGCACCCTTTATTTGTCCTCAACAACTGCGGCCTTACAAGAACGGACAAATATACCTACCTGGGTCTAGAGATTCACCAGTCAGGGAGCTTCAAACAAGCTATAGAGACCCTGAAAGACAAGGCCTGTAAAACCTGCTATGGCATCCGAAGGAAACTCTACCATCTGAAGCCACCAGTGAGGGTCTGGTTAAAAATCTTCGACTCTGTCATCGCCCCAATCCTCCTGTATGGCAGCGAAGTCTGGGTTCCTCTCACCTACCCAGACTGGTCAAAGTGGGATTCCAGCCCAACAGAAATATTCCACCTGGAATTCTGCAAATACCTAATCCAAGTCCATTGGAGCACCTCCAACAGTGCTTGCTGGGCCGAGCTGGGCAGATTCCCTCTACACCTAAGGTTCTAAAGAGGGCACTGTCATTCCGGGCTCACCGACATAGGAGCAATCCAAGCTCCCATCACCATAAAGCCCTGAGACATGTAGGTGAAATAGAAAAACCAGGACCCTCGGAACAGCCCACCCAAACAATCTGACCAGAACACCAATCATAACAACCTGACAAAAGCCGGAATCAGGAAAATGGTAGATGAAGGCCAGGAGAGGTATGTCAGTGACTGGAAGAACGACATCATCAGCTCACAGAAACTGACCATGTATCAGAGTCTACAGAGAGACTACAGACTGGCCCGATACCTGGAGAAACTCGCAGACCCCAGAGACCGCAAGATCCTGAGCCGATATAGACTCAGTGCCCACAGTCTGGCCATCGAATCCGGCCGATACAGGCAGAGCTACAAGCCCAGGTAGGAAAGACTATGCCAACACAGTGACCAGGAGGCCATAGAGGACGAACCCCACTTACTGCTACACTGCTCCAAATACTCAGCAGTGAGGGAAACTCACTTCAGGAGACTCTCACATCTCTTCCCGGATTTCATCACCATGAAGGAGGAAGAGAAAACATTTATCTTGCTGGGGGAAGAAGAGAGAGCAGCGGGCGGAGATAGCAGCGCGGTATGTGAGCAAATGTCATAGACTGCGAGAAAGAGAACTATGATATGCCATGGACTTCTATAGCCCCCACCCCAGATCTGCCCTCATCCCCCCTTCCCTATGCATGGATTTCTATAGCCCCCACCCTGGATCTGCCCCCAACCATTGTTCTTACAGCCCTCATCCTGGATCTGCCCCCATCCACCTTTCCTACAGCCCCTACCCAACATCCCTACAGTCCCTATCCCTATTCCCTTTTTTGTACACTTGCTTTGGCAAAACTAATGTGTATTTAGTCCTGCCAATAAAGCTTCTTTGAATCTTGAATCTTGATGACATACAGGTATATACTATATACAGGAGGAGATGACATACAGGTAAATACTATATTCAAAGATTCAAGGAGGAGATGACATACAGGCATATACTATATACAGGGGAGATGATGTATAGGTATATACTATATACATGAGATTACATATAGGCATATAGGTATATATTATATACAGTGGAGATGACATACAGGTATAATACTATATACAGGGGAGATGCCATCCAAGTATATACTATATACAGGGGGAGATGACATACAGATATATACTATATACAGGAGGAGATGACATACAGGTATATACTATAATCAGGAGAAGATGAAGTACATGTATACACTATATACAGTGGAGATGACATGCAGGTATTAATATATACAGGGGAGATGACATTCAGTACATATTATATACCGGGAGATGAATAAGTTATATACTACTACACAGGGGAGATGACATACAGGTATATAATATTATAGGGAGATGAACACAGGTATATACATATACAGGGGAGATGACATCCAGGATATATACTATACACAGGAGGAGATGACAACAGGCATATACTATATACAGGGAGACATGACATACAGGTATATAGCCTATATACAGGGGAGATGACATACCAGTATATACTATACACAGGGTAGATGACAATACAGGTATAATACTATATACAGGGGACATGCCATCCAGGTATATACTATATACAGGGGAGATGACATACAGTATATACTATACACAGGAGAGATGACATACAGGTATATACTATAACAGGAGAAGATGAATACAAGTATAACTATATACAGGGAGATGACATGCAGGTATACACTAATACAGGGGAGATGACATTACAGTTATTACTATATACAGTAGGAGATGACATACAAGTATATACTATATACAGGAGAGATGACATACAGGTATATATATATACAGGAGGAAAGACATTCAGGTGTACATATATATACAGGGGAGATGACATCAGGTTATATACTAACACAGGGGAGATGACAAACAGGTATATACTATATACAGGGCAGATGACAACAGGTATATCCATATACAGGGGAGATGACATACCAGTATATACTATAACAGGGAGATGACAATACAGGCATATACTATATACAGGAGGAGATGACATACAGTATATCTATATACAGGGGAGATGACATACAGTATATACTATACACAGGGTAGATGACATACAGTTTTACTATATACAGGAGAGATGACATTACAAGTATATACTATATACAGGGAGAGATGACATACAGGTATATACTATATACAGGAGGAGATGACATTCAGTTGTGTACTATATACAGGAGGAGATGACTTACAGGTATATACTATATACAGGAGGAGATGACATACAGGTATATACTATATACAGGAGAGATGACATACAGGTATGTACTATATTCAGAGGAGATGACATACAGGTATATGCTATATACAGGAGGAGATGACATAAAGGTATATACTATATACAGGAGGAGATGGCATACAGGTATATACCATATAAAGGGGAGATGACATACAGGTATATACTATATGCAGGGGAGATGACATACAGGTATTTACTATATACAGGGGAGATGACATACAGGTATATACTACATACAGAGGAGATGACATACAGGTGTATACTATATAAATGAGAGATGACATCAGATATATACTATTTACAGGGGAGATGACATACAGGTATATACTACATACGGGGAGATGACATACAGGTATAGACTATATAAAGGAGGATATGACATCAGGTATATACTATATACAGGGGGAGATGACATACAGGTATATACTATATACAGGGGAGATGACATACAGGTATATACTACATACAGAGGAGATGACATACAGGTGTATACTATATAAATGAGGAGATGACATCAGATATATACTATTTACAGGGGGAGATGACATACAGGTATATACTACATACGGGGAGATGACATACAGGTATAGACTATATAAAGGAGGATATGACATCAGGTATATACTATATACAGGGGGAGATGACATACAGATATATACTATATACAGGGGGAGATGACATACAGGTATATACTATATGCAGAGGAAGATGACATGCAGGTATATACTATATACAGGGGGAGATGACATACAGGTATATACTACATACAGGAGGAGATGACACACAGTTATACACTATATACAAGAGGAGATTACTCACAGATATGCACCATATACAGGAGGAGATGACATACAGCGACAATTTATGTGCAATATAATCATTATAATTTGTTATAACTAACCATAGTTAGTTACTATGCCCGGGCAATGTTGAGCTCTTCAGCTAGTAGAATATAAAAAAGAAATTACAGAAAGTCACATTGGATAAATTATATGAATTTATTTGCATTTTGCAGTGAGAAATAAGAATTTGATCCCTCTGGCAAATAAGACTTAATACTTGGTGGCAAATCCTTGTTGGCAAGTACAGCAGTCAGATGTTTTTTGTAGTTGATGATGAGGTTTGCGCACATGTCAGGAGGAATTTTGGTCCACTCCTCTTTGCAGATCATCTCTAAATCATTAAGATTTTGAGGCTGTCGCTTGGCAACTGAGAGCTTCAACTCCCTCCATAAGTTTTCTATGAGATTAAGGTCTGGAGACTGGTTAGACCACTCCATGACCTTAATGTGTTACTTTTTGAACCACTCCTTTGTTGCCTTGGCTGTATGTTTTGGGTCAATGTCTTGCTGGAAGACCCAGCCACAACACGTTTTTAATGTTCTAGCGGAGGGAAGGAGGTTGTCACTCAGGATTTTACGGTACATGGCTCCATCCATTTTCCCATTGAGACAGTGAAGTAGTCCTGTGCTCTTAGCAGAGAAACACCCCAAACATAAGGTTTCCACCTCCATAGTTGACAGTGGGGACAGTGTTCTTTGGGTCATAGGCAGCATTTCTCTTCCTCCAAACAAGTCAAGTTAAGTTAATGCCAAAGAGCTCAATTTTTGTCTCATGTGACCACAGCACCTTCTCCCAATCACTCACAGAATCATCCAAGTGTTCATTTGCAAACATCAGATGGGCCTGTGTTATGTTTCGGTAACTGAGGAGAAATGGCAAAAAATAGCAAAAGCGGTAATACACCAGAGAGGCTGGAACCTATTGGATTGCAGTAACCTGAACTAACCACACAACTAGAGGTAGCCGTGGAGCGTTCCTACGTTGATCCTAGACGCCTCGTCACAGCCTGAGAGATAACTACACCTAAAGGCAGAAAGATTAAAGCTATCTGCCCCGGAGCAGATCCCCAAAGAAAATAGGAAGCCCCCAAACATGTAATGGCAGTTAGACAAGAAGAAAGCTCGGACACAGACAGAAAATAGAATGAGCAAACGCTGGGGCCCAATCTGTCTAGACAGAAAAGTACAGGAAAGAATTCTGACTGCAATCCAAAAAAACCCTAACAATAATACCAACACGTCTGATTGCAAAAAAAAAACCTGAGATCACTCGACCTCTTCCACCTAAATCAGATCTCTGGTGTAACAAAACGCTATTCAGCAAATTAAAAGTAACAAAAGAGCAAAGCAAAAGTGCAGACACAAACGAAGCAAAATTGCAGCGCCAGACCCCCAAAAGGGGACAGGCTGCAGTCCACTGCAGGCAGAAAACCAGCAGAGAAAATCAAACAGAGAAACAAAAACAGCAAACACTTATCTGAAGGAGAGCAGGAAACTAGCAGTGCTTCAAGCAAGACCAGAAGAACAATTGATAACCGGCAAGGCTGCTGGGAAATCAGGCAACTTATATCCTACCATTCAGCGCCAGCTGAAGGCCATTCATTAATCAGTTCATTACCCTCAGCAACCACCGGAGGGAGCCCCAGCTCAGAAGCCACCTCTAGCATATGCACAACAGGCCTGCATATGTGCCTTTTTGAGCAGGGGTACCTTGCGGGCACTGCAGGATTTTAAACCTGCACGGCGTAATGTGTTACCAATGGTTTTCTTGGTGACTGTGGTCCCAGCTGCCTTGAGATCATTAACAATTTCCCTCCGTATAGTTTTAGGCTGATCTCTCACCTTCCTCATGATCAAGGATGCCCCAAAAAGTGAGATTTTGCATGGCGCCCCAGATCGATGTCGATTGACAGTCATGTTGTATTTCTTCCATTTTCTTACTATTACACCAACAGTTATCTCCTTCTCACCCATCTTACTATGGTTTTGTAGCCCATTCCAGCATTGTGCAGGTCTATGATCTTGTCCCTGACATCCTTAGAAAGCTCTTTGGTCTTGCCCATGTTGTAGAGTTAAGAGTCTGACTGATTAATTGAGCCTGTGGACAGCAGTCTTTGATAAAGTTGACTATGTAAGACAGGTGTCTTTAATGCAGGTAACGAGTTGATTTAGGAGCATCTAACTGGTCTGTAGGAGCCAGAATTCTTAATGGTTGGTAGGGGATCAAATACTTATTTCTCACTGTAAAATGCAAATAAATTTATATAATTTATACATTGTGATTTTCTGGATTTTATTTTTGATATTTTATTTCTCAATGTTAAAATTAACCTACCCTTAAAATTATAGAATGTTCATGTCTTTCGTCAGTGGGCAAACTTACAAAAACAGCAAGAGATCAAATACTTATTTTCCCCACTGTAGTTATTATTGCGATTTAGGATGATTAGGAGAGGCATCCCAAAATGGATAATTAGGATCAGTACCCTAAAAAAGGACGTTAGTTAAACTTGCCCTATGTAAGCTACTTTAAGCCGTGTCCAGGTCCAGACTATAGGGATGGACTAGATAGGTTAACATTCCCTCTCCCAATGTGTTTAATTCTGCTGGAATATCAGGGGATGTTGGTATATAGTAGATAAAATATATTGCTTACCGTATTGCCAAAACAATAAGACCCTGGGGTGTTTTCATTATTTTGTTTATGGGACTCAAACTGAAGCTGATGCACCATCCTTTTTAGTTATTTTTCTCAAAATCATGCCATACATTTTTCATCAGCTTTTCAATTTGTTTATCGGTTTTAAAGTAAAAGACCAATAAATCTAAATGGGTTCCCTTTCCAAAAAATGATTTTTAGATGATTGATGGTAAATGTTTAATGTCAGGAGGCCCATGGCAAAAGCTACCAAGATCACTAAGGCCTCTTTCACACATCCGTTTTTGGCCTTCAGGCACAATCCGGCCAACAAGTAAAAAGACGGATCCAGTGTACATTGGGGAAAAACTGATGCAACGGATCGGTTTTTGTAAGCTGGATCCCTGTGAACTTTTCAACCTGAGAAATGAACTGCGCATGTCTGGAAGAGAGAGAGAGAGATCTTCCAGGCATGCGTAGATGAAGCGGTGTCACGGGTGTGTCGCTGCGAAGATCGTCGCGATTGCACACCCTGACTTCTCACAGCTGAGTTTCTGGTGCTGGGTGTTTTTCGGCAGAGAGGGAGTTAATTCTTCCTCTCTCTGTGCTGGACTAGACCAGCCTCGCTCAGCTGCAATTAATGTTGTGGTAATTGGTTTCCTTCAAATACCTGCCTGTCTGCTGGGGAAGTGTCGGTGAAAGCATTCATGCAGACCAGCAGAGCGGATCGTTGTATGGTGAAGGCTGAAGTTAAGAGTACCTGTGTGGTCTTTTTTCCCCTCCTCGCTTTATCATTTATCTCCGTACCCGTTGGTGTCCCCTCTGTTTCCTGTGGTATGACTTTTGTATGCAAGGTGGATTTTAGTTTACCCCTTGTATTGTCTCGTTCGTTTATTACTGTGTTTAGGCATATACCTACCAGTCCCCGGTGTTGTGATCAGGGTCCTTCTCAGGACTGGATCACTGAGGTTCAGGGATCCTCAGGAGGTAGGGATTACGCTGGTGGCCTGGACCTCTGTACCATCAACAGTACCTCCAGGTAAAGGGATTAGTCAGGACCCCAGCTTAGGGTCAGCATAGACCCCAGACTTCCTGTATGCAGTAACAGCGTGACATTTTCACCGACCTACTAAAGATTTTCTCCAGTCACCATGGATCCAGTAGTCAGTCTAGCTCGGCAGTTGCAGAGTTTGTCCATGGAGCTGGCGGACGTTAAGTCCAAGGTTTTGTACCCCTCGGAGCAGGCCGGACCTGAACCTAAAGTAGCTCTCCCTGACAGATTCACTGGGGGGCGGGACAAGTTTTTTGCTTTCCGGGAGGCATGTAAATTGTACTTTCGGCTGCGACCTCGGTCATCTGGGAGTGAGGAGCAAAGGGTGGGGATTGTCATCTCGCTCCTACAGGGAGACCCCCAATCCTGGGCATTCGCTCTTCCCCCGAGCTCCCCGGCTCTACAGTCAGTGGATGGGTTTTTTACGGCTCTGGGTCTTGTGTATGATGACCCGGATCGGGTCTCCCTTGCTGAATCTAAGTTACGTAGGATCCAGCAGGGAGATCGTCCGGCAGAGGAATTCTGTTCGGAGTTCCGTAGGTGGGCCACGGACACCCAGTGGAATGACCCGGCTCTTAGGAGCCAGTTTTGTCAAGGTTTATCTGACAAATTAAAGGATGTGCTGGCACAGTATGACCCTCCCACGTCACTGGAAGCCGCTATGGCCCTTGCTATTCGTATTGACAGAGTCTTCGGGAGAGGTGCGGGTAACCTTGCCCCCTGTGATGACTCCACCTTCCTCAAGGGTCCCTTATATGGAGCTTCCCCTGGCCAGTCCAGAGGAGCCTATGCAATTAGGAGGGACATCATTCCGGGGAGGGGATCGGTGGGGCGCCACAAAACAGGAGGTTGTTTCTTCTGTGGAAAAAAGGGACATTTTATTAGGGGGTGTCCATCCCGTCCTTTGCAGAGTGAGAAGTCGCCGGAAAACTATTGATCCCAGATTGTGTGGTGGACGGCAATCTGGGAGTAAGTATTTCGTCCCTAAGTTCGTCTCAGTTTCTCGTACCGGCGGAGGTGGTGGTGGGTGCGAGAACTGAGAGGATATCTGTTCTTCTGGATAGTGGGTCCGGGCTAACCTGGTGGATGCTCGCTTTGCCCGGGTTCAAGGTATGCGATTGAGTGTGTTGACTAAACCCGTCCCCATATTCTCGATCGACGCCAGACCTCTCGGTCAGGGAAGTTTTTTGCAAGCAGTGCATAACATAGATCTTCAAGTGGGGGCGTTACATAAAGAACTGTTGTCTTGTTATGTGTTGGAGGGTCTTCCCACTAATATAGTGCTGGGCCTTCCTTGGTTAACTAAGCATAACCCGGTTATTGATTGGCAATCCAGAGATAAGCCAATGGAGTGAATTCTGTAATAAAAACTGCATGAATACGGTCATTGGGGCTGTCGCTCCTAGGGCCTTACCTCCATTTCTGGTGGACTTTGAGGATGTTTTCTCGGAGAAAGGGTGTCAAGAACTACCTCCTCATCGCGAGTATGACTGTTCTGTTAACTTGCTCCCTGGGGCCAAGTTACCGAAATCTAGGTTGTATAACCTTTCTGGTCCTGAGAGACAGGCCATGAAGGATTACACTTCAGAGAGTCTGGCTAAGGGGCATATTAGACCTTCATCTTCCCCTGTGGCTGCGGGGTTCTTCTTTGTGAAAAAAAAAGATGGAGGCCTATGCCCTTGCCTGGATTTCCGTGAGCTTAATCGGATTACGGTCCGAGATCCGTATCCGCTCCCACTTATTCCCGATCTCTTCAATCAGATCGTGGGTGCCAAATGGTTCTCTAAGTTGGATCTCAGGGGGGCGTACAATCTGATTAGGATTAAGGAGGGGGATGAGTGGAAGACGGCGTTTAACACTCCGGAGGGGCATTATGAGAACCTTGTCATGCCATTTGGTCTGAGTATTGCCCCGGCGGTGTTTCAACACTTTGTAAATGACATCTTTCGCCACCTAATGGGACAGTTTGTGGTCATATATCTGGATGATATCTTAATTTACTCGCCGGATCTTGTGTCTCATCAGGAGCATGTTAGGCAGGTGTTACAGATCTTGCGGGATAATAAACTGTACGCCAAATGGGAGAAGTGTGTGTTCGCTGTACAGGAACTTCAGTTTTTAGTGTTCCTGGTGTCAGCATCCGGTTTTCGTATGGACCCTGGGAAAGTGCGGGCAGTTCTTGAGTGGGATCTGCCAGAGGATCTTAAGGCATTACAACGTTTCCTGGGGTTTGCTAACTACTACCGGAAGTTCATTCGTAATTTTTCGTCCATAGTTAAACCTCTCACAGACATGACTAAAAAAGGGATGGATTTTTCAAAGTGGTCTGACAAGGCTTGTCAAGCGTTTTCCTCTTTGAAAAAATGTTTTGCTTTAGCACCCATACTTATTCAACCTGATGCGTCACAGCCGTTCATTGTTGAGGTGGACGCTTCCGAGGTAGGGGTGGGAGCAGTATTGTCACAAGGTTCGTCTCCTGGTAAATGGCATCCGTGCGCCTTCTTCTCTAAAAAATTGTCGTCCGCTGAGAGGAATTATGATGTCGGCAATAGGGAACTCTTGGCCATTAAGTTGGCTTTTGAGGAGTGGCATCATTTTTTGGAGGGGGCAGTCCACCCGGTCACCGTCATTACCGATCACAAAAACTTGCTATATTTAGAGTCCGCTAAACGTCTGAATCCCAGACAAGCTAGGTGGTCGTTGTTTTTTACCAGGTTTAATTTTGTCGTCACATATCGTCCTGGCTCAAAAAATGTTAAGGCGGATGCCTTATCTCGCTGTTTCCCAGGGGCTGGGAATACGGAGGACCCGGTTCCGGTCCTTCAGGAGGGGTGGTGGTGTCGGCAGTATGCTCTGAGCTTGAGGAGGAGGTATTGGAGGCTCAGGGGGACGCCCCTGTAGGACCTCCAGGGAGACTTTGTTCCAAATCAGTTGCGACAAAAGGTGATCGAGGCACACCATAATTCAGCTTTGGCAGGACACCCAGGGAGTAAAGCAACTGAGGATCTCCTCTCGCGCCGGTTTTGGTGGCCTAACTTACATAGGGAGGTGGTAACTTTTGTTGCGTCCTGCGAGGTTTGTGCGCGCTCTAAGACCCACATACCCGTCCGTCGGGGACCCTCTTACCTTTGAAGATCCCGGAGCGTCCGTGGACTCATCTGTCTATGGACTTCATTACGGACCTCCCGCCATCTTCGGGTAAAACAGTCATACTCGTTGTAGTGGACAGGTTCAGCAAGATGGCACATTTTATCGCACTTCCAGCTCTTCCTAATGCTAAAACTCTTGCTCAGGTGTTTATTGGGGAGATTGTAAGGCTTCACTGGGTACCCTCCGATGTGGTGTCGGATCGGGGGTCTCAGTTTGTGTCCAAATTCTGGAAAGCATTTTGTACACGGCGGGGGATGCAGTTGTCATTTTCATCGGCTTTTCACCCGCAGACCAATGGTCAGACAGAGCGTCTGAACCAGAGCTTGGAGACATATCTCCGGTGTTTTGTGTCAGAGAACCAGGAGGACTGGGCTTCTTTCTTGCCTCTGGCGAATTTGCTCTAAATAATAGGCGGAGCGAGTCCACTGGTAAGTCCCTGTTTTTTGGGGCATATGGTTTTCACCCCCAGTTTTGTACTTTCAATAGGGGGGCTCTTCTGGGGTTCCTGAGGAGGAACGATTTTCGTCGTCACTTGCTTCAGTGTGGAGAGGAGTGCTGAATAATCTGAGTACTATGGGGAACCGATACAAACGTATGGCTGATAGGAGGAGAGTGTCTGGTCCGGACCTAAGTGTGAACGATCTGGTATGGTTGTCTACCAAAAATATAAAACTTAAGGTTCCCTCCTGGAAACTGGGTCCCAGGTTCATCGGGCCATACAAGATCAGTGCTATAATTAATCCGGTTGCATTCCGTCTTGACCTCCCTCCTACATTTAAAATTCATAATGTGTTCCACAGATCGTTGCTTAAGAGGTATGTGGCGCCGGTGATACCTTCACCTTTACCTCCTCCTCCTGTGGTGGTCAATGGTAACTTGGAGTTCCAGGTGTCGAGAGTCATCGATTCACGTCTGAATCGCCGGTCCCTTCAGTACCTTGTTCATTGGAGGGGGTATGGTCCTGAGGAGAGGACGTGGGTTTCTGCGTCGGATATTAACGCAGACCGATTGGTTCGGGCCTTCCACACTACTCACCCAGATAAACCCGGCCCTGAGGGTCCGGAGGCCCCTCGTAGAAGGGGGGGTACTGTCACGGGTGTGTCGCTGCGAAGATCGTCGCGATTGCACACCCTGACTTCTCACAGCTGAGTTTCTGGTGCTGGGTGTTTTTCGGCAGAGAGGGAGTTAATTCTTCCTCTCTCTGTGCTGGACTAGACCAGCCTCGCTCAGCTGCAATTAATGTTGTGGTAATTGGTTTCCTTCAAATGCCTGCCTGTCTGCTGGGGAAGTGTCGGTGAAAGCATTCATGCAGACCAGCAGAGCGGATCGTTGTATGGTGAAGGCTGAAGTTAAGAGTACCTGTGTGGTCTTTTTTCCCCTCCTCGCTTTATCATTTACTCCGTACCCGTTGGTGTCCCCTCTGTTTCCTGTGGTATGACTTTTGTATGCAAGGTGGATTTTAGTTTACCCCTTGTACTGTCTCGTTCGTTTATTACTGTGTTTAGGCATATACCTACCAGTCCCCGGTGTTGTGATCAGGGTCCTTCTCAGGACTGGATCACTGAGGTTCAGGGATCCTCAGGAGGTAGGGATTACGCTGGCGGCCTGGACCTCTGTACCATCAACAGTACCTCCAGGTAGAGGGATTAGTCAGGACCCCAGCTTAGGGTCAGCATAAACCCCAGACCTCCTGTATTCAGTAACAGCGTGACAAGCGGTGGCCGGATCAGTCCTATGCTGATCCGGCACCCATAGACTTGTATTGTATGACCAAGCCTGACGCGCCGCTTCAGGCGCTGTCCGTTGTTTCCGGCGGAAAAAAAAAATGTTACAGGATGCGTCCTGTCCGGCCGCCGGAATTAAAATCTATGACGGATCAGGCAGAAACTGGACGAAACAGAAGGACATGTGGCACGATCCGGCACTAATGATGTTAATGAGAAAAAAACGGATCCGGCGGTCAAAAAAACAGATCCGCTTTTTTCAAAAAAAGCCGGATCGCAGCTGAACGGCGAAATACTGATGTGTGAAAGTAGCCTAAGAGTCCCAAATTCCCTGTTCATTCTCAAACATGCAACTTCAGGGACAAGGAGTTTAAATGAAACAACAGTCAAGAAAGTGCTTTATTACTTAGATCAAATTCCATTTGCTCTGATTTCTCCATGATTCACAAAGAGTTTGAGTAAAGCAGTAATGCCCATGATCACTAATGCTCCAGTCACCCTCCTCCTTATCGCAGTATTACAAGAGAAGGGGGACAGGGGACCTGGCCTCCTAGGGACTAAGATGGCTCCAATAGATGGGGCTATCTATGGAACGATAATAAATGTGTCCAAGGAAATTACCCTATAAAATACCAAATACTTAACTGAAAACACCATAAGTTTCAAGAAAATTACCTAATGTGTCTCTTAAATTTTCTTAAATATGTATTTTTCCAAAAAGTTTTCAATGTTTAGAATTTGAGAAAATGTATCTCTTTGTTTTTAATAATATACATATATCTAGGGATTTTATTATACTATTACAAAATTGATACCTCCAAGCAGGTAATAAATCATTCACAGAATGACAGTACAGTGCTGTAATATGATACTGATTGGCATTAGCACTTGCTAGTTGAATCTGCAATTTAGCAATATTTGCTCATTTGAATGAAATGCTGAGATATACATCACTTAAATTAATATTTAATTGACATATTTATTGTCATATTCACAGAATCCTTTGGGGTTTGCACCATAAGTACACGAATGCAAAATACAAAAATAACTAAACATAAAATTGTTATATATTAGCAGCAGATATCTTTTCTTTAGTGTATCAGTCATACAAATCACTTAATATTTATGTTTGGTACATGATGTGATGTTATGCTAGAAAGCATTTAAAATAGCTAGACTGAAAAAGTGCAAGAGCAAAACGAGAAAGGAGATGTTGCAGACGGTATAGCTTTCTTTTCATATGGTTTTATTTGTTTTCTACTGAAAATGCTTAAATAATAACACACAATTTAGGTTTGTGAAAATTTTTTGCAATTCAATGGCTGATTCTAATGTTTTCTTATGCCCTAATTTCTAAAAACACTTCTATTTTTAACCTTCACATATGGATTTTGCACAAAACACACGTAAAATTATGAACAAATGAAATGAACAAGAAAAATCTTTATTGTAGCAAAAAATAGACACAATATTTGATATAAAAATGTATTGAACATTCATTCTGCAATTAATTCTTACACCTTTTCCTTTTCTCTTCGAAGCTTTTCTTGACAACTTTTCTCTTATAGAAGGCCTGCAGATCTCTGTGAAACATCCAGCAGTTGTGCCCCATTATGTTCACGTTCCATCTACCTTGAAATCATTATTCCATCTCCTTGATAGCCTGATGAAATCTTTCTCCAGGATATCTTTGAATGATTGGGCACATATCTCCAGAAAACAGATTGCTACAGAACTCCCTTGAATGCAAACCTAAAAAAGAATTAATAAATTATTGTTTATATATTTATATATGTATGTGCTATTGTGAACAGTTCAGCAAGTTGAAGATTAAATGATCTCTAAAAGACCTAAAGTTAAAAAATAAAAATGACACATTTCCTTTGTATTTTAGGATTTGGATATATATATATATATATATATATATATATATATATATATATATATATATATATATCACTCTTTGATTTAATGCAGCCATTTGGTAAATTCAAAAAGTTCATTTATTTTCTCATTAATGTACACTCTGCACCCCATCTTGACTGAAAACCCCCCAGAAATGTAGAATTCTTTGCAAATTTATTAAAAAAAGAAAAACTGAAATATCACATGGTTATAAATATTCATACTCTTTGCTCATAGGAAAGATGTGTATCTTCGTACCGTGTTAGCCAGTAGATAGAAAAATATTTAGACTTGAGAGTCCTCAGTGGTTGATACCTTTTAATGGCTAACTGAAAAGATGGTAACAAATTGCAAGCTTTCGAGACTACTCAGGTCTCTTCATCAGGCGAAGACTAATACAAAATCTGAAGAATCACATATTTTATTTTACTATCTGTTTATTTGCTACCAGTTCACACCAGAGACCGTTTATGTATTTTTCAGTTCCCTGTTATTCCTGTATCTGCTGATTTGCTACCAGTTACACCAGAGTTCTGATCTAGCAGGGGAGAGATTGTGTGGTTTCAGTATTTTTTGCATATCAGACTGGTTGGAGTTTTTCTTAGAGTTTTTGCGGATTGCAGACAGTATTCTTTCCTGCCCTGTTATATCTAGACAGTTTGGGCCCCAGCATTTGCTAGCTCTATTTTCTGCCTGTGTTTGTATTTCACCTTGTCTCACTGCCAATATATGTTTGGGGCTACCTATTCCTTTGGGGGTCTACTCCGGGGCAGTTAGCCTTCCCCTTTCTGTCTTTAGGCTTAGTTAACTCTCCGGCTGTGTCAAGGCGTCTAGGTCACCGTAGGTACGTCCCACGGCTACTTCTAGTTGTGCTTTTAGTTTAGGGGTCTGCAATCCGCTAGTTACCAACCTCTCTTGGTGTCTGGTTGTTAAGTCTATTTTGGCTGCTGTCCTCCTTGGCTACCAAATCATAACAGAATCACCGGCCAAACTGTAATTCTAGGGTACTCAAAAGAAGGAAAGAATTGTAAAAGAAAAAAAATGGTTTCAGAATTTTTTTAATATATTTTTTCCTCTTTTTCTCTGGGGGCCGTAGGAGGATTTTTTCTTCAATGAAATTAAGCAGTTGTCTGATGGTGTTGAGTAACATGCTGCTGAAGTTCGGAGTATTTCTGCCTATCTCGCTCGGTTGTCTGCTGTGGAACCTAACATCCCTATTCCTGATTTATTTTTTGGGGATTGGTCTAAATTCTTGAACTTTAAGAATAATTGTAAATTTTTTGCCTTGAAACCTAATTCCTTGGGGAACTCGGTGAAGCAGGTTAAAATCGTCATCTCCCTGTTGCGCGGCGACCCTCAGGATTGGGCGGTTTCACTGACACCTGGAGATTCTGTTTTGGCTAATGTTGATGCGTTTTTTCAGGCTCAGGGGTTGTTGTATGATGAACCTAATGTTATTGATCAAGCTGAGAAAACCTTATTGGCATTGAACCAGGGTTAGGAAGTGCAGTGTTATATTGTCAGAAATTCCGAAAGTGGGCAATCCTTACTAAATGGAACGATGATGCCCTAGCGGCTCTTTTTCGGAAAGGGCTGGCAGAGACCGTAAAAGATGTTATGGTGGGATTTCCTGTCCCCTCGTGTCTCAATGATTCTATGTCATTAGCCATTCAAGTTGACAGACGCTTGCGTGAACGTAAAACTATGCAAGAGGTGGTGTTGCCTTTCGAACGAACCTCTGAGCCCATGCAGTGTGATAGGGTTGTTTCTAGGACTCAGCGTCGAGAATTTAAAAAGCGTAATAAGTTGTGTTTCTATTGTGGGGACGCTTCTCATACTATTTCCGTGTGCCCTAAGAAGGGAAGACGTTTCTGCGTGCTCCTTTATTTTGGGCAATGTACAGCCTAAATTTCTCTTGACTGTTACCTTGATCTGCTCTGTGTCCTCATTTTCTGCTCAGGCTTTTGTTGATTCAGGAGCAGCCCCGAACCTAATGGATTTCGACTTTGTGGTTTTCCCATGTACTCCTGCGGACTCCTATTCCTTTGCTGGACATTGACTCTACCCCTTCAGCAGAGAATAAACCCCAGTTTTGGACCCAGGTGATAATGCGGGTAGCCCCAAACCACCAAGAGAATTGTAAATTTTTGGTGTTGCATAATTTACATGACATTATTGTACTGGGTTTTCCGTGGTTGCAGACCCATAATCCTGTTTTGGATTGGAAGTCTGTGTCTGTGGTCAGTTGGGGTTGTCAATGTGTTCATGTGTTCATGTTTTTTCTACCTCTTTCCCAGTCTCAGCATGTCCCTGACTACTTGACTGATTTTTCTGATGTGTTTAGTGGGAGTAAGTCTGCGTCCTTGCCTCCTCACAGGAGCTATGATTGCGCGATTGAGTTAGTGCCCGGTTGTACAGTCATGGACAAAAGTTTTGAGAATGACACAAATATTAATTTTTACAAAGTCTACTGCTTCACTTTTTCTAATGGCAATTTGCATATACTCCAGAATGTTATAAAGAGTGATCAGCTTAACAGCAATTACTTGCAAAGTCAATATTTGGCTAGAAAATGAACTTAATCCCCAAAACACATTTCAACATCATTGCAGCCCTGCCTTAAAAGGACCAGCTAACCTCTTTTCAGTGATTGCTCCATTAACACAGGTGTGGGTGTTGATGAGGACATGGCTGGAGATCAATCTGTCATGATTAAGTAAGAATGACACCACTGGACACTTTAAAAGGAGGCTGGTGCTTGGCATCATTGTTTCTCTTCTGTTAACCATGGTTATCTCTAAAGAAACACGTGCAGTCATCATTGCAATGCACAAAAATGACATAACAGGGAAGAGTATCGCAGCTAGAAAGATTGCACCTCAGTCAACAATCTATCGCATCATCAAGAACTTCAAGGAGAGAGTGTTAAGGGTCTGCGGAACGCACCAAATATATAATGTAGAGAGGTGCGTTCGCAGCTCGGGTCCACCGTGTAAGCGGAGCCTGCTGCTGGTAAAAATGGCGTGAGAAGCAAACTCTGTTATCCCGCAGAGTCGCTAACATAAACGCCGTAATGCGGTGTGGCAATAAGTGCAAACTCTGTTAATCCACAGAGCCGCAAGAAAGAGAGCCGCAGCGCTATATGGCGATGTGTGCACACTCACTAGACACAACTGAGTCGCAAAGAAAATACGCTAGGGCGCTGTCTAGCGTAGAAAGCGAACCCTGTTACGTCACAGGGCCGCAGAGAAAAAGCACTGTGTCCTGTCAGGCTCTCAGGTACACAGTTAAGTGCTAAGCGTACATAAAGCGTGATCATGTGCTAATGTCCTCGCGGGAGTCACCCGCAATCTATGGCGTCTGAACGCCAGACCCTGAATACGGCAATCAAAACTCCTCACCGGTTATGCCGGTAATCTAGGGCATCTAAGACACCGACCCTGACCAGCTACCATACCAAACTCCTCACCGATTAAGTCGGTATTCTAGTGGCTTATTTCAGCCGGGTCCCTAACCACACATACGCATGATCACACTGGCGCATAGCATACAATGGTTGATATTAGCGCATGGCGGCCCAACCATGCTACCCTTTATAGCAACAGCTACAGGACCTGCCAGAAACCAGGACCAATGAAACTTGTTCCCGAACATCAGTAATCGCAGGGCCTTCCTGGCGGACCAATAGGAGCCGCTGCAGTACCTGAGCATGTGACCCCTGATCTCCAATGAGAGATCTCACTCTGGGCATGCTCAGAAGGGAAAACGCAGGACTTTGTCCCAAAGACGTCTGCTCCAACACTGGCTATAATAGCAGATCCAGGAAAGGCAGCAGCAAGTCACTGCACAGTAGTGGAGTGGGCAAGACGCTTGGACCGACGTCTCTGCTGAGCAGGCTCCACTGCGGCCGGAGATGAATGGGAGACCGCAGCGGGACTGGTTCGAGACTCCCCTTGTGCAGCAGCGGGAACTCAAACCCTAACATTACCCCCCCTCCTAGGGCCCCCCCTTCTCTGAGCCTCGCTGCGTTCAAAGGCAGCGATGAGCTGCGGAGCGTGAACATGCTCGGCAGGCTCCCAAGACCTATCCTCAGGCCCATAGCCCCTCCAGTCCACCAAATAAAACTTTTTGCCCCGTACCACCTTACACCCTACGATGGCGTTCACCTCATGGTCATCCGTAGATGAACCCGATGTCTCGGCAGATGACTCAGAAAACCGGGACATGAGCACGGGTTTCAGGAGGGATACATGAAAGGTGTCGGAGATACCCAGGCGAGGTGGAAGAGCCAAACGGTATACCACAGGGTTAACCTGCTCGAGGACCTTGAAAGGACCCAGGTAGCTGGGTGCCAACTTAGTGGACTCAACTCGCAGCCTGATGTTACGGGCGGAGAGCCACACCAAGTCCCCAGGAGCAAATGTTGGAGCGGGGCGCCGATGTGCGTCGGCGGAGGACCTCATCCTCTCCTTGGATGCCTGAATGGCATCCTGGGTACGGTCCCAAATGTCCCGTGCCTCCACAGCCCAGTCTGCCACCCTGGAGTCGGCGGAAGACACAGGCATGGGCACCGGAACCCGCGGATGCTGACCGTAGTTTAGGAGGAATGGAGTCTGTCTGGTGGAATCAGCCACAGCATTGTTTAGTGCAAACTCAGCCCATGGTAGCAAGGATGCCCAGTCATCCTGCCTGGCCAAGACAAAATGTCGTAGATAGGTGACCAAGGTCTGGTTGGCCCTTTCTACCAACCCATTCGTCTCAGGATGAGACGCAAACTGGGGACCTCGGTCACTGACAATTTTGTCCGGCATGCCGTGTAGACGGAAGATGTGCCTAATAGTGTTGAGCATTCCGATACCGCAAGTATCGGGTATCGGCCGATATTCGCTGTATCGGAATTCCGATACTTAGTTCCGATATTTTTCATATATCGTATACCGGAATCGGAAGTTCCCATAATTCTTTGAGAGGCACTGTGATTTTAGTCAGCCAATGAGGAATCCTACGAAGTGTGGGCACATCCTGTACTGCTGCGGTCATGATAACTAATGGCATGGCTGTGATTGGCTGCTGAAATGATGTCAGAATGCACTATAAAAGGCGCCGCCGCCATTTTAGCATCACTGTGCTGTGAACTCAGTTAGGGACAGAACGCTGCTCTGCTGACTCTGAGGGACAGTTAGAGACTGCGATTTTGTGTACTGTGCTTTAGGCAGGCTAGTTTACCAACCGCTGTGTAAAGCTTCCTTTTGCCTTGCAGTGTTGTTTTAACAGCTCTGTGCAAGGTGTGTGTGTGAGAGTGCAGGTGACGCTGCAGTTTGCTCTGCATCCACCGCTGTTTGTAGGCATCTGCACGTGTCACTCCCTGACTCTTTTTTTTATTTTATATTGTGGAATTGGTGCAGCTCCATTCAATTGAAATTAACAGTGATCTATTAGTGTGACGCGCTTCCATCCGTATACAATACATTGGTTGCAAACACTATAGAAGTACAGAAAGGAGCCTTTCACAGATAGTGAACAGTTGTGTGCAGTGTTCACTGTAGTCTGTGAGGTTTTCATTTTTTGAGTGCAGATCACGCTCCAGTTAGTTCTTCAACCACTGCTGGTTGTAGTCTGCTGAGCGTGTGTCACTGCCTCATCCTTCACATTTTTCTCTAATTGGTGCTGCTCCATTCTATTTTAAAAAAATATAATCTATTAGTGTGACGCGCTTCCATCCGTATACAATACATTGGTTGCAAACACTATAGAAGTACACAAAGGGGCCTTTTACAGCTACTGAACAGTTGTCTGCAGTGTTCACTGTAGTCTGTGAGCTTTTCATTTTTTGAGTGCAGATTATGCTCCAGTTAGTTCTTCAACCACTGCTGGTTGTAGTCTACTGAGCGTGTGTCACTGCCTCATCCTTCACATTTTTCTCTAATTGGTGCTGCTCCATTCTATTTTAAAAAAATATAATTATTAGTGTGACGCGCTTCCATCCGTATACAATACATTGGTTGCAAACACTATAGAAGTACACAAAGGGGCCTTTTACAGCTACTGAACAGTTGTCTGCAGTGTTCACTGTAGTCTGTGAGCTTTTCATTTTTTGAGTGCAGATTACGCTCCAGTTAGTTCTGCAACCACTGCTGGTTGTAGTCTGCTGAGCGTGTGTCACTGTCTCATCCTTCACATTTTTCTCTAATTGGTGCTGTCCATTCTATTTTAAAAAAATATAATCTATTAGTGTGACGCGCTTCCATCCGTATACAATACATTGGTTGCAAACACTATAGAAGTACACAAAGGGGCCTTTTACAGCTACTGAACAGTTGTCTGCAGTGTTCACTGTAGTCTGTGAGCTTTTCATTTTTTGAGTGCAGATTACGCTCCAGTTAGTTCTTCAACCACTGCTGGTTGTAGTCTACTGAGCGTGTGTCACTGCCTCATCCTTCACATTTTTCTCTAATTGGTGCTGCTCCATTCTATTTTAAAAAAATATATATCTATTAGTGTGACGCGCTTCCATCCGTATACAATACATTGGTTGCAAACACTATAGAAGTACACAAAGGGGCCTTTTACAGCTACTGAACAGTTGTCTGCAGTGTTCACTGTAGTCTGTGAGCTTTTCATTTTTTGAGTGCAGATTACGCTCCAGTTAGTTCTTCAACCACTGCTGGTTGTAGTCTGCTGAGCGTGTGTCACTGCCTCATCCTTCACATTTTTCTCTAATTGGTGCTGCTCCATTCTATTTTAAAAAAATATATCTATTAGTGTGACGCGCTTCCATCCGTATACAATACATTGGTTGCAAACACTATAGAAGTACACAAAGGGGCCTTTTACAGCTACTGAAACAGTTGTCTGCAGTGTTCACTGTAGTCTGTGAGCTTTTCATTTTTTGAGTGCAGATTACGCTCCAGTTAGTTCTTCAACCACTGCTGGTTGTAGTCTGCTGAGCGTGTGTCACTGCCTCATCCTTCACATTTTTCTCTAATTGGTGCTGCTCCATTCTATTTTAAAAAAATATAATCTATTAGTGTGACGCGCTTCCATCCGTATACAATACATTGGTTGCAAACACTATAGAAGTACACAAAGGGGCCTTTTACAGCTATAAACAGTTGTCTGCAGTGTTCACTGTAGTCTGTGAGCTTTTCATTTTTTGAGTGCAGATTACGCTCCAGTTAGTTCTTCAACCATGCTGGTTGTAGTCTACTGAGCGTGTGTCACTGCCTCATCCTTCACATTTTTCTCTAATTGGTGCTGCTCCATTCTATTTTAAAAAAATATAATCTATTAGTGTGACGCGCTTCCATCCGTATACAATACATTGGTTGCAAACACTATAGAAGTACACAAAGGGGCCTTTCACAGCTAGTGAACAGTTGTCTGCAGTGTTCACTGTAGTCTGTGAGCTTTTCATTTTTTGAGTGCAGATTACGCTCCAGTTAGTTCTTCAACCACTGCTGGTTGTAGTGTACTGAGCGTGTGTCACTGCCTCATCCTTCACATTTTTCTCTAATTGGTGCTGCTCCATTCTATTTTAAAAAAATATAATCTATTAGTGTGACGGCTTCCATCCGTATAAAATACATTGGTTGCAAACACTATAGAAGTACACAAAGGGGCCTTTTACAGCTACTGAACAGTTGTCTGCAGTGTTCACTGTAGTCTGTGAGCTTTTCATTTTTTGAGTGCAGATTACGCTCCAGTTAGTTCTTCAACCACTGCTGGTTGTAGTCTACTGAGCGTGTGTCACTGCCTCATCCTTCACATTTTTCTCTAATTGGTGCTGCTCCATTCTATTTTAAAAAAATAAATCTATTAGTGTGACGCGCTTCCATCCGTATACAATACATTGGTTGCAAACACTATAGAAGTACACAAAGGGGCCTTTTACAGCTACTGAACAGTTGTCTGCAGTGTTCACTGTAGTCTGTGAGCTTTTCATTTTTTGAGTGCAGATTACGCTCCAGTTAGTTCTTCAACCACTGCTGGTTGTAGTCTGCTGAGCGTGTGTCACTGCCTCATCCTTCACATTTTTCTCTAATTGGTGCTGCTCCATTCTATTTTAAAAAAATATTATCTATTAGTGTGACGCGCTTCCATCCGTATACAATACATTGGTTGCAAACACTATAGAAGTACACAAAGGGGCCTTTTACAGCTACTGAACAGTTGTCTGCAGTGTTCACTGTAGTCTGTGAGCTTTTCATTTTTTGAGTGCAGATTACGCTCCAGTTAGTTCTTCAACCATTGCTGGTTGTAGTCTACTGAGCGTGTGTCACTGCCTCATCCTTCACATTTTTCTCTAATTGGTGCTGCTCCATTCTATTTTAAAAAATATAATCTATTAGTGTGACGCGCTTCCATCCGTATACAATACATTGGTTGCAAACACTATAGAAGTACACAAAGGGGCCTTTCACAGCTAGTGAACAGTTGTCTGCAGTGTTCACTGCAGTCTCTGAGGAATAACCACACTTAGGCCTTATAACTTTTCTGACTTTCTTTATCAATCTACCAAGATGAAGAAGGCAGGGAGTAAGGCACGTGGTCGTGGCCGTGGAGTTTCAGCAGGGAAGGGACGTGGGGATTCTGTGGCTGCTGCCCCACCCAGTGACACAGCATCCACCAGTTTTCCCCGTGAGCGTTCCTTTATGCGCACTTTTGTAGGAGCTCGGCGTACCCCCTGCTGCGGGAAGAACAAATTGAAGCCGTTGTTGGTTGGATGGCAGCCAATGCATCGACTTCAATTGCTTCCACCTCCTCTCAGGACCACAGCACTGTTGAACAACCATCTGTCTCTTCACCGCCTGCCAAATTGCCCAGGCAGTCAGAGAGCTCTGTAAAGGAGCCAGCTGAGTCTCTGCTTCTGTTCTCAGAATCTGTTGGCTTGCAAACAGGGGCCCAGCCAAGCAGCATTCTGGAATGTGAAGAAGAGGCAGTATGCAGTGATGCGCAACAGCTGTGTCTCTCTGAATCTGAAGAGGCGGTGAGCCAGTGCCGATGGTCAGCACACCGCAGAACGCATCTGATGATGATGAGACTCAGGTGCCAGTTTCTGTTGAGCATGGTGCTGGCCAGACCACCCAACAGCAGCAGGTGTTGGAAGAGGGTACTGGAGATGATGAGGTCCAAGACCCAACATGGCGTGAGGAACAGGAAGGTGGTGGGAGCAGCTCTGAGGAAGAGATTGCCCCAACGGTCCAAACAGTAGGGAGAGGTAGGCTGCAGACTCGGTTGCCTGTAGCCTCCAGTTTGGCACCCGTTCGTAGCAGTTTCTCTTACAACAGCCAAAACGGGCGCTCCCAGGACTTGCACTGCGTGGTCCTTTTTTGACACACTTGCAGATGATATTTGCTATGTCAAATGCAAGCTGTGCAATCAAAAAGTAAAAAGAGGTAAAAGTGTCAGTAACCTTAATACCACAAATATGTGGAAACATGTGCGGACAAAGCACGTGGTTGAGTTACAAAGACACACTGGAGATGTAGGCCAACCTACAGCAGCACCTACATCTTCAGCTCGTGTTGGAGCCTCTTCCTCCAGCTCACACACAGCTGGTTCGGCTTCCTCACAGGATCGCCATGGAAGAACCTCTGTCACTGTTGTCCAGAGACCCAGTGTTATTCCACCCACAGCTGCAAGTTCCCTGTCATCCTCACACTCACAGGCCACAAAACAGCCATCGGTATCACAGGCATGGGATAAAAGACGGCCATACTCGGCAAACCATCCACGAGCACAGGCTCTGAATGCTGGCATTGCAAAACTCCTGTCCCTTGAAATGCTGTCATTCAGGCTGGTGGAGACTGACAGTTTCCGTAACTTAATGGCATTGGCAGTCCCACAATACAATGTGCCAAGCCGATTTTATTTCAGCAGGCAAGCCGTCCCTGGTTTGCAAAAGCATGTTGAGGGAAAAATTAAACATGCGCTACTAAACGCCGTCAGTAGCAAGGTCCACCTGACCACCGATGCGTGGACCAGTACCCATGGCCAGGGACGATACCTTTCCCTCTCTGCCCATTGGGTCAATGTTGTGGAGCCAGGTACAGATCTTGCGAGTGGCGCTGTACGTGTTCTGCCAACTCCAAGGATTGCAGGAATCCAGTCTGTCCACATTGACTCCTCCTCCTACTCCAGTTCCTCAGAATCATCGCTGCAGGAGCCGTCACGGTCTACCTCCACATGGACCCGTGAACGCTTACCTGTTGCGACCGATATGAGCACAGCCGTGGCCAAACGTCAACAGGCCGTCCTGAAATTAATTTCCATGGGGAATCGAAGCCACACAGCGCAGGAGCTCTGGAATGCCATCAAGCAGGAGAGCGACGTGTGGTTTTTGCCAGCGAATCTCCAGCCAGGCTTGGTAGTGTGTGACAATGGCCGAAATCTGGTGGCAGCTCTGGGCCTTGGCAACCTCACTCACATACCATGTCTGGCACATGTGCTCAACTTGGTCGTGCAGAGTTTTTTGAGGGACTATCCGAATCTTGATGCACTGCTGCACAAGGTCCGCCTAGAGTGCGCTCATTTGCGACGTTCCAGCATGGCCAGATCGCGCATTGCAGCTCTGCAACGCAGATTTCGCCTTCCTGAACATCGCATCATATGTGACGTACCCACCAGGTGGAATTCCACATTACATATGTTGGAGCGGTTGTGTGAGCAGCAGCCAGCAGTAATGGAGTATGAGCTGCATCAGGCGCAATCAACTCGCAATTTGCGCCGTTCACACTTCACCACTACTGAGTGGGCCTCTATGAAGGACATCTGCCACGTTTTGCGTGCGTTTGATGAGTCAACGCGGATGGCGAGTGCAGATGATGCACTAGTCAGCCTGACTGTCCCCCTTATCTGCCTGCTTCAAAAACACTGCAAGCACTAAGGGATGAGGTTTTGGAAGAGGTGGAGGATGAGGAGTCACAAATTCCATCACCTACTGGACAGTCAGCGCAACGTGGTTCCTCACAAAGGGCTGGGCAGGGCTCACTTTGTGAGGAGAATGAGGAGGAGTCAATGGAGGAGGAAGACATCGCTCCAGAGGGAGGTACACAACGCTCTAGTCAGTATGTAGAGCGAGGGTGGGGTGATGCAGAGCAGGCAGAGATGACGCCTCTTGCAGGGGACAGCGTTTCTTGGCCAGTTGGGAGTCTGCAGCACATGGTTGATTTCATGCTGCAGTGCCTGAGAAACGACCGCCGCATCGCCCACATTCTCACCACGTCTGATTATTGGGTGTACACCCTCCTAGACCCTCGCTACCGGGACAACTTACAAAGCCTCATCACACCGTTGAACCGGGAGCGTAAAATGCGGGAGTACCAAGACACACTGGTGCAATCCATAATGTTCTCCATTCCAGCCGAGAGCACTGCTGCTGCTACTGCTTTACAAAGCAGCTCTGTGAGTCGAGGCAGTGGAGACAGCTCTGCAATAAGAGCGAGCACAAGCAGCGCCTCTGCACAGGGCAAGACCAGTATGTTCCAAATGTGGCGAAGTTTTGTGGCAGCGCCACAAATGTCTACACCATCCGAGACGGCTCCAGTCAGCAGGAGGCAACGTTTCAGTAAGATGGTGACAGACTACATGTCTTTCCCTCTCAGTGTACTCCCAGATGGCTCTTCCCCATTCAAGTTTTGGGTCTCTAAGCTGGATACATGGCCAGAGCTTAGCCAGTATGCATTGGAGGTGCTGGCTTGCCCTGTTGCCAGTGTATTATCGGAGCGCGTCTTTAGTGCTGCAGGTGGTGTACTAACAGACCGTCGCATGCGACTATCCTCCGATAATGTAGACCGGCTTACTTTTCTGAAAATGAAGAAGGCATGGATCTCGCCTGAATTTGTCTGTCCGTTTTCAGATTAAATAACTGGTTCGCAACGTTATCCATGTCTCCTGTTATGTTCATCTTTCTACCACCTGAACTCTACTCCCTGGGCTACAACACTGCCAGTTGCTGCTCAGAAGTGTCGTGTCCACAGACCAATACACAAGCTATAGTGTTAGTGGGGTTCAGTAACGCCAGCTGTTCCCCTGCTGTGTGTCCGGCAAGAAGTCTCCTGTTCCCTACACATGCACAGAAAAACCCATGTCGAACATGCTCCAAATAGGGAAGAGCCGTCACCCTGATTGTTATGCTTAAAACAGGAAATTGTGACGTTTTCCAGGCCTAGAATGATAAATTTTTATAACAAATATGGACAAATAATAATTTGTCATCACAGCGCATATCTGCACATGTCTATTAGAAATGGTAACAAAAACTAAAACATAGTGTTCACTTTTTGAAATTAATGCATAAAAGTACATTTCATACTTATCAATTAATGCTTTTTAAGGAACTTTATCTGTACCTGTAAGATAATGCAGTCAATGGATGTACGAATCATAAACATCCTCATCATCATCATCACGAGTTATATTTATGACAGACATTATAAAATACACAGACTGATGCCAACTGTAACTTCACACACCATATATGAAATGGCCAGCATCTAAACCTAGTAATAATGTGCAATAATAAATTATTACATCTAGAAAGTGCATCATGCATACTGACAATAGGTAGTTATACTGCAAGTGCTGTTGAAACAACCACAACAGATATAAATTAATAATGGTATATAGGTAACACAGTGCATAGTTACTCATGGACAATGTCGATGTAATACTGTACCTCAATAAAGTCAGCGTCAACCATTATGCTTGTTAGTCTTGTAGATTGTTAAAGAGGGAACGTGCTTTTTTTGTTGGTCATAGGTGGAGTATTAGACAGTAAATGATTACTGCTGTCGTATTTTTGGCGTCCCTAGGGCAGAATAACGCTGCGTAAGGTCACATTTTATAGAGAGTCATCTAATAGACACACGCTACCCTACCCTACGCGTGACAGTAGGAAGGTAGTGTTGACGGATAAAGCCTTGCGCAACCAGACATGCTTTTACCCTCTTCAACACTGTACAAGCAAAAAATGCATGATTGCAGCCGCAGACTTTATTGACGTACAGTATAACATCGCCATTACCCATCAGAGGCTGTCCACTGTCTGATACAGACATAGAATATACCTTTGCTATCCGTAGCCTTTGTTTCACCTACACTTGCAGGCACACACTTAAATTGTGACAATGCATAATGTTTTTTTAAATGGTTATTTTTTATCGTACATTATTGCGTCATCACATTGATGAGTCCATGCTGGACATGTCATACATGCTGTACAAAGTAACAATTTTATTAACTTAAATAATTGAAATGTCTGTGACTGTCACATATAAATTGCAATGATGATGATGAGTGACTATTACAAAATCCATTGTCTTCACTATGTTATGGTTTAACATAGCGTTCCTTAACCCCTTAACGACCGCCGATACGCCTTTTAACGGCGGTCATTAAGGGTACTTAAACCACAGCGCCGTTAATTAACGGCGCTGTGGAAAAAGTGAATAGCGCCCCCCAGAGGCGCATTTTCTCCGGGGTCTCGGCTACCAGGGGTAGCCAAGACCCCAGAGAACATGAATCGGGTCGGTTTTTACCAACACCGATGTTGCGATCGCCGTTATTAACCCTATAACGGCGACTGCAAAAAAAAAAAAAAAAAGTTGTGTAATTTAATTTCTTTGTCCCCTGATGTCATCGGACATCAGAGGACAGAGAAAAAGGGTCCCCGGGACCCCCATGTGGCCCCCGATGTCCTGTATGTGGCCCCAGGGCCCTCCGGTGTCCCCCGGGGCCGGCGCGATGAAGAAAATGGCGGGCGCATGCTCAGTGTGCCCGCCGCTATGTGCCGCTGTGTCCTGGGGGGGATGGGCAAATATTCTCTGGGGTCTCGGCTACCGGGGGTAGCCGAGACCCCAGAGAACATGATCCGGGTCGGTATTCACCGATCCCGGTGTTGCGATCGCATCTATGCAAGCATAGATGCGATCGCACAAAAAAAAAAAAAAAAAAAAAATGATTTCTCTCCCCTCTGATGTGATCGCACATCAGAGGGGAGAAAATGAGGGTCCCCCGGTCCCCCGATCGCCCCCCCGTATACTTACCGGTGTCCTCCGTCCTCCCGCAGGCCCCAGGATCCCGGCGTCTTCTTCCTGCAAAAAAAAAATGGCGGGCGCATGCGCAGTGCGCCCGCCGATCTGCTTGGCGGCAGATTCAAAAATGATTTCATTCATTCTCATAAAAGTGCATTTTGATCACTGTGATAAACTATCACAGTGATCAAAATAAAAAAAACAGTACATAACCCCCCCATTTATCACCCCCTTAGTTAGGGACATATAAGAAAAAATAGAAATTATATTTATTTTCATTTTTCTGTTAGGTTAGGGTTATAATTAGGGTTAGGGTTATAATTAGGGTTAGGGTTAGCATTAGGGTTAGGGTTAGCGTTAGGGTTAAGCTGGGTTCATACTGCGTTATGGCAGTCCGTTAGACGGACTGCGTTACACCGCGGTATAACGCGGTGTAACGCAGTCCGTTAACGCTGCCATTCACCCCCATTTGAGGGCGCATCGCGACGCATGCCGTAAAGCGGGATGCGTTTGCGACGTGCCATCATTCAGTGACGGAGCCTCGGACGCGGGCTGCAGCGTCTGGGCTCCGTCACCGCTAGCGCAGATGAATCATCTGCTGATTCCTCTGCGCTAGCTGGTATAGCATAACGCGATCGTGTTATGCTATACCGTTACCAGCCCGTCAACGCTATGTGTTGAACGGGCTGGTAAAACGCAAAATGAACCTAGCCTTAGGGTTAGGGTTATAATTAGGATTATAATTAGGGTTAAGGTTACAATTAGGGTTAGGGTTAAAATTAGGGTTAGGGTTAAAATTAAGGTTAGGGTTGGAATTAGGGTTGGGATTTAGGTTAGGATTAGGGTTGGGATTAGGGTTAGGGGTGTGTTGGGGTTAGGGTTGGAGCTAGAATTGAGGGATTTCCACTATTTAGGCACATCAGGGGGTCTCCAAACACGACGTGGCGTTCAAAAAGTCAAATGGCGCTCCCTCCCTTCCGAGCCCTGCCGTGCGCCCAAACAGTGGTTTACCCCAACATATGGGGTATCAGCGTACTCAGGACAAATTGCACACCAATTTTGGGGTTCTAATTTCTCCTGTTACCCTTGTGAAAATAAAAAAAGCTGGCTAAAAAAAATCATTTTTGAGAAAAAAAATGATTTTTTATTTTCACAGCTCTGCGTTTATAAATTTCTGTGAAACACTTGGGGGTTCAAAGTGCTCACCACACATCTAGATAAGTTCCTTAAGGGGTCTAGTTTCCAAAATGGGGTCACTTGTGGGGGGTTTCCACTGTTTAGACACATCAGGGGGTCTCCAAACACGACGTGGCTTTCAAAAAGTCAAATGTCGCTCCCTCCCTTCCGAGCCCTGCCGTGCGCCCAAACAGTGGTTTACCCCAACATATGGGGTATCATCATACTCAGGACAAATTGCACACCAATTTTGGGATTCTAATTTCTCCTGTTACCCTTGGGAAAATAAAAAATAGCTGGCTAAAAAAAACATTTTTGAGAAAAAAAATGATTTTTCATTTTCACGGCTCTGCGTTTATAAATTTCTGTGAAACACTTGGGGGTTCAAAGTGCTCACCACACATCTAGATAAGTTCCTTAAGGTGTCTAGTTTCCAAAATGGGGTCACTTGTGGGGGGTTTCCACTGTTTAGACACATCAGGGGGTCTCCAAACACGACGTGGCTTTCAAAAAGTCAAATGTCGCTCCCTCCCTTCCGAGCCCTGCCGTGCGCCCAAACAGTGGTTTACCCCAACATATGGGGTATCACATACTCAGGACAAATTGCACACCAATTTTGGGATTCTAATTTCTCCTGTTACCCTTGGGAAAATAAAAAATAGCTGGCTAAAAAAAACATTTTTGAGAAAAAAAATGATTTTTCATTTTCACGGCTCTGCGTTTATAAATTTCTGTGAAACACTTGGGGTTCAAAGTGCTCACCACACATCTAGATAAGTTCCTTAAGGTGTCTAGTTTCCAAAATGGGGTCACTTGGGGGGTTTCCACTGTTTAGACACATCAGGGGGTCTCCAAACACGACGTGGCTTTCAAAAAGTCAAATGTCGCTCCCTCCCTTCCGAGCCCTGCCGTGCGCCCAAACAGTGGTTTACCCCAACATATGGGGTATCAGCGTACTCAGGACAAATTGCACACCAATTTTGGGATTCTAATTTCTCCTGTTACCCTTGGGAAAATAAAAAATAGCTGGCTAAAAAAAACATTTTTGAGAAAAAAAATGATTTTTCATTTTCACGGCTCTGCGTTTATAAATTTCTGTGAAGCACTTGGGGGTTCAAAGTGCTCACCACACATCTAGATAAGCTCCTTGGGGGGTCTAGTTTCCAAAATGGTGTCACTTGCAGGGGGTTTCTACTGTTTAGGTACATCAAGGGCTCTGCAAACACAACATGACGCCCGCAGAACATTCCATCAAAGTCTGCATTACAAAATGGCGCTCCTTCCCTTCCAAGCACTCCATGCGCCCAAACAGTGGTTTCACCCCACATATGGGGTATCAGCGTACTCAGGAAAAATTGCACAACAACTTTTTGGGTCCAATTTCTCCTGTTACCCTTGGGAAAATAAAAAAAATAGCGGGCTAAAGAATCATTTTTGAGGAAAAAAATGATTTTTTATTTTCACGGCTCTACGTTTATTAATTTCTGTGAAGCACTTGGGGTTCAAAGTGCTCACCACACATCTAGATAAGTTCCTTAAGGGGTCTAGTTTCCAAAATGGGTGATTTGTGGGGGGTTTCGACTGTTTAGGCATATCAGGGGCTCTCCAAACGCGACATGGCGTCCAATTTCAATTCCAGCCAATTTTGGTTTGAAACAGTCAAACGGCGCTCCTTCACTTCCAAGCCCTGCCGTGCGCCCAAACAGTGGTTTACCCCCACATATGGGGTATCGGCATGCTCAGGACAAATTGCACAAAAACTTTTGGGGTCTTGTTACCCTTGGGAAAATAAAAATTGGGGTAAACAGATCGTTTTTGTGGAAAAAATATGATTTTTTATTTTCACGGTTCTATGTTATAAACTTCTGTGAAGCACTTGGAGGTTCAAAGTGCTCACCACACATCTAGATAAGTTCCTTAGGGGGTCTAATTTCCAAAATGGGGTCACTTGTGGGGGGTTTCCACTGTTTAGACACATCAGGACCTCTACAAACACGACATGACGTCCAGACAATTCTGCGCTGAAAAAGTCAAACGGCGCTCCTTCCCTTCCAAGCTCTGCCTTGCACCCAAACAGTGGTTTACCCCCACATATGGGGTATCAGAATGCTCAGGACAAATTGCACAAAAACTTTTGGGGTCTTGTTACCCTTGGGAAAATAAAAATTGGGGTGAAAAGATTGTTTTTGTGGAAAAAATATGATTTTTTATTTTCACTGTTCTATGTTATAAACTTCTGTGAAGCACTTGGAGGTTCAAAGTGCTCACCACACATCTAGATAAGTTCCTTAGGGGGTCTAGTTTCCAAAATGGGGTCACTTGTGATGGGTTTCCACTGTTTAGACACATCAGGGCCTCTACAAACGCGACATGGCGTCCAGCCAATTCTGCGTTGAAAAAGTCAAATGTCGCTCCTTCCTTGCAACCTCTGCCGTGCGCCCAAAAAGTGGTTTACCCCCACATATGGGGTATCGGCTTAATCAGGAGAAATTGCACAACAAATTTTGTGGTTCATTTTTTCTTTTAACAGTTGTGAAAATAAAAAAAATAGGTTCCGAATTAAAGTTTTTGTAAAAAAAAGTTAAATGTTAATTTTTTCCTTCCACATTGCTTCAGTTCCTGTGAAGCACGTAAAGGGTTAATAAACTTCTTGAATGTGGTTTTGAGCACCTTGAGGGGTGCAGTTTTTAGAATGGTGTCACTTTTGGCTATTTTATATCATATAGACCCCTCAAAGTGACTTCAAATGTGAGGTGGTCCCTAAAATAAAAATGGTGTTGTAAAAATGAGAAATCGCTGGTCAACTTTTAACCCTTATAACTTCGTAACAAAAAAAATTTTGGTCCCAAAATTGTGCTGATGTAAAGTAGACATGTGGGAAATGTTATTTATTAAGAAATTTGTGTGACATATCTCTCTGATTTAAGGGCATAAAAATTTAAAGTTTGAAAATTGTTAAATTTTCAAAATTTTCGCCATATTTCCATTTTTTTCATAAATAAACACAAGTCATATCAAAGAAATTTTACCACTAACGTGAAGTACAATATGTCACGAAAAAACAATCTCAGAATCAGCGGGATTCGTTAAAGCATTCCAGAGTTATAACCTCATAAAGTGACATTGGTCAGAATTGTAAAAATTGGCCCGGTCATTAAGCTGCAAAATGGCTCTGTCACTAAGGGGTTAAGCATTATTCATAAATACAAAAATGGACTTTTATTCTTAAATTTACAACACTATATTTTGTAAACTAATTTTTGGGTGGTGTGTTGTTCCATTTCTTGTTGCCATGTGCATATATGCGTTTATATTTGCAGGGTCTTTATTTTTATTCTTGAAATTAGGAAAGATGTGTATCTTCGTACCGTCTTAGCCAGTAGATAGAAAAATATTTACACTTGAGAGTCCTCAGTGGTTGATACCTTTTAATGGAAAACTGAAAAGATGGTAACAAATTGCAAGCTTTCGAGGCTACTCAGGTCTTTTCATCAGGCAAAGACTAAAACAAAAAATGAAGAATCACATATTTCTATACACAACAGGACACAGGAATAGTGCAATAGGTAAGACAAGTGACGTGCAGCAGAACTGTCATTATGCCAGAGGGATGAACATAAATATTGGAACAGTTCCTAGATAAGGATAGAAAGTTTTATTGCCCTCTGATTGGGGTCTGGTTTTGTGTTTTCATGCCCCTGGAAGGGCAGAGACGCAGATTCCTTAATTGATATAGAATGACATGAATCCGTGTGATCTATTCATGCAAGCACTAAGAGTGTCAAAGGTCATGATGAGCTTATATTCCGAAACCTTTCTTTCTTTCTCAGATTTGAAGTTAGATTTTAATACCAGTAATTCCATATCCATCATGCTATGACCGGGCATACCAAAGTTTTTTGCCACAGGTAAATCCATTATTTTTTCTCTTATTGTGTGGCGATGATAATTCATCCTTGTTCTCAGTTTTTGGCCGGTCTCCCCCACATACAGACCCCCATTTGGACATTTAGTACATATAATTAGGTACACCACATTAGATGTGATGCAGCTGAAAGTAGCTGGGATCTTGTAGTCGTGATGGGATTTGGGGATCTTTATCTTGTCCGTGGTCATTAGAGATGCACAGGTTTTACATTTCTTCTGGTTACAAGGAAAGGTTCCTGCAGCTGTTGGGGAGGACAGGGAGCTTCTGACAATGATGCTTCTTACATTTGGGGGCTTACATTATTAGGGTTATAATTAGGGTTAGGGTTATAATTAGGGTTAGGGTTAGCATTAGGGTTAGGGTTAGCGTTAGGGTTAAGCTGGGTTCATACTGCGTTTGGCAGTCCGTTAGACGGACTGCGTTACACCGCGGTATAACGCGGTGTAACGCAGTCCGTTAACGCTGCCATTCACCCCCATTTGAGGGCGCATCGCGACGCATGCCGTAAAGCGGGATGCATTTGCGACGTGCCATCATTCAGTGACGGAGCCTCGGACGCGGGCTGCAGCGTCTGGGCTCCGTCACCGCTAGCGCAGATGAATCATCTGCTGATTCCTCTGCGCTAGCGGGTATAGCATAACGCGATCGTGTTATGCTATACCGTTACCAGCCCGTCAACGCTATGTGTTGAACGGGCTGGTAAAACGCAAAATGAACCTAGCCTTAGGGTTAGGGTTATAATTAGGATTATAATTAGGGTTAAGGTTACAATTAGGGTTAGGGTTAAAATTAGGGTTAGGGTTAAAATTAAGGTTAGGGTTGGAATTAGGGTTGGGATTTAGGTTAGGATTAGGGTTGGGATTAGGGTTAGGGGTGTGTTGGGGTTAGGGTTGGAGCTAGAATTGAGGGATTTCCACTATTTAGGCACATCAGGGGGTCTCCAAACACGACGTGGCGTTCAAAAAGTCAAATGGCGCTCCCTCCCTTCCGAGCCCTGCCGTGCGCCCAAACAGTGGTTTACCCCAACATATGGGGTATCAGCGTACTCAGGACAAATTGCACACCAATTTTGGGGTTCTAATTTCTCCTGTTACCCTTGTGAAAATAAAAAATAGCTGGCTAAAAAAATCATTTTTGAGAAAAAAAATGATTTTTTATTTTCACAGCTCTGCGTTTATAAATTTCTGTGAAACACTTGGGGGTTCAAAGTGCTCACCACACATCTAGATAAGTTCCTTAAGGGGTCTAGTTTCCAAAATGGGGTCACTTGTGGGGGGTTTCCACTGTTTAGACACATCAGGGGGTCTCCAAACACGACGTGGCTTTCAAAAAGTCAAATGTCGCTCCCTCCCTTCCGAGCCCTGCCGTGCGCCCAAACAGTGGTTTACCCCAACATATGGGGTATCATCATACTCAGGACAAATTGCACACCAATTTTGGGGTTCTAATTTCTCCTGTTACCCTTGGGAAAATAAAAAATAGCTGGCTAAAAAAAACATTTTTGAGAAAAAAAATGATTTTTCATTTTCACGGCTCTGCGTTTATAAATTTCTGTGAAACACTTGGGGGTTCAAAGTGCTCACCACACATCTAGATAAGTTCCTTAAGGTGTCTAGTTTCCAAAATGGGGTCACTTGTGGGGGGTTTCCACTGTTTAGACACATCAGGGGGTCTCCAAACACGACGTGGCTTTCAAAAAGTCAAATGTCGCTCCCTCCCTTCGAGCCCTGCCGTGCGCCCAAACAGTGGTTTACCCCAACATATGGGGTATCAGCGTACTCAGGACAAATTGCACACCAATTTTGGGATTCTAATTTCTCCTGTTACCCTTGGGAAAATAAAAAATAGCTGGCTAAAAAAAACATTTTTGAGAAAAAAAATTATTTTTCATTTTCACGGCTCTGCGTTTATAAATTTCTGTGAAGCACTTGGGGGTTCAAAGTGCTCACCACACATCTAGATAAGCTCCTTGGGGGGTCTAGTTTCCAAAATGGTGTCACTTGCAGGGGGTTTCTACTGTTTAGGTACATCAAGGGCTCTGCAAACACAACATGACGCCCGCAGAACATTCCATCAAAGTCTGCATTACAAAATGGCGCTCCTTCCCTTCCAAGCACTCCCATGCGCCCAAACAGTGGTTTCACCCCACATATGGGGTATCAGCGTACTCAGGAAAAATTGCACAACAACTTTTTGGGTCCAATTTCTCCTGTTACCCTTGGGAAAATAAAAAAAATAGCGGGCTAAAGAATCATTTTTGAGGAAAAAAATGATTTTTTATTTTTCACGGCTCTACGTTTATTAATTTCTGTGAAGCACTTGGGGGTTCAAAGTGCTCACCACACATCTAGATAAGTTCCTTAAGGGGTCTAGTTTCCAAAATGGTGTGATTTGTGGGGGGTTTCGACTGTTTAGGCATATCAGGGGCTCTCCAAACGCGACATGGCGTCCAATTTCAATTCCAGCCAATTTTGGTTTGAAACAGTCAAACGGCGCTCCTTCACTTCCAAGCCCTGCCGTGCGCCCAAACAGTGGTTTACCCCCACATATGGGTATCGGCATGCTCAGGACAAATTGCACAAAAACTTTTGGGGTCTTGTTACCCTTGGGAAAATAAAAATTGGGGTAAACAGATCGTTTTTGTGGAAAAAATATGATTTTTTATTTTCACGGTTCTATGTTATAAACTTCTGTGAAGCACTTGGAGGTTCAAAGTGCTCACCACACATCTAGATAAGTTCCTTAGGGGGTCTAATTTCCAAAATGGGGTCACTTGTGGGGGGTTTCCACTGTTTAGACACATCAGGACCTCTACAAACACGACATGACGTCCAGACAATTCTGCGCTGAAAAAGTCAAACGGCGCTCCTTCCCTTCCAAGCTCTGCCTTGCACCCAAACAGTGGTTTACCCCCACATATGGGGTATCAGAATGCTCAGGACAAATTGCACAAAAACTTTTGGGGTCTTGTTACCCTTGGGAAAATAAAAATTGGGGTGAAAAGATTGTTTTTGTGGAAAAAATATGATTTTTTATTTTCACTGTTCTATGTTATAAACTTCTGTGAAGCACTTGGAGGTTCAAAGTGCTCACCACACATCTAGATAAGTTCCTTAGGGGGTCTAGTTTCCAAAATGGGGTCACTTGTGATGGGTTTCCACTGTTTAGACACATCAGGGCCTCTACAAACGGACATGGCGTCCAGCCAATTCTGCGTTGAAAAAGTCAAATGTCGCTCCTTCCCTTGCAAACTCTGCCGTGCGCCCAAAAAGTGGTTTACCCCCACATATGGGGTATCGGCTTAATCAGGAGAAATTGCACAACAAATTTTGTGGTTCATTTTTTCTTTTAACAGTTGTGAAAATAAAAAAAATAGGTTCCGAATTAAAGTTTTTGCAAAAAAAGTTAAATGTTAATTTTTTCCTTCCACATTGCTTCAGTTCCTGTGAAGCACGTAAAGGGTTAATAAACTTCTTGAATGTGGTTTTGAGCACCTTGAGGGGTGCAGTTTTTAGAATGGTGTCACTTTTGGCTATTTTATATCATATAGACCCCTCAAAGTGACTTCAAATGTGAGGTGGTCCCTAAAATAAAAATGGTGTTGTAAAAATGGGAAATCGCTGGTCAACTTTTAACCCTTATAACTTCGTAACAAAAAAAAATTTTGGTCCCAAAATTGTGCTGATGTAAAGTAGACATGTGGGAAATGTTATTTATTAAGAAATTTGTGTGACATATCTCTCTGATTTAAGGGCATAAAAATTTAAAGTTTGAAAATTGTTAAATTTTCAAAATTTTCGCCATATTTCCGTTTTTTTCATAAATAAACAAAGTCATATCAAAGAAATTTTACCACTAACGTGAAGTACAATATGTCACGAAAAAACAATCTCAGAATCAGCGGGATTCGTTAAAGCGTTCCAGAGTTATAACCTCATAAAGTGACATTGGTCAGAATTGTAAAAATTGGCCCGGTCATTAAGCTGCAAAATGGCTCTGTCACTAAGGGGTTAAGCATTATTCATAAATACAAAAATGGACTTTTATTCTTAAATTTACAACACTATATTTTGTAAACTAATTTTTGGGTGGTGTGTTGTTCCATTTCTTGTTGCCATGTGCATATATGCGTTTATATTTGCAGGGTCTTTATTTTTATTCTTGAAATTAGGAAAGATGTGTATCTTCGTACCGTCTTAGCCAGTAGATAGAAAAATATTTACACTTGAGAGTCCTCAGTGGTTGATACCTTTTAATGGAAAACTGAAAAGATGGTAACAAATTGCAAGCTTTCGAGGCTACTCACGTCTCTTCATCAGGCAAAGACTAAAACAAAAAATGAAGAATCACATATTTCTATACACAACAGGACACAGGAATAGTGCAATAGGTAAGACAAGTGACGTGCAGCAGAACTGTCATTATGCCAGAGGGATGAACATAAATATTGGAACAGTTCCTAGATAAGGATAGAAAGTTTTATTGCCCTCTGATTGGGGTCTGGTTTTGTGTTTTCATGCCCCTGGAAGGGCAGAGACGCAGATTCCTTAATTGATATAGAATGACATGAATCCGTGTGATCTATTCATGCAAGCACTAAGAGTGTCAAAGGTCATGATGAGCTTATATTCCGAAACCTTTCTTTCTTTCTCAGATTTGAAGTTAGATTTTAATACCAGTAATTCCATATCCATCATGCTATGACCGGGCATACCAAAGTTTTTTGCCACAGGTAAATCCATTATTTTTTCTCTTATTGTGTGGCGATGATAATTCATCCTTGTTCTCAGTTTTTGGCCGGTCTCCCCCACATACAGACCCCATTTGGACATTTAGTACATATAATTAGGTACACCACATTAGATGTGATGCAGCTGAAAGTAGCTGGGATCTTGTAGTCGTGATGGGATTTGGGGATCTTTATCTTGTCCGTGGTCATTAAGATGCACAGGTTTTACATTTCTTCTTGTTACAAGGAAAGGTTCCTGCAGCTGTTGGGGAGGACAGGGAGCTTCTGACAATGATGCTTCTTACATTTGGGGGCTGCCTAAAACACAGTAGTGGGGGGTCTGGAAATATGGATTGTAATATCGGGCATTTTTTGTAGTAAAGGTTGTAGTTTCCGTGTAGCTCCCCTTAGCACCTCCAGATTTAGATTGTAGGTGACCACTAGAGGCACCCGGTTATTTTCTTCTTTACCTTTGTAATGTAGCAGGTGATTCCTTGATATTCTGTTGGCTCTTGAAATTTGGTTTTCAATTGTTCTTGGATGGTATCCCTGGTTCAAAAAAGTCTTTCTGAGGCAACCCCCCACTACTGTGTTTTAGGCAGCCCCCAAATGTAAGAAGCATCATTGTCAGAAGCTCCCTGTCCTCCCCAACAGCTGCAGGAACCTTTCCTTGCAACCATAAGAAATGTAAAACATGTGCATCTATAATGACCACGGACAAGATAAAGATCCCTACTCCCATCAGGACTACAAGATCAAAGGTACTTTCAGCTGCATCACATCTAATGTGGTGTACCTAATTATATGTACAAAATGTCCAACTGGGGGTCTGTATGTGGGGGAGACCGGCCAAAAACTGAGAACAAGGATGAATTATCATCGCCACACAATAAGAGAAAAAATAATGGATTTACCTGTGGCAAAACACTTTTGTATGCCCGGTCATAGCATGATGGATATGGAACTACTGGTATTAAAATATAACTTCAAATCTGAGAAAGATAGAAAGGTTTGGGAATATAATCTCATGATGACCTTTGACACTGTTAGTGCGTAATGAATAGATCACGGATTCATGTCATTCTATATCAATTAAGGAATCTGCGTCTCTGACCTTCTAGGGGCATCAAAACAGAACACCAGACCCCAATCAGAGGGCAATAAAACTTTCTATCCTTATCTAGGAAAATGTTCCAATATTTATGATTATCCTCTGCCATTTTTTCAAAGACAGTTCTGCTTCACGTCACTTGTCTTACCTATTGCACTATTCCTGTGTCCTGTTGTGTGTAGAAATATGTGATTCTTCATTTTTTGTTTTACTCTTAGCCTGATGAAGAGACCTGAGTAGTCTCGAAAGCTTTGAATTTGTTACCATCTTTTCAGTTAGCCATTAAACGGTATCAACCACTGAGGACTCTCAAGTATAAATATTTTTCTATTCTTGGAATTGAAATTCATCATTTTATTGTCCTAGTAAAACTTCATTTATTCTTGTTTGAAGTACATACATTTGCAATGGCCACGTAACAAGGCAATAACTCAATATTTTATTTCAAAACCCTCCTTGACCCTGGGCTTCAACACCGCCAGTTGCTGCTCAGAAGTGTTAGATGCACAGATGAAAACAATCGCTGATGTGTTTGTGGGGTTCAGTAACGCCTGCTGTTCCCCTGCTGTGTGTCTGGCAAAAATTACTGCTGCTAACTACAAATTCAACTTCAAACAGCTCATACTAGGCCTCTGCCTACACCCTCCTTGACCCTGGGCTTCAACACCGCCAGTTGCTGCTCAGAAGTGTTAGATGCACAGATGAAAACAATCGCTGATGTGTTTGTGGGGTTCAGTAACGCCTGCTGTTCCCCTGCTGTGTGTCTGGCAAAAATTACTGCTGCTAACTACAAATTCAACTTCAAACATCTCATACTAGGCCTCTGCCTACACCCTCCTTGACCCTGGGCTTCAACACCGCCAGTTGCTGCTCAGAAGTGTTAGATGCACAGATGAAAACAATCGCTGATGTGTTTGTGGGGTTCAGTAACGCCTGCTGTTCCCCTGCTGTGTGTCCAGCAAAAATTACTGCTAGCTACCTACACATGGTGAAAAAAACATGACATGTCAAAGTGTCTAGTGCTACACAGATATGAGGCTACACCCTGATTTGTAAGCTGTAAACAATTGAAACGTCAGCTTTAAAACCATAAAATGATTAGTCTTTGTCACAAATCTGTAACAAAATAATTGTGACATATTATTTCAGATATGCACATGTCGAAAACAAATGCTAACACAAAAGCCTACTTATGCTATAGGATACTGATGGTCAACCTTGTCACTCCATAGCTTAGACAAATCCAACTCTCATCATGACTCAAATGCTGCAATGTTGGAAGTGCATAATGTGGGTTGAACTTTGACAACAGCTGCAGTGCGAAGGTTAGACTTCAGTGTTCTTGGCTTTTAAATAAAAGCATACAAGTAAATATAATAATCCAATGTTGATTAAGGGACGTGATGTACACCTGTAATATTGTGCAAACAATGCATGTAGGAATAGTCCTCTTAACATTACTTATATTTGTGTCATTTTAAAAAATACATATTTAATTAGAAATTTAACAGCCCATATCATAAAGGTCCTTCATGTAAACATGATAATCGGTAACAAAAATCATGCATTACCTTGTTAAAGTCAATAGTGCATAGTCACAATAGCAAAATATATACCTGTAAGTGGTGCTGAAAGAACGACAACTGATAGAATAGGTGAATGATATCTATTTATCAGACTGAATAGCGACACCTGTACAATGTCGATATAATACTGTACCTTAACAAACAACTGTGTCACACCTCACACGCGTTTTTCTTGTAGCTTGTTATGTAATAGGGCACATGCGTGTATGTTTCATCATAGGTGCATGTTTACTGAGTAAAGCAGTCATGACAATGCCTTTGTGTTGTCGGTACGCTTGCGATGATGAACGATGCGCACCGTGAATGTTAGTCTGCGTCATAAGACGCACAGACGCTCCAATACCCAATGCGTCACAGCAGGAAGCCAGTCTGTGCGTCCAAACAAAGGCGCAACCATACATGCACGTAACCTTTTATAAAGCTATATAAAAAAAAGTATGTAGTAGTAACGCACACTTTATTGAGGTACAGTATTACATCGCCATTCACCATCTGTGGCTATGCAGTCTCATCTATATATACCTTATCTATCCGTTGTCATGCTTGCAAGTCCACAGTCATGCATAAATAGCTGTTTTCACTATGCACTATGCACTTTTTAAAGGTTTGGTTTGTTAATATAAATGATTGGCACATATTATCAGTATTACATGATGGAAATTTTAGATATTTTTAAAAACTTTTTAGTGATATTATTCAGCAAATGTAAAGTTTTATGAATGTCACAGATAACTTGTAATGCTGATTATGTTTTTAAGTCAGCCATTCATTGTCTATACAATAAAAATAGTGTACATACTGTTACTTATCCATCATTAATGTATTCTGATATGTACTTGTATG